>JAOTON010002093.1:0-522030 GCA_034440635.1 Lepas anatifera
GTTTTCAAGAAAATAGACCACAATTGGCCAAAGCGAGTAGAGTTTATCACTTTTAAGGGGATGGCTGGATTGGTTTTCCTTGCATCCGCCACTGGTATGGACATGACAAATTATATATTGTAATTCGCCTGATTTCGGGAAACAAAGCCATTTGCGGAATCACTACGGATATAAGTGCATGGTACCATTGCGACCGTTAGAATGAATATTCTATGTTTTCGTTCCTTTACAGAGTTGTCGTGTCATGACTAATTTGCATTTAATGTTGAAGCAGTCTACCTGAAGCAAATTGTACGATGCCTTCAGCATACTCGAAGAAAAGATCCAATGATAAAGAAGGGAGAAGTCAGCGACAGAAAAAAACATGCGGACTGACCTCTGAAGTAGTCCAGGCATCAATTGAAACGATGAGATGACCTTGTTGGTAAATCCCTTCAGCTGCCTGCCAATCAGCTACCGACCAAGCGTAAAATCCTCCAAAGGTACCGAGCCCTCCGCATACAAGAGCCTAGTGCAACGAAGCACTAACTAGCTGGATAGATCGCTTTAGAGGTCCAGGCGATATAAGTCACCGTTCGAGTGCCCTGCAATACTGTTTACAGCAGCTGTAAAAATGTGTCATGCATACGCTAGGCGTGTGGTTAAAGTAATACTGAAATCTGAATCAAGAAACACTTCCATTTCAGCGCCAGCTCTATTAATTTCATCGCCAGCTCATGGCAGTCGGTATTATTTTCATGGTAACAGTGACAAGTTCTTAAGGAACCTGCAAATGGTCATGAGGTCTAACAACAATCCTTCTTCCCAAGAGGACTTCAGTTTCTTCATGAATCAACACCAGGTGCCTAATCCTAGAATTAGATAAAATGTTTTTCTGCTCACGCTGTTCTTTGTTGTTGTTTTTCTGGCGATACTCTTCGACAAGCTCTCCATGGTCCCCGCCGAGCACCTTCAAGTCAAGCAGATTGCAGAGCTAATCGCCCTCTTTCATGACCCATACTTCTTGCAGGCCCTACTGACTGCGGGAACTCCACGGCTTGACCTCAGGCTGTTCCAGGACATGAAGACCTATTCAGGGCAGCTACCAAGTGCTGCGAAAGCCACACAGTGCTCTATCATGCGTCAACCCTGGCATCTCACGGGGAAAACGCCGTCCTCTGGTTGTTTGGTGAGGGTGTGTCAACAGATGAAAATGCAGAGGTAGCAGCTGCACTCCCTAACAGTCACATAGCCAGGAACATTGGCACAGGGAAAGCCGATGTTGTCAGGAGCAGATAAGCTGAGGCTCTGTGACTTCGTCCGACCGCACTCCTGGCTGGCATTCAGGTGGATGAACGTCAGCAACCAGTGCTTACCACCCAGGAATCGGCGAGTGATACAGACTTCATCTGTATGAACGCTTTCATGGAAAATCTAGCAGTCACAAACGAAACGATCGGTGAAAATACATCATGGACTACACCGACGTTGCCCGTGAAGGTGACATGAGGGCTCGGAACTGACAGTAGCCTGCGCACACCGTCTCCAAGCGCCGAATCTCGAAAAAGAGCTGGATAGCGTGCACGTGTAAAAATATTAATATAGAACTAGAAGGAGCAGTCTAACAACATTTTGTCTGAGAACAAGTTTCCTTTCCCATTCATGGGCTTCCGAATAAACACATTAAAGCAATTGGCTTGATGATATGGTGTGTCGTTTTGACTGCACCAATCGGTTGCGAAAAAAAATGAAACAATCATATTTGTGCAATGAACGCCCACTTTCCATGCCATTCACAGTCCCAGGGAAAAGCAATCTAGCTATGCCCTTGAAAGCGGTTAAATTGTACAGACTGTGATGATTCTGGTCCATTTTCTTGAAAAAACAATAATTTTCCCACATTTCCCGCGATACCCGCAAAAAAGTTTATAAGATCCGCCTCTGGCCCGTGATCTCGCAATTCGAAACTTCTTAGCTCCATAAAAGCATCAAGAAGTGGTTTTACATCAATTTGAATGAGGGAAATAGGTTTTTCTGTCATAAGCTTTCATATGAACCAATTTTCAAGCCAATACCACGGTTTTCCATTTTCATCAGTTTAAGGGGGCGGGGAGACCAAGGGGGCGCGGTAGTGGAGTGGTCAGCGAGGCTGGCTGCCACGCAGCCGACCCAGGTTCAAGGCCCGGCGGCTTCCCTGAACAAGGAGCAAGCTGGCTCCCGAGAAACTCTTCCAACAGGGGAAAGAGTTGGCGACGCCATATGACCCTGGCAGTTGGTGCGTCGATAAGCCCCAAGAATTATTAGCGGGGAGACCAAACCTCAAAGCATCGATTCAAAATTTTGCATGCTCATTATTAAAGCAAAGGAGAATGCGGTGTCAACTGGCAAGCTTGCACAGACGAAAAAGTGGTATTTTGGGACACCTTAATTACTCCTGACACGACAATTCTGTAAAGGAACAAAAACATGGTATATTTCTTCTAACGGTCACAACGGTGTAAAGGAGTACTTCAGAGGTCGGCCTGCATGTTTTTCCCGTTGCTGACTTGTCTCTTCTCATCATTGGATCTTTTCTTCGAGTATGCTGAAGGCATCGTACAATTTGCTTCAGGAAGACCGCTTCAACATTAAATGCAAATTACTCATGACACAACTCTGTCAAGGAACGAACACATGGAATATTCATTCCAACGGTCACAATGGTACCATGCACTTATATCCGTAGTGATTCCGCAAATGGCTTTGTTTCCCGAAATCAGGCGAAGTACAATTTATAATTTGCCATGTCCATACCAGTAGTGGATGCAAGGAAAACCAATCCAGCCATCCCCTTAAAAGTGATAAAACTACTCGCTTTGGCCAATTGTGGTCTATTTTCTTGAAACAAGACACTGTTTTCCTATTTTGCTCATGTTACCCCCCCCAAAAAAAAAGTTTATTAGATCCGCCTCTGGCCAATGATACCACAATTCGGAACTTCTTAGCTCTCTAAAACGATGAAGAAGTGGTTTTACATCAATTTGTATGAGGGAAATATGTTTTCCTCTGTCATAAGCTTTCGAATGAACTCATTTTCGAGCCAATTCAACGATTTTCGATTTTCACCAGTTTTGGGGAGGGCGGGGGGACCAAACCTCAAAGGATCGAATCCAAATTGTGCATGCTCATTATTAACTCAAAGGAGAATGCGGTGTCAACCGGCAAGCTTGCACAGACGAAAAAGTGGTATTTTTGGGATACCCTAATGGTGATAGAGCGTTTATTTTAACTGCATTAGACTCGCTTTGTCTTTGCGTTTCTAATGATACGTATTTTTATCTAATTTGACCTTGAACTGACCTCAGGTCAGGTCAAATCCTTGATTTGACCTAGCAAGGTCATATTACATATCATTCGATTCTTATTGCTGCGGGGATTCCAATGGTCTAAATTGTTTCGCAATGACGGCATGTTTTGACCTCTAGTGATCTTAAATTTGACCTGACAAAAAAATGGTACGAATATTTTCGATGGAGAAGTGGATGAGCTAACCAACGCCGTTTATCGTTTTTTTGTTACCTAGCGTGGTTCTCGAGATCTTAGGGGGGCGGGTACCCACTTCCCCCGTCAAAGCAAAAGTAGCTCAGACTCCCGTCAATGCGCGTGTTAAGAAGCCAGTCGAATACGCAGTACGGTTCTGAACGTCTCTACTAACGGCAAAGTACCGACCACTGACGGAATGTGGTGGACAGGGGACCGTGCGCCTCTCGAGACATCCTACCGAGGACGGCTGTACCTTAGATCACAGTTCGATCTGCTGTGTCTATGCATGGATTAACACATTGTGGCGAGTGAGGCGTGGTTACAATAATACAGGCGTATGCAAATTCTGTCGTTAAGAACAGTTGAGTGAGCAGACATAGTGACAAGGAGAGGGGTAGCATGGTGCTAACCAAATTAAAACGATGCAGTTCGTAACAATCAATCAAATGGCCTGACGATTTAATAAATGTCTACATGTGAAACAGGCATCACCAATTTCAAGCCATCGTAGCACGACAGACACAACACATCCTAGTGAGAACACAGCCCAAACTCGCTGAGAGCAAGCACCACCGAAGCAGCTCACCATCGTCGAAGTAGAGCAGCTTCATGGACATCATCACGTCCTCGGGCAGCGGTCGCAGCGTCTGCGTCAGCACCACTATAGTGCGCAGCATCCGCACCGTCGCCTTGTACGTGTCCTCACTGGTCACGTTGTTGGCCGGCTCCGTCCTGCCGCGAGCAAACACAACCGAGCTCCCGAACACACCCGAAACATGGCGACCAACTACCAACATTCGGACCAGCAAGGTCGCTCAATATTTCCGCTCGGTTACATTTCAGCTGCACATGCTGACTGCAACTCCCCATGCCCAACGCCTGCTCCACTCTGCCTATTGTGAAGAGCAATCTTGGTGGCTACAGATCGTCGGTTATGCTCTATATTTTCCCGTTATCATGCGGGGGAACAATATCGGCAGGTTGGCGGAGCGCAGGTCAGCTGCGTTGTCCCGCCTCACCTGTCGACTATCTCCTCGCCGTGGTGGAGCGTCACGCCGCCGGCCTGCGAGTAGGAGAAGCGGAAGCTGTAGGTCTCGATGGCCGTGTCCGGGTCGCTGGGGTCCACGTACAGCACCACCGTCAGCTGGCGCAGCTGCGGCCGGCACGGGGGGTCAGAGCGGCGGCTGTTCAGGCCCGACACCAGCAGGGCGGTGGCGCGCGGTGAGTGGCCTCGCCGGGGTGATTGCGTGCGGTGATGGGACATGAAACGGCTTACATTAAACGAGTGCTCCATTTCTTTTCGAAATCAAAACGGACTGTTTTCATAGAGGAGTTCTGAAAATCTAGAAATCATCCCATTTCCCGGTTTAAGCCGCTATGAACACAAACAAATGTTTTTTCTGTCAAACTATGACGTCATCAAAACAAGTTTTCGTTGGCTGCAATGCAATAGCCCTGATCACAGGTACATACATCATACACAGGTTTTGATGGGTAGCAGAATGCAGCACATCATTGAAATTCCATATCAAATCCTAAATCTTCCTCCAAAGTTCAAACCCACGGGTAAGGGTGATGCGGAAATTAATGTGGATCATTTTTTTCACACCGAAATATCTCCATCATCTCCTTGGAGTTTACGTGCGTGAAGCTAGTAGATTTAAAAGTACAGCCGACATGGCTGGCTCCCCAGCATGGTGTTATTCCATGAGTGGGAGGGCTGAGGATCCAGGCCAATCAAATTGTTGCAACCAGATGGAAATGAGTTCCTTGGAGGTTTGAATCAGGGACATAGAACCCTTTACATTGTGATAAAAACTGTGCAGAAATTGAATACAGGGGGCTTCGAGTGAAACGTAACATTCCAATAGCTGTTCCTAACAAGTTGTACCAAACTGATAGTTCAGTTATAAACCCATTGTGACTGTGGAACACTCCCTTTAACATGCGCCCCGCTGGGTCCCTGGCATGACGCGCCCCACTGAAGGTGTATTATGCCCCCCTTCCGTATCTCATCTCCTGAAAAACTAGAGCGAAATTACAGACCGTGTTCGAAAGCTCTCACTAAGGCGAATATAAATTACACGACTTACTTTTGTGTCAGGTCAATATTGAGGTCACCAGAGGTCAAGGAAGGTTCCATAGGCTTACAATAGGGTATTGCAGATTTTCCCCTATACATTCTTAATGAGAACAGCTAGAGCACATCTTTAGGCATCATTGAAGTCTCCTCATTGTGGTGAGTCTAATGATGCGTAATATGACCATCCTAAGTCAAAACAGTGAAAATAACCTGATCTCAAGCTAGGTCGGGGTGACACGGTGACCTGGCATAGTCATGTTGCACATTGATCGACTCCCCAGGACAAGATAAGCACAATGAAATAAAAAATGCTCTATCTCAATTCAATGAAAAGTTATTGGAAAAATAATCACGATACGCTCATGTGACCTAACAGGACTTTTGAAAGGACAAGATAAGCACAATGAAATCAAAATGTTCCCCAGGACAAGATAAGCACAATGAAATCAAAATTCTCTATCTCAATTCAATAAAAAGTTATTGGAAAAATAATCACGATACGCTCATGTGACCTAACAGGACTTTTGAAAGGTCTGATGCTAACTTTATGCTCAATGTCGTGCTAAGGATATGTGGTATGAGGGCTTTCATGTTGACGTATCCAATAGTTTCTGAAAATCCACCCTTTCTAATTTTCACCGTAGGTTTATAATAGAGTGACAAAAAATTGACCCCATCTTGGGTTAACAGTATGAAAATTCCGAGATAACAGATCTGTAGACCCTAACAATCTCATCGTATTAGGGAAGTTAGGAGGTGACCGATTGACAGGTGTTCTTTTGGCGACGCTTCAAACTTGTGATTCTTGGGGGTTTTGTGGTCGGGTCGCTTGAGCTTAAATAGCTCATTGACCTCACATGACCTGAGCTAAAAGATTTGGTGACGTGCGTAAAATTAATCAGGGATGAGGTACTGTAACTTTCGTTGTTCTGCGTTTCTTCATTTCTGTGTTATTTGGGGAAAGTTGGAGGGGGGCGTATTTACCCTCTCCCCCAGCGGAGCGCGTATAAAGTAATCAAAAATTAAATAGGCATAGTATATTTATGGCGAGTGATGCATGGTTGTGGTCTGACAGGGTATGATTTCTTTCCTAGTTAGAGCCTGTTTATTCAGTTTACACCTACCTTGCAAGTGCTCGCTTGGTTTGGCTCATTCATATGGACTAGGATACTAAAAACCGGCCTACGCAAACCCCTTACCACCCCGAAACCAGGGTCAGACAAGACATCCTCTAAATCACCCTCAGCACCCGGCCCACTCACGTATTTCTTGTCGATGGCGTCGAAGCAGGCCTTGATCCACTGTGTGATCTGCCAGGCGCCAGGGCAGCTCTGGTCGTCTCGCAACACCTTCAGCTGCAGACCGTCCACGCTGCGCTCCCCGAACGCCCGCTCGGGAAACAGCGCGCGCAAGTACACCAGGTTACTCACGGCCACCGCCAGCAGCTTCTTCACAAACTGCGCCGACTGCTGCTCCGTCTCCTGCTTGGCCGGGAACACCGACGCCCACTGCCGGAGGGACCGGCGGCGGAGCCGTGTCAGAGGAAAGATGTCCACCGCAACACCGACACCCGCTGCCGGAGGGACCGGGCGGCGGAGCCGTGTCAGAGGAGAGATGTCCACCGCAACACCGACGCCCGCTGTCGGAGGGACCGGCGGCGGAGCCGTGTCAGAGGAGAGATGTCCACCGCAACACCGACACCCGCTGCCGGAGGGACCGGCGGCGGAGCCGTGTCAGAGGAGAGATGTCCACCGCAACACCGACGCCCGCTGTCGGAGGGACCGGCGGCGGAGCCGTGTCAGAGGAGAGATGTCCACCGCAACACCGACGCCCACTGCCGGAGGGACCGGCGCAGTGTCAGTGTAGACACGAGCCACCTGCTGCGGCTTTGGAGAAGCGTGACTTGTTGGCGGCAGTGGAGACACGCAGCGTGTTTATGGAGCGGGTGTCTCAGCGGTACTGAGCGCCCGCTTCCTGAGGGTTCACGTCCCGCCGGACCCCTGAGTAGCGTGTCGCCTGAGCCTATAACGTGCCAGGTGTGTAAAGTGTACGTGCTGGGGTGGGTACTATCAGAGACACAGCGCCCGTCAAAAGGACGCTGGCTGGCGACGCTGTACGAATTTAGCGGTGTTACACATATCTAGAAACGTCATGGTCATGGTCTACGCGATGACCGTCGACATGGTCAGCTGGGCTGCGGACTACTCGCACCCTCTGGCAGGCGGAGGGCATCTGCATCTGGCTCACAACCAAACATCGATTGTTGGACGTTAGGTAGGTGGAAAGCAAGACACCGAACGGTTTTCGTATGAGGATATGTCAACTTGCAAGTGAAGCGGCGAGAAATGTCTGATAATAAAAAACTATAACTTACGTTCATAACATTATGATGAAATTTTGAGCAATTTTCTGGTATACAGCTTGTGGACGTGGACGTACAGAACTTGTGTGCGTGAGAGTAAAATATCAAAATGTCTTTCATATTATATCTCAATGATGCTGTTTCATAACAAGACATGGAACAAGCAATCAACGCGCTCGCTTTCAAGTCGATGTCAATGTCTTCGTATCTGCTAGAAAGCTAACTACTTTCTCAGATGGTGGCAAGTGTAGCTCAGGGATAGTGCGCCCGTTTTCTGAGCTGAGGGTCTCGGGTTCAAATCCCGGGAACCGCTGGGCACGGGGTGGGCTGCTGCGATTCCTTTAAGAGAATGTGGTAACTTGGTTGAATCCCGAAATATAGTGTCATTAGTGGTATTTTAGCCGAAAATCATGAAAACGTCCATTATTTCTCTGAAAAATGCACAATGAGCTCAACATTTTGATTTTCAAAATGCTCCTCTAGGGTGAAAAATAAACCTGCCTGTGGATGACGTCATGACCTGGCAACTACTACCATATTCAATAGGCTTCAAGGGCTTCAATTGGCTGATTACTCACAGTGACGTCAGCGCTGTCGTCACACCAACAGCTGACAACTGTGCCCGCCTAGCTGGGGTAGATTTGGGGTACATTTCAGGTACGTTTTTAACTTTTCTCCACGGAAATTTTGAGTTTCAAGACAAATGATACATTGAATACCGGGTTTTCCGGCATACTTTACAACTTGACTATCTGTTAAAATCACGTTATACAGGTGTCACCTTCCCTTTAACCGTAACCTTGTCCCAGCAATGACTGCCAACCGCCTTGTGCGGCACGGTGAGACATGAGAAAACAGTCATCAACCCCGGAATTCTTCCGCATATGCGGGGAATTGGGCAGTAGCCCCTGATGTTGGCGAGGGCCAGGAGCCGAAACGCAAAATAAAACTTTCTGAGGTGTTCGTCTCAGTCTGGCAAAATGCGGCATCAGAGATATAACTTATGAAAACGGGTCAATGAGCAAATTATCTGCGTTCTTTGAAACATTCTCAACAAGTCTACAGAAGACGTTTACTCTATGTCTTTCTATTCTGGGAGCATAGATGGATCCAGCAGTGCCAATGGGGGCACCTTACCAGAGGGCGCCACCCGGATCAGGAGGTGCCACTTTTGGCCGGCAAAACCTATCAGGTGGGCGCCAAATTCTATCGTTGAGCGCCGATTTTCGCATCCTAGGGGGGGTGTGGGAAACAGCATTTCAGGGGCAGGAGCCATCTATCTTTCAGGGGGTGTCGTGACTATTTCAGGGGGCGCCGAGAGTCGATCGGGGGGGGCACGTGCCCCCGAGGGCTGCCCATTTTACTGGCATCTCCCAGGTTTTCAAAATAGTCCACCTGATTCCCATTGTTTGGCCTAAATGCTGCTCCGGGCATTTAGTTTTGTCAGTCTTGGTTTTTGTTTTGTCAGTCTTAGTTGTGTTGTTTTGTTTTGTCAGTCTTAGTTTTAGTCTTAGTCTTGGCATTTAGTTTAGCCAGTTTTGGTCTCCTCGAGACTCGAAAACTGACCATGCGCAGCGGGGATGAACATAGCCCCTATATTGTACCAATACACAGTGGTGCAGGAGGCCAGAAAAAACGTGATGAAACCTCTAGCTAAAAAACAATTACGATGGAACGATGATTTTAACTTCAAATGCAGGCTTTTTATTAGGTGGTTCAAGCAAGCACGGGTAATGCTGGTTTTCGACATTGGGCTTTCGACAAATGACCATATAGTGATGTCAGCAGAATATCAGAATTGTGTATTGGTGATAATTGTGTATATGGGATATTATCCCCTATATCGCACTAATACCCCAAACTAGATCATGGAACCTATGACTATCAAATATGTCTAGGAAAAAGACTAGTGTTTATATACACACACCTCATTTATTGCGCTTCATTGAGTACGAATGCAGCAAGGAGCTTCACGTGTAACACAGTACCAAGTCACAGTCACTCACAAGAAGCATTGATGATTCTCCCTTCACAATACTACAGGGCCGCCGACGCCACCGGCACCGCGGGTCTAGATTCTCAGTTTAGATACCAGGTGTTTAATGCGGTGCAAACCTTTGAACTTCAACTACCAGTAGTTTTTGTTTTAGTTTTAGTTTTTGACCTGGCGGAGAGGTGCTGCGGCACCTTCACAAAGAACAGCAAGATTCTTACCAGTGCAGACCAGCTTAGAAAAAAACTGCTGCGGGGCGTGGAGAAGTTCCAGAAGGTGCATCCCAACTTTCACCAAGAAGACACTGAACAACATACACTACTGGTAGTTGAAATTGAAAGGTTTGCAATGCATTAAACACATGAGACCTGAACTGAGAAGCTAGGCCGGCGGTGCCGGTGGCGTCAGCGGCTTGGAGGTGCTGTGAAGGGAGAATCATCAATGCTTCTTGGGATTGACTGTGGCTTGGTAGTGTGTTACACGTGAGGCTTCATTCGTACACTATGAAGCGCAGTAAATGAGTGTTTCTATAGTATCGATGTTTCTGCTAGGCATATTTGATAGTTTATAGGTTTCATGGTCTTGTTTGGAGTATTGCATAGTGATGCTGCGGGCCTAATCAACAAGATGAAACCCTTAACACGCGCATTGACGGGGGTCTGAGCCACCTTCACATTGACGGGGGGCAGGTACCCGCCGCCCCCTAAGATCTCGAGAACAACGGTAGGTAGCGAAAAACGGTAAACGGCGTTGGGCTGCCCATCCACTTCTCCATCAAAAACATTTGAACCATTTTTTTGTCAGGTCACATTTAAGGTCACGAGAGGTCAAAACATGCCCTTCATAGGGATAACATGTAAATTCAGTTTTTCGGCCATTACATCTGAACAAGTAAAGATAGAGCAAAACGACTTGAACTATATGAATCCTCTTAGCAAGCCGAATCGAATGATATATAATTTGACCTTGCTAGGACAAATCAAGGATTTGACCTGACCTGAGGTCAGGTCAGGGTCAAATTTTATAAAATGCATATCATTAGAACTGCAAAGCCCAGGCGAGTCTAATGCAGCTAAAATAAATGCTCTATCACCATCCGTTACTGAGTTATTCCGTAAAAAAACTTTCCTATGTATTTCCAATGGAGAGGTCATGCCTCGTACCTGACCTTAGGTCATCGATATCAAAAATACCGGAACACATTTTAGAGAACTCGGTGGGGCCATTATGTGATATGAGTTTCAATCGGATAAGTTCACCCTGCTCCGACTTATGCTATCTTAAACTTTTTTTGAGGTCGTGTCACTTGACCTGTACTGGTGACCTGACCTGAGATGACCTAATCTTAGAATTTTGGAAAAAGTTGTAAAAATGATGAGGGAAAAGGTATACCAAGTACGGCGGCGCTACGTGCCGCCGTTTTTCTACTATCTCTGAAAAACCCGAGGGGCGGGTACCCGCCCCCGTCAATGCGCGTGTTAGAAGTGTCTTTTTAGGAATGATATGAAGTGGATATGATACGTTTAGGAATTCATTGGAACACATGAAACCTTCCTTACTTCCTTCATTTACCGTACCACATCGATTTCACGGCTGCTGAAACATGAAACTTTTTCCATGTCAATCAATACCGGAATCTTACTAAAGATCTTGATAAAGATAATGATTTCAAACGAGAATAACAAATGCTAACACCTAGCCATCGATGGTAATCGTTGTTACCTTTCAGATTTATGTAACCTTCTGGTTACCGAAATTCGGCTCTAGCTGGTCCCAACAACATGGTGAGACCATTTTAATAACGATATGTTTTGAAAATAAGATTCCTATAGAAATCACGTTTTCTTAAGCCGGCAAAAATGTACTATCAGGATCAGTATCAGCTTGAACATTAAATCAAATAATTGAGGAGATGTCCTCTATAGTCTTTAAATGGTGAAATTATTAGGTTGGCATCCGGCGATCGAAACAAGTTATGGCGGTTTAATCCTAATGATAATCAGCTGAGGACAAAAATCTTCATAATTTGATCTCGCGGATCGCCAATTTTCCCCGGGGAGAGGAAAAGGAAGCGACATATTTCAGGGGGCGCCATCGACTCTTCAGAAGAGAGCTGTAACCATTTTAGGCGGCGCCGACGGTCGGTCGGGGGAGTGCGCTTGCCCCTCTGTGCTCCCACCCCTGGATCCGCCAATGGCATTACCAACGTGTAGTGACACTGTTATGCCATTACCAGGGGCGTCGTCACCGCGCCCCCCCCCCACTTTTTGGCCAAAAATTTCCTGATCTCAGTCAAAATGGGAGAAAACTGGACATTTTTATAACCAGCCGCTGCAGAAGGCAACGAGGAGCCCAAATTCGAACCGTAATTGGTCCTAACGTGGAAAGTTTGTCAGCGTCAGTTTGAAGTTTGGCTGCCCCCCCCACCCACTTTTTTGCCGGTGGCGACGCTTATGGCCATTACAATATTATAATTTGTCGAGATCTGGAATCGAAAATTGACATTTTGTTTTCATTTAAGCCATTTGACCAACAGCAGTCAATTGAAGTAAAATCATCGTTCTATCGTCATATTTTTTAATTAGAAGTGCTTGTCACCAATACACAATTCTGATATTCTGCTGACATCACTAAATGGTTATTTTCCGAAACTCCAAGGTCGAAAACCAGGATTGCCCGTGCTTGCTTGAACCACCCGATAAAAAGCCTTCATTTGAAGCAAAAATCATCGTTCCATCGTAATTGGTTTTTGAGCTAGAGGTTTCGTAACGTTTTCTTCTGGCCTCCTGCACCACTGTGTATTGGTACAATATAGGGGCTATGTTCATCCCCGCTGCGCATGGTCAGTTTTCGCGGCTCGAGGAAACCAAAACTAGTTCTGAGTAGCATTTAGGCCAAATAATGGAAATCTGGTGGACTATTTGGCAAACCTGGGGGTGCCAGTAAAATGGGCAGCCCTAGTGCCCCCCCCTTCTGGCCCCTGGATCCGCGTATGTCACGGGGCAGAACCGTTTTAATCCCGCCGCGCGACATTAGTATGACGCGCGCCAGCTGTGCCACCTTCCAGGAGATGCAGCAAATGGCGTATCTTAGAGGCAAAACGGTACTCAATTAACTCTGACACACTGAGATATAGAGCATATTTTAGTTCCAAACCTAAAATTGAAAATGCGCGTGTTAACCCTTGCCCCGGTGGCGGGTAGGAGCCACCTTCGCCCTGGTGGGGGGGCTAAAAAGACCCCCCCACGATCTCAAAAACTAAGAAGGCTAGAAAAAGCGTAAAACGGCAATCGAAAGCTCTTCGAAAATTATATCGAAATTACTTCGGTCATTTTTCTCGTCAGGTCAATATCAAGGTCACCAGAGGTCAAAATAAGTCAAAACCACCAATATGAGGTGTACTAAGAAAACCTCATATATCTCAAAAACTATGATAGCCAGAAACATTTTTCTAACACCATTCGAAAGCTCTTGAGTTGCTCTTTCATTACAGTAGAATTCATTTTCGTGTCAGGTCAAAGCCTAGGGAGCTACAGTTCACTGAATATTGGGAATGTTCCTGGGAATGTCCATAGCCACCCATGCATAAGGGCGTTCCCTTTTTCGCTAATAAATTCCAAACCAAGCAAGATACAGCCAAAGTTGATGTACGAAGTACAGCTTGGCCATTGCAATCGTCTCGTCAATACGAATCGAATGATATATAACATTGCTATGTCAGGTCAAATTTAAAAATTTGACCTGGCCCAGGTCAACGGTCTGACCCAACTTGACCTGGTATAGTCATGATGCATATCATTTGACTTGCAGTGACTATACAAACACTTCGGTGATAAAATAAAAGTTTAATCTTTGTTTATTAAAAATTTATAGAGTAGAACACCAAAAAATGCTTATTTGACCCAAGGTGACCTTTCAAAAGTCAGAAGCCAAATTTTTACATCAACTTCAGAGATTAGATAAGAGCAAGCCGTAACCAATGTTTGAAGTTGATTCAATCCATACTTACTGAGAAAAGCTCATTTCGTGATTTTCCCCATGTATTTACAATGGGGAGGTCATGCTCTGCACATGACCTTAGGTCACCAATATGAAAAAATCCCGGAACATATGTTGTAGCTCCTGATGGGCCCAATATGTGGTATGAGTTTTAACTTGATCAATTAACCCGCCTTTTAGTTATGCAGTCCTAAGTATTTTTTGAGGTGAGGTCACATCACCTGGCCTGGTGACCTGACCTGATATGACCTTGAGCTAAAATTTTCAGGAAAGATGTAAAAATGATGACGGAACAGCTATGCTAACTTTGGCGGCGCTGCGCACCGCCGTTTTTTGGTCACTTCGGAAAAACCCGAGGGGGTCTAAAAGACCCCCACCCGGGCGAAGGTTAATACATATTCAGGCAAATTAATGCAAAATTTAGCATTCTCCATGTCATATATCACAGGACAGTCATATCCCTAGCCTCAGTCGGGGGCAGTGGCGGATCTAGTCGGTAAGTTTGGAGAGAAAACCAAAATAAAAAAGCAAAAATAAAAAGAAGAAAAATACGTCACACGGTGAAAGATTTTGCCACAATTTAACTAGAGGGGCAAATCCAAGCGAAAAGCAAAGAAAAAACGTCAGGGAGTGAAACATGTCGCCACAAAATGTTTTTTTTTTTTGCAATTCAAGGCCCAATCTTAGGCTGAAGTGGACTGGTCCTGTTTGAAGTTGAGAGTTGAAGCACCAAAACCTTACTTGTAAACTTAAAACGGGTCGGGGCAAAAAGGTCAACAGCTTGGGGGGGCACAAACATAGTTTTGCCCCTAGCTTTACCTTTGTACCCTCCTGGATCCGCCACTGGTGAGGGACGGGTAGTTTGCCACCCCCTCGGCTGTTTTTTTCAACTGGAAGAACGTCACCGTGGCCTGGATATTGACCTCAGTAGAAAAGTGGTCCACATTATTTGGTCACCATTTTCCATGGACTATCCACCAACGTCAGAGCCGCATGACGAAATCCATGGAGCGAAGCGCATTGAGATTTCTCAAGAGGCTCTATTCTGGCCGCTTTACCGGTCTCGTCGTGGTCTGTCTGTCTGTTGTTGTCTGTCCTGCCTGAGAATTGATGTCAGAGCTCTGAAATTTTGTAGGGTGATAGCCCTCCTGCTCCAGACATTCAAACAGAAGCCCCGATTCGAAATCTAAAATAGTTTTTGAGAAATTTTGGCTCAAACTTTTTCTGTTTTATATTTTTCTAATTTTTACTTCTTAAGCTACGAGCTTGAAATTTATGTCCTTTTCAATGGATAACAAGGGCCAGCTAGGGGAAAAAATTGAGCTGATCCGACAATATTTATTGCGCGAAAACGCGGCATTTCTCACGCGCGCAAAAAAACCCGCTAAAAGTTGATGGCCGACTTGTGCGCTCGAAATGTCAGAAGACAGGCCTCAGTTAGCTGAAAGGCAGTTACCTAGGGGTGGCTAGGCAAATTTTGTAGTGCTTAGGCATAGTTTTGAGTGCAAAAATAAAATTTTGACCTACTTTTTACAGTTCTTCCGGAAGACTGAATTTTGGTTCATTTCATTTCAACGTTAATATCTCACAATCTAATTGACCGATTTGAGTTTTCATTTCAAATAATGAAAGAACATTGCTCCTGCCTGATAATATTTGGAGATGGAAATTGTGAATGTGAAATTCTTTGTTTTATAGGCATAAATAGAAATTGAGTAAAAAAACTTTTTATTTGCATCTTCCTGGTTCCAAGCTCATGTCACTCACAAACTCAGAACTGACATGGCTGAATAGGAAAGTTACTTGCGGTCATTTCGCTCACTTATACTACCCACCTATCTCTAATGGCTTTCGAGTAATTAGTCAAAAATGTATTATAAGATGCCAAATTTATCGGACCACCTTTGCTTCTCACCATGGTTTCAAGTCCTTAAAATAGATGGAAGTTGAAGAAATTTGGCATGAAGCTAGCTTAGGATCCTATCTCGACGATACAAGTAATTTCAGCCCAAAAGAATGCTTGGTTCGTCTTCTAGATGCACCTTTATATCGTGCCTTTTCGGGACAAGCACAGCACCCGGCGCCAGCGGCCCGGCATATTCGGCGGAGTTGTACCAGCCAGTGACCTCTTGACGGGTCACAGCTGTTCAGCTAGTGGGAGGGTGAGTAGTATGGCACAGTGGTCTAGTGGTTAGAGGCCCTGTCTATTGGTCAGGTAGGTCCGGTTCGAATCCGGGGGTGACCACGTACTCTTTATTGGTTATTTCAAAGAAAAGAATGATAAAACTGGCTTGCAGGCTTATGAAGAGATACATTAAGAACGAAATATGGTTTGCTTTCGGCACATTGTCATGCGGCTCTCCTGCGCCGGTGGGGCGTTAGCCCAGGCCGCAGGCCGAGGTTTGCGTTTTTCGCAATCCCGCACAGGAGCCGAGATCGAGGAGGTGTTCAAACACGGGGCTGGCATGGCTCGTTTATTTCCACAGCTGTTATGGCTATTTTGCCAAATCATGCATGAATACAACCTTAATAAAAGAGCTTAATCCTTACATTAAAACTACTGAAATAATGTTCCCGAGAATTGCATGTAGCAATTTAGCTGAGATATTTTGGGAAAAAGTGTTTGATTTGGCAACACCGGCCCTCATTTTTTTGGCATGAGTAAATTTGACTGCATGACCTTAATTCTCCTTAAAGGAAAGGTGGCACCTTCATAACGTGATTTTAAGGAGACAGCCAAGTTGTAAAGCAAGTCGGGAAACCCGGTACTCAATATATCATTTGTCTTGGAACTCGAGATTTCCGTAGAAAAAAGCTAAAGCCTACCTGCAACGTACCCCTCTTGTGCCCCTAGCAGCAGGCCACAGTTGTCATGGCTGTTGGTGTGACGACATATCAGTATCAGTATGTTATCGGATTACTCCTCTTGTGAGGCTTTTCAGTTTCCTCGTCAAATCACACACACACACACGCACACACCATGGATCGAACAAACTGAGGAACCTTGCACCGCGACACCACTATCACTCGCAATACGGAAGAGAAAGCAAATCATTCGTCGTACACATTTCATTAAAAAGAGGCAGTACAAAAAGTAAAAATAAAAAGTATAAAACATAAAACACTCAGCAGACTAAATCCGAGTCTAAACCTGATCATTTCAGTAAAACTAAAAACAAAAATATTTAAGTTACAATTCACACTAAAATATACAACTCGATGACTCGACTGCACCCAGCTAATCTTCCTCCCTGAGTAGAACATTCAGTCTACTCTTAAAACTAATCATATTACAATTTCGCATTTCGGTTGTCAGGCTATTAACACGCGCATTGACGGGGGCGGGTACCCGCCCCCTCGGGTTTTTCGGAGATAGCGCAAAAACGGCGGCGCGTAGCGCCGCCGTACTTGGCATACCTTTTCCCTCATCATTTTTACAACTTTTTTCAAAATTCTAAGGTTAGGTCATCTCAGGTCAGGTCACCAGTACAGGTCAAGTGACCCGACCTCAAAAAAGTTTAAGATAGCATAAGTCGGAGCAGGGTGAACTTATCCGATTGAAACTCATATCACATAATGGCCCCACCGAGTTCTCTAAAAAATTTTCCGGTATTTTTGATATCGATGACCTAAGGCCAGGTACGAGGCATGCCCTCTCCATTGGAAATACATGGGAGAAATGGTTTTTACGGAATAACTCAATAACGGATGGTGATTAGAGCATTTATTTTAGCTGCATTAGACTCGCCTGGGCTTTGCGGTTCTAATGATATGTATTTTATATAATTTGACCCTGACTTGACCTCAGGTCAGGTCAAATCCTTGATTTGACCTAGCAAGGTCAAATTATATATCATTCGATTCGGCTTGCTGAGAGGATTCATACAGTTTAAGTCCTTTTGCTCTATCTTTACTTGTTCAGATGTAATGGCCGAAAAACTGAATTTACAGGTTGTCCCTATGACGGCATGTTTTGATCTCTCGTGACCTTAAATGTGACCTGACAAAAATGGTCCAAATGTCTTCGATGGAGAAGTGGATGGGCAGCCCAACGCCGTTTACCGTTTTTCGCTACCTACCGTGGTTCTCGAGATCTTAGGGTGGGCGGGTACCCGCCCCCCCTCCGTCAATGCGAAGGTGGCTCAGACCCCCGTCAATGCGCGTGTTAAAAGGTGCCGCCGTCACATACGCTAGTCTCCGCTTCCCTGCATTTGTCCACGGTCTGGGTGGGCGTAGATGCCCAGTCTGACGCGTTCGGTGGTCATGATCGGTAAAACGGAACATTTCTCGTAGGACCATTGGTTGACCTGTGCTGAGTACACTTTTGGCTAGACATAGTTGGTGGTACTCGGTAAGCTCATTGGCAGACATAAACCCTAGTCGTCTCGCTTCCTAAGATATATGTTCAAACTTCTGCTTGCCAGAGATGACTCGTGCGCAAAAATTGACAACTTTCTGCACTCTATGTAATTGTGAAGCGCAGCATGTGACATAAATAGCTATACAATAACGTAGTGTCGACATAACTAGTGCATTAACTATTTGTTTTAGTACTATGCGAGGAATGACATGACTGGCATGGAGAAGTCCAACTAGGATGCCTTTGCACTTTGCAGTTAGGTGATCAATGTGTGTTTCGTACGTCAGGTGTCTATCCATCTCTAGTCCTAGATTTTTGACGACTTTTGTCTCGGTTACTACAGTGTTGCCAACTCTTATCCTAACTTGGGGCATGTTTTGTAGCATAGCTCGTGTTCCAAATACAGTGACTTTGGTTTTTGAAGTATTTAGTTTCAGCTTATTCTGGTTGAACCAATCTAAAAAATAATGCAAGCTCGTTTTCAAGTCTTAAAATCATGTCAGAGAGTTCAGATTTTGGTCCGCTGATTAAAAGTTGAGTATCGTCTGCAAATTGAACTACTGTGCTCTTGTCTGCGTATAAACACATCTCGTTGGCAAAAATTAAAAACATTATACAAGAGAGGGAACCCCCTTGATAACATCCGATCGTATTTGGCAACGTTTTTGACAGGATTGTTTGACCCTCTTTGGTCCTAACCTTGACCTGCTGCGTGTGACCACGCAAATAATCTTCAAACCAGTGTCTCATTACTCCATGGGGCCCAAATTTAGCTAAAAGTAGTTCATGGTCAATTACATCAAAGCATTTTGAGAGGTCGAGTAATACAAGTATTGAGATTTGGCCCGAATCCATAGCCTCGTATATATTATCTGTAACTACTGTGAGCGCTGTCTCCGTGGAATGGTTTCGTCGATACCCATGCTGCGCCTCAGAGTACAGAAAGTTGTCATTAAAGAAACCGTTCAGTTGTGTATGCACTACGCGCTCATTGTTTTTTGCTATAGCCGGTAGAACTGTTACAGGTCACCAGCTTCCGGGTTCGGTAGAATTGCCTCCCTTAGGAATCGGTGTCGCAAGACCATGTTTCCATTGGTGCGGTACTGTGCCGGAGTCGATACTAGAATTAATTATTTCAAGAAGTACATTGCCCAGACCACGGTTCCTATAGATACGGTTCGGACATGACAGCCAGCTGACTGCCTTATTTGGCAGCATGTTGAGGATATGGTAGTATTTTGAAGGACTTTTTTCAAGATACCTTTGGTTCTGCTAGCATAAGGTAGAATACAGCATTTTGATTGGTTGACCGAAATGTTCGAAACAGAATTCTGAAGGAATTAGCATGAAGTTCATCGTGTATTTGTCTTGTTATAAAAGCCCTTCAGGGACTAAAACTGCACCCAGATGATAGCCTGATCAATTTTACGTACCAAAAATAAAAAATATACCCTTAAGCACCACTTAAATTTTCCCACTGGCCCGTGCCCCAAACCCATGCAAACAGTCCCATTGGAATTACATGTTAAATTTTGCTGCAAAAAACTGTTTGAACCAGAAATGGAACCTTCAAAACCCCCAGAATTCTAGAGAAGTATCTCATGTCCACCCCCTGTCCTAGACCAAAGAAAAATTTCTGAAACATTACAATGCTAAAACCGTTCGAATCGACGGAAGGAGATGCTTTCATACGGCCCAACGTTATACACAAGTCGTTAAAAGAAATGGGTTGAACACGCATGCCGCAATTTGGTACACGAGGTAACCTAACCGGTACACTCGTCCTGGGTGGTGGAATGCTTGCGGATGTTTCCGGCCCAACATTCACAAAATACGAGTTGATTGCGTCCGGGGTCACATTTGGCACTGCACTCGCCGTCTTCTTATTGCCTATTATTGGTTGGAGTATTTGCCACGTCTTGGCCGCACTCGCTTCAGCCAGCTGCTCCTGCAAATTTTCACGGCAGTCCCTCCTAATTGAAGCTTGGCAGTGACAGCTAACGGTTTTAGCCCTTTCCATTGCCCCCTCCTCCAGTACCGTGCGCCGCCTCCTCATCAGCTCCCTGGTCGGCTCCGTGATAGGCGGCGCGCACGGTGGCCGCAGTCGCGTCCGTCTCAGTGGGGCCACTGAGTCCAAGAGAGGTGTAAATATGCGAACAAACGCCTCCCACTTCTCTGTCGGCCCCTCCGCAGAAAATACGTCGCCCCAGTCAGTGCCGACGAGTCTCAGGTTGAATGCAGTGGTGTCGACACGATTCAGTCGGTGCGACTGCGTTATCGCACCAGTTTGTTTGTCATCTCCTCTGAATCTTAGCATCACTCTCGTGTAGTCGTGCGATCCTCCATAATAGTATGGGGTGGTGATATTTTCTCAAAATAGTTTTCCATTGCTTCTGCTCCCCTCATTTTATGTAATCGACCATGCTGGATTCAAAAATCATAATTTTATCCGTCTCAAATAGCGCAACCCCCCTGTACATACCCCCTGAAGTTTGTTATGTAAAAATAGACCAGCTCAACCTACCACACACGCAAAAGACCGACACTGACAGTTTTTTTGTGGCTCTTTATTCACATGGAGCTTAAAAACAATGACCAACGTGATAACGGCTCAGTGAATGACTTCTCTTGTTCTGCTAACCTGTCTAGCAGGGGCAGAGCCGCCAGTTTTTCATGAGGGTCAAATTCGCGAGGGCATGAGTTGCACCAAAGAATCGGTGGCACTACATCAGGAAACCAAAAACAGATGGCGGGTAACGACGGTCAAGAAAGCCTAAGGAACAAATTCATGTCCATTTCCCTACATCCCTGATTTAGCCTGCCCAGATAGGTAGACTAAACGCAAGTTAAAAGTTTTGTTTTGGTGCCGAGCTATACTTAACTAGGCCGGTAAAAAGTTCAAGGGAAGTGAATAAAGAAAAATGATGTGCCCTGAACATGGTCTGCTTCATAACGACTCCTCCCTTTCTTGTTAACTAATTCAATGAACTTACTAGCACTATTAAGTTATTTTTAAAAGTTAAAGTTCTGTATCTGAGATACTTCACAGAATTTAGCTTAATAACTATCGCACAACATTGCGTAAAAATTCGCTCGTCATGCCGATATTCTACAAGTTATTTCGAACCGAATAAGTACGGAGGTGATCGGGGTTGCTTATTCATTTTTAGATTAGGAAAAAATGTTTCGCCGTTTTTAGCCTAACCCAATTTCTCTTTTTGAGATCCTGCTCCTGAGCTCTTTTTCTTAACCCGTGGATCCTAAGAATAATTACGTATTAATGTTGGCAATGTCTGTAGAGATGACCAGATCACATTCCAAGAGGTCCATTTACGGAGTGGACTATGTGGAGAGAGGCAAATTCAGGCAAGGCATTCCTCCCACAAACAGTGATGTGCTCCAGAATATGATGTACCCACTACGTTCCAAACGGGGTGGACAAGTCCAGCGCTCTTAAAACGAGGCGGCCCTTCTTTTAGCTGAGGTTATCCAGGAGTATTTCCTGTACTGCAGCCGTTACACAAAAACAACACAGCACATCAAAAAACACATACTGGAGCTCTATGGGGATTTTATAAACGTAGCTCAGACAAGAAAACAACGTCAAAACGAAAGCTTTTCCCAAAGAGCTGGATATTTCAACAAATAAGTCGATGAAGTGTTTGATATTTTCTGTGAATACTCATCACCCGCAAGAGGCGTGAGAAATTAAATGGGGTAAATATGACAGATGAAGAGTGACAGTTTTTAAAGGACCAGGGAGGTCAGAGGCAGATGCTCTGTGAAGAATTTGTGGACCAAAAATGGATGAAGACAATGGAACGAAGACACAATTGCTTAGCGGCCATGGATAAAATGCACGAACTGGCCGAAAAAGTGAAAGAGGCTGGAAGCGAGGGGACCGAAAGTCAGGACAAGCCAGAATCAGACCAGGATGGAGCAACTGATGTGGATCTAGCTGAGACTTTCTGTCCTGATCATGATGACGCTGGAATTAAAACTAAGAAAATTGTTTCAAGAAAGCGCCATTCGTCGTCTGGGACTTCTGTTATGGAGCAGGTGATGAGCTACCGCACACATGTCGGCATATTCGAGAGAGCATCCGAAAAGTAAGGCCAGAGTTCTACGAAACAGTCGACAATCTAAAGAGCTGTTGTCATATGTCGGAAACTCAAGCCGTGGCTGCCGTTATCACTGTCCGTAACCGGATGTTTGACAGACATTGGCACGCTCATGATGTTCCCGACAAATGGACCTCGACGCAATTGTGAAAGAGGTTATGGACTCGGACGAACAGGCTGTTGTCACCTACAGTAATGATGGATCGAAGACCCAGGGCACAGACCTCACCAACCTAAAGGTTTATCTGAGCAGCATCTCTTGTAGAAAAGATGTTACGTTTTCAGAATTCAGCAAGGCCATCAATCAGGTGGCCTCCTTCCATAGTTTATAATCACTTCATACTCGTCGCGACAACACTTTAAAAGCCACCTTAATAGTGTGGAAATGTGAGTAATACATGATACAAGATGGCCTCACAGAGTTCAGTCGTTTGAGCTCCGTGGAGAACTGAAGTATTTGAAAGAATAAACTGGCAAGGGTCACGTTTTGCTTTTTTCACGGTCGATTGTTATTGGCATCTTCGCAGGCTATCAATTCCGATCCGATGGTCCGCTCGTGATATTCTATTTGTAAGGATTCAGGTGTGATTGGGTAAAAAGCCTACAAATGATACAAATCAACAAGCGCTCCGCTGCAGGCAGAGGTCAGCATGGGACAATACGTTGTGGACTCCATCTCTGGAGGGCTAAAGGTCTTAACAGAAACAATCAGCTATATCAATTGCATGTATAAAATGGACAGAAAATAATCAAAACGCTTAGTTTGTTCTGTATCATTACCATGTCAGTGGCTCCGGTTGACTCCTCGGGAATTTTTTCCTCTAAAAATGTGGTCATTGTAACGACCTGCGAACGTAAATTGTTTCCCATCTACAACCAGAACAGGTATCAACTGCAGAGTACTGCTATGTCTAACACCAATGCTACTGTTTCTCAGTGTTGGTTGAATTAAGAGTCATCCGATGACTCACTGCAAATCATTATACTATACTGGCTACACGCACGGAGCCTATTCCTGCATTCCAAACTTCAGAGGGTATGTACAGGGGGGTTGCTCTCATCTGACGAAAATAAAACTATGTTTTTGGATTCAGCATGGTCGACTTCATAAATTGAGGGGGGCGGACAAAGAAGTTTGGATTATCACCACCTCCTAATAATAGCAGCGAGTGATACCACTCTTCGCTACCAAGGAAGGCTTGTTGGTGATGAAAACATCAATGAGAGTCCTGGCTGGTCGGCACGCCGGTACTGTTTCATTGCACACATGGAGATTGTATGTCCGAATCAAGTATCGGAGCTTGTGAGTTGGTGTGTTAGCTCCGCATTCTCTCTTCAAAAGGCAGGCGTTCAGGTCACCCGCCAAAATCACGGTTTTCACTGGATACGCTGCCATTATAAACTGCAGCTGTCCTTCAAGGTCGTCAAAACCGGCGGTCAACTGCTGGGTAGTGTTCGTTGGGTGACGATATAATGAGGCAATGATGATTCCCGTTCGTTTGCCCACTCGAACAAGCCCCCAAATGACTTCCAGATTTGAATTATTTTTGGCAACGGTGGTTGGGGTTGGAATCATCTCTATGTATACCCCTTCTTGCACCAGCAAAGCAACTCCGCCGTGTCCCTTGGCGAGCTGACTGGCCTTATAGGTCGGTCGTGTCGGTGTAATGTGTATACGTCCATTTCCAGTAGACGTGATGGGACATTATCGGTGAGCCACGTTTCTGACAAAGCCAGGATATCAAATCTGTGTACCTCACATAGATCGATGCGTAACTCCGGTAGCTTAGGCTTCAGAGATTGAATATTCAGCTGTCCAATAAGGATTTCTGTCCACGCTTGGGTCCGTTGGGGCCGATCCACTTGACACCTCCTCGGCTACCTCTGGCCCGCCGCCGCCTATCCGCGCGTGCCGGGCGTACGCCTGTCTCACCCAGGTTCGGTAGTGCAGGCACCCGCACAACGGTAGCCGGCGCCGGCGCGGCCGCTGTGACGTCAGATGTGTCTTGGTTTGCCCTTGACCTAAGGTCGCGATATGCCCTAAGGGCATTCGCAGACGATTCTGCCAGGGTTTGTGGGCAGGGAAAGCAGCGCGTACGATGATTTGCAGTGCTGACGTCACGATGAGCATCAGCCAATTGAAGCCCTTGAAGCGTTTCAAGTATGGTATTGGTTGCCAGATCATGACATCATCCACAGGCCTATATTTATTTCTTTTCCTAGAGGAGTATTTCAAAAATCAAAATATTTAACACATGGTACATTTTTCAGAGAAATCATGAGTGGTTTCATTATTTTCGGCTAAAAGTACGCCTAATTACACTAAATTCCAGGATTAGAGCAAGGTGCCAGATTCCCTTTAAATGTTATCTTCATCCGACAAATGTTCCTATGAGTTATACATATAATCAGAACGGTATTGATCCCTTCTTTTCGATGGTGAAGCTAAAAAAATCACCCATGCACGATTTCCGTGGTAATTTAAGCTGCTGGATTTTTCTGCTTGCCCGTAAATCGGACAATTTTAACCTTCCATGACTTCCCATCGGCTTATTTTAACACGCGCATTGACGGGGGGGCGGGTACCCGCCCCCTCGGGTTTTTCGGAGATAGCAGAAAAACGGCGGCGCGTAGCGCCGCCGTACTTGGTATACCTTTTCCCTCATCATTTTTACAACTTCTGTGAAAATTTTAAGGTTAGGTCATCTCAGGTCAGGTCACCATTACAGGTCAAGTGACCCAACCTCAAAAAAGTTTAAGATAGCATAAGTCGGAGCAGGGTGAACTTATCCGATTGAAACTCATATCACATAATGGCCCCACCGAGTTCTTTAAAATATGTTCCGGTATTTTTGATATCGATGACCCTAAGGTCAGGTACGAGGCATGACCTCTCCATTGGAAATACATGGGAAAAATGGTTTTTACGGAATAACTCAGTAACGGATGGTGATAGAGCATTTATTTTAGCTGCATTAGACTCGCCTGGGCCTTGCGGTTCTAATGATATGCATTTTATATAATTTGACCCTGACCTGACCTCAGGTCAGGTGAAATCCTTGATTTGACCTAGCAAGGTCAAATTATATATCATTCGATTCGCCTTGCTAAGAGGATTCATATAGTTTAAGTCGTTTTGCTCTATCTTTACTTGTTCAGATTTAATGGCCGAAAAACTGAATTTACATGTTATCCCTATGACGGGCATGTTTTGACCTCTCGTGACCTTAAATGTGACCTGACAAAAAAATGGTTCAAATGTTTTCGATGGAGAAGTGGATGGGCAGCCCAACGCCGTTTACCGTTTTTCGCTACCTACCGTGGTTCTCGAGATCTTAGGGGGGCGGGTACCCGCCCCCCGTCAATGCGAAGGTGGCTCAGACCCCCGTCAATGCGCGTGTTAAGGCGAACTTTCATGTCGAAGCACTAGATGCCCAAAAGACGAGGCCAAATTATCGAAATGGTCACTATGTTACGTGAAAGTTGACTGAGAAAAAATTGGAAAGCAAAATAACACAATTTTAGATTATTTTTGGCATCCTGAAATGTTTAACACGCGCATTGACGGGGGTCTGAGCCACCTTCGCATTGACGGGGGCGGGTACCCCCCCCCCTAAGATCTCGAGAACCACGGTAGGTAGCGAAAAACGGTAAACGGCGTTGGACTACCCATCCACTTCTCCATCGAAACATTTTAACCATTTTTTTTGTCAGGTCACTTTTAAGGTCACGAGAGGTCAAAACATGCCCGTCATAGGGATAACATGTAAAATTCAGTTTCTCGGGCATTACATCTGAACAAGTAAAGAAAGAGCAAAACGACTTGAACTATATGAATCCTCTTAGCAAGCTGAATCGAATGATAGATAATTTGACCTTACTAGGTCAAATCAAGGATTTGACCTGACCTGAGGTCAGGTCAGGGTCAAATTATATAAAATGCATATCATTAGAACCGCAAAGCCCAGGCGAGTCTAATGCAGCTAAAATAAATTCTCTATCACCATCCGTTACTGAGTTATTCCGTAAAAAGCATTTTTCCCATATATTTCCAATGGAGAGGTCATGCCTCGTACCTGACCTTAGGTCATCGATATCAAAAATACTGGAACATATGTTAGAGAACTCGGTGGGGCCATTATGTGATATGAGTTTCAATCGGATAAGTTCACCCTGCTCCGACTTATGCTATCTTAAACTTTTTTAGGTCGGGTCACTTGACCTGTACTGGTGACCTGACCTGAGATGACCTAACCTTAAAATTTTCACAGAAGTTGTAAAAATGATGAGGGAAAAGGTATACCAAATACGGCAGCTACGCGCCGCCGTTTTCTACTATCTCCGAAAAACCCGAGGGGCGGGGACCCGCCCCCGTCATAGCGCATGTTAAGGCAAGTTCATTTTGTTCTAGTCCTCGGCGCTTTCTGGCGAATTGAAAGCATTTTGGTATAAACCTATAATTGATCTTAGATTAATTATTAGTTATCTAAATATTTAAATGTAATACTATAGTTCGTATTATCTTATATCACGTTTTACATTATTATAGTATTTGTCTAATATCATACTTCGAACCTATACTTACTCTAAGTTTTCAGTAGGCTTCCGGATTTTGTAACAGCCGTGAGACAGTATTATCTCATATTCTCTCTCTCTCTCTCTCTCTCTCTCTCTCTCTCTCTCTCTCTCTCTCTCTCTCTCTCTCTCTCTCTCTCTCTCTCTCTCTCTCTCTCTCTCTCTCCCTCTCCCTCTCCCTCTCCCTCTCCCTCTCCCTCTCCCTCTCCCTCTCCCTCTCCCTCTCCCTCTCCCTCTCCTCTCCTCTCCTCTCCCTCTTCCTCTCCCTCTCTCTCTCTCTCTCTCTCTCTCTCTCTCTCTCTCTCTCTCTCTCTCTCTCTCTCTCTCTCTCTCTCTCTCTCTCTCTCTCTCTCTCTCTCTCTCTCTCTCTCTCTCTCTCTCTCTCTCTCTCTCTCTCTCTCTCTCTCTCTCTCTCTCTCTCTCTCTCTCTCTCTCTCTCTCTCTCTCTCTCTCTCTCTCTCTCTCTCTCTCTCTCTCTCTCTCTCTCTCTCTCTCTCTCTCTCTCTCTCTCTCTCTCTCTCTCTCTCTCTCTCTCTCTCTCTCTCTCTCTCTCTCTCTCTCTCTCTCTCTCTCTCTCTCTCTCTCTCTCTCTCTCTCTCTCTCTCTCTCTCTCTCTCTCTCTCTCTCTCTCTCTCTATCTCTCTCTCTCTCTCTCTCTCTCTCTCTCTCTCTCTCTCTCTCTCTCTCTCTCTCTCTCTCTCTCTCTCTCTCTCTCTCTCTCTCTCTCTCTCTCTCTCTCTCTCTCTCTCTCTCTCTCTCTCTCTCTCTCTCTCTCTCTCTCTCTCTCTCTCTCTCTCTCTCTCTCTCTCTCTCTCTCTCTCTCTCTCTCTCTCTCTCTCTCTCTCTCTCTCTCTCTCTCTCTCTCTCTCTCTCTCTCTCTCTCTCTCTCTCTCTCTCTCTCTCTCTCTCTCTCTCTCTCTCTCTCTCTCTCTCTCTCTCTCTCTCTCTCTCTCTCTCTCTCTCTCTGTCTACTGAGACCTTGGTTTGGTAGGTCATCGATTAGCCGGGTTCATGTCTGGCTAGACTGCGCCGCACGGTCCAAGGCGCCGCAGGGTGGGACCGCACGACGACTGCTATCACTGAGCATCAGGTGCCCCGTGCACGCGCGAGATGTGTTCTGGGTGGCCTCAGCCTCGCCATCCAGCACTCTAATACTGGGTTTCCAGATGGCATACTTTTAGTAATGGATACCCTGAAACTGAGCGCATGGGGCTTTATTACAAAGCCAAGAGAGAGCCAGTGTTCGCTATGAAGCTTCCCCTCCCCATAGTGCCCGGCTCGGGGGCCTCCGCGCCCGTAAGCTTACACCAAGTGAGCTGAATAGAGAGCAGACAGTGTGCGCTGTTAGATGAGAAGCTGATGGCACATACGATCCCACCGACAGTGTCAACTGAATGACAAGTTGTCACACGAAATACACGATGGATTCATGACACGGCACGAGGCTAGCATGGTAACGATCGGGCCTGAAGGTGCAGGGCAGCCCCGGACCGGACGAAGTTTTTTTCAGAAAGAAGCCACCTCCGAGCTCGGAGCCCCCTGATTGGACGATGCTTTTTCAGGAAGAGGCGACCTCCGGGCTCGGAGCTCCCTGATGGGTCGATGTTCTCTCAGGAAGAGGCGACCTCCGGGTTCCCTATTCTGAGCTCACTGCCTCTGACGCAGCTTCATCGGAAACGGACATACCGAGATGTGATAAGTGCGTGTGCACATGGCCAGGGTTTAGCCAGAGCTGCAGATGGAGCCGCCCGGGGCCCCTCATTTTCTCGGGTTTAGTGTATAGGTATGGAACACAAGCGTCGCCACCGGCAAAACTACAGACGGGGCCAATTCATCTTCGACCTGCTGCTGGCAGCAAAATTTCCCCATCGAAAACGTACGACTCGTCGGACTTGAGCTCATTGTTGCTTTCTGCATTGCCTTGTGCAAATTTCTAGTTTCTTCCCAATTTGGAAAACGCTGACTATTTCAGCGTTTTCATTAATGTATCGTACTAACGTAAGTTTCCGAAAATAAAAAACCGACAAACTTGTTAAAAGATCCATGAAAAACTAACAAAAGAATTCAAAATGATAATTTAGCATCACTGTTGCAATTTTCCCAGTAAATTGCGACCTTTAGAACTCGCTGCGGTCGAACGCGCTCAAGCCGTTGGCTTTAAACAATCCATCTGTGGTGGGAGCCTCTCAAATTGCCTGCTCTCCCCGCGGAACCATGCTGTCGCCACCCAGCGCCGCGTGCGAGCTTTGCATAGAAACACGAGATGGAACGGCCGGACCGACGCTAAGCTAACGGTACATTGGGCGCCGCGTCCTGCACATTCCATGATTAGGTTCTGTCGTTACCTGAATAACAGCGATGGTCTTGTCGGTATGTTGTCGGCTGGCTGTCGCAATTGTGCCTCGGAGGCTGACCGTGCATTTTCCTCACGGAATAAAACCCAGAGACCTTACTGTACCGGAACTGCTCAGCTCTAAAACTGCGGGGATCAGCGCAATCTTCACTCTTCAGTGTACTCCTTTACCTGGAGTTAAGTGGAGTATATGTACATCGTGCAGTGTGGTCTAATTATTATGCCGTACAAACATAATAACTGACTCTATTGATTAATTACCACTGCTGGCAGCATACCCGAGCGGTCCTTCACTAGGACTGAAAAGAACGGAACTCAGTCTCTTCATTCCGAGTTTGGTAGGGACGCTATAAAAGCCTATCATGAATCTCACACATGAGACATGCTAGCAAATAAATGAAAAAATAAGAAGAGTTAACTGCAAAAAGATGACGCGACCTCTCTGAAAACACTCCAGGCGGCCAGAACAGCGCGAACCGGCAGCGGTCCACGCAGTGTTTTGTCGGCGGTGGCGATAAGCTGGTTGTTTCATGGGCAGTAGCAGGACTGTCATCATGCCGGCAAGATTAATTACGCCATCGCCATCACAGCGGAGATACCAGCACAGCAACACTTTGAAAGGTACAATATCGACAGCGTTCACCGGCACAGTTGGCACCTTATGGAAAGGATAGCTTTCAATGGCGAGAAAACGAAACACCCCGAGTGGCATTTATTGCGTGTACTACTGGTGAACGATTTGGCATCAACGCAGAGTGGAGGAAGGGATTCCTAAGTCTGCAGCCACCCCTTTCCCCACCCTGAGGCCTGAGATCTTGCAAACCAAGACCGTTAGAAAACGCTCGTTTGTTTGTTTGTGAGGGTTTTGGTAATCTACATTATAGCCAATTTTCCTTGGCCCAGGATAATGTATTTAGGGACAAACGAGGTCATAAAGGTCAAACTTGGGCCGTGCTGAGGACCTATTTGGGCATACCGTAATTATGCAGAGAAAGTTGTGAATACACTGAAAGCGGAGTAAGGTCCTGGAAAGACGGTCCCATACAATTACTTCTGAAATTTTGGGGCCAAGGCCACTCAAGGGTCACCTATGAGGTCACAATATGATATATTTCTCATAATATACACCATAACTAGCCTTATACCAGCTACTGGGCGAGAACCGTACCTAACTATGACGTCATAACATAAAATGCGCCACAGTGGGTGATATCTGACGGGAAGCACTGCGCCAATGACCTTGAAAATAATGGTATGACCTTGACCTGTAAAATTGACCTTGACATCATGAGAGGTGAACTTAACATAGAATCCCGATTATATGACGTTGTGAGGTCACCGCTCGGTTACAGTACAGATGATTGTCACGATAGCACAATTGTAGCAATCCCAATATATAGGCCTAACGTTGAAAGCCTGTAAGTGAAAAGAAATCCTGACCGGTTTTAAACATTATTTCCCCAATCCATGCGCTCACCAATTCTCTCAAATGTAGCCTTTTTCTGCTGCGAAGGGTCCCCCAGCCACCGGCGGGGAGGGCACTTTAGGACCCCTCCACTGCGCTCGCGCATTAATCTAGCTGGAGAGCGGAGGACAGAGGGCGGCGGGCTGGACTCACGGTGCCGGTGGCCTGGCTCTGCTTGGGTCGCGTCATCTGAAGAGTCGCCATACTGGATCACCGCCGCCAGGTTCTGCGCCCTGTCACGAAGGGGTGTGAGGTCACATGGCAGACACAGATGCCGAAAAACGCACGCAACACACGCACAACGCAAGACCTACAAGTATTGGCGCATTTCAAAATACATTACGTCACTTGGATATTGTGTCAGTAATGTTTAGTAGCATGAAAAAAACTTGTAACGTTGCATTTGGTATGTTTGCTCGCCTCTACCCCAAGAGAGGCGGCGAGACGGAGCTGGTGTCACGGGCGGACTCAGAGGGGGACACGTAGGGGTACTTGTCCCCATCGATCCTCGGGGCCTCCTGAAAGGTCAATCGTGCCCCCGAAATGGCGTTCCCCAAGGTGCGAGTATCGGCGCCCGCATTAGGATTTTGCGCCCACCTGATATGTTTTTAGGTTTTTCCATCCAAAAGTGGCACCCCTTGGTCCAGATGACGCCCTGGATATTGTATGTATATACATACAACCTCCACTCTGATCGGTTATTAGCCCCGCACCAGGAGGCTTGCGATCCACCTGCACCCCAATGGGGGCGGAGATTGTTCTAGCTCCGCCCTCCGTCCTCGATATCGGCCCCTATGCGGGACAGTGAAAAGGCGGGCGGTGGTGGATAGGTAGCCCATTGGAGGATCACGACACTGTACCGATCACCTTTTTACTAACGTCGATGCAGGTCGTAACAGGCCAATGAAGGTGACAGGATAGAGGTTGTTTGGCTCTGATGTCTCACTAGGTTGGATTAGAGCAAATTCTAAGTATCGTTCGATTCCCATCATTACAGCAAATCGATGGTCTAGGTCTAAATTTACAAATGAGCTGACCCAATGTCAATTCAGGGTCACCATCTGATCTTAACGTTTGCCCGTGTGGTGGTCTTTTATAACCCCCTTGGGTTTTTCCAATGACCGAAAAACGGCGGTGCGCAGCGCAGCCAAACTTAGTCTCGCTATTCCTTTATCATTTTTACATAATTCCTGAAAATTTGAGCTCACCATTCCTGCGAAGTTATTGGCCTTAGCCTTACCTACTTAGATAGTCCCGGATGACATTTCTGAGGTCACAGATTGATGACACCTTGACACTGGGAGGCCTAAGCTATCTCGGCTTTGGGAGAAGAAAGTCATTCTATGCCGCATCTGCATAGATAGAGACATTTTTCGATCATTTTCCGTTTTCCCCATGGATGTCCAATGGACTGCTAGTGGCTGTCCTAATGACCAAGTTTATAATCTGAAATCTGGGTAAAGGTTACACAATCAACACCCGCCCCGGTGGGCCTCCGAGCCACCTTCGCCCTGGTTGGGGGGTTGTTCAAACACCTCCTCGAACTTTCAGGATCCCCTATGCGGGATAGCAAAAAAACGAGAAGGCTGGTAGATAGCTCATAGCGATTCATTAAAAAAACTACATCTACCTGGAGGCTGGGAGTGCATGCGCCTGTGGCTGCAGCGACCCCTTCAGGTACAATCCCATCCTCTTTATCCTCATCTTTCCTCATCCTTGCCATCTCCTTTTATAGTATATAATCACTTCATACTCAGCACAACACTTTTAAAAGCTACCTCAATAGTGTGGAAATATGAGTAATACATGAAACATCTGCCACTTTTCGACTCAGGTCAATATTGAGGTAATAACAGGTCAAAGAAGGTGGCATGTTAGAGAAGAGTTTCTGGGCTCTAGAGTCTGACGGAGTCGAGTTAGAATCACTTTTTGGAACCATTCCCTTTCTCTCGCCCCGGCAAACAAAATGATGTATGGTATGAGCATAGTAGGTCAAAACATAAAAATGAGGTGAATTAAGGTCATGTCAAGGTCACCATCTGACCTAGCATAGTCAATATGCGAATCAATCGACTCGCAATAATAATCCAAACGTAATGGGATCAAAATAAAAGTTTTATCATTATTTCCTGCAAAGATGTTGGCCCAAGTCTGAAAACCTGCTTAAGTAACCCCTGATGACCTCTCACAGGCCACAAGTCCAAACTTGCAACATGAACCTGGAAAGGGGCCCAGGATACTACGATTTACAGAAGATGAAGGTATTTCAAGCTGTATCTACACAAATAAAGCCATTTTCGCCCAATTCCCGTTTTTACCATGCATATTGTAAAATCCCGGAAAATATTTTGTAGCGCTCGGTGGGCACAGCATGTGGTATGAGTTTCAATTGGATATTTTTACCCTGTAGGTGAGGTCACTTGACCTGCACTGGTGACCTCACCTGAGATGACCCGACCTTAACATTTTGGAAAAGCTGCATGATTGATCAAGAATAAGGTGTGTCAAGTACGGAGGCCCTCTGCGCCGTCTTTTTTGGTGCCGCCGGAAAACTCGATGGGAGTGCTCAAACACCCCCCTCACCAGGGCGAAGGTTAATTAAGTATAAGGTGGGCCAATCACCGTGGCCCTCTGAGCCACCGTTTTCAGGCACATTCAGAAAAAGCGGCGAGGGGTGTTCAAACACCACCCACTAGGGCAAGGCTCAACTTGACCTGGAAACGTTTTGTTAGCCTACCAATTTGTCCTTCAATGATCTTTTTGAATGTTTATAAACTTGATCTAGCTCTTCTAGAGGCAAATTTACAACTCGGTTAGGTCTGTCTCATTTTACAAGAACAAAATCGCCTTACACGGGTTTAGAAATTACCTAGGTACGTTATAACTAGTTGACTTCACCTGACATCAATTTTCAGCCATTGCCAGATCGATCACTTGACATGTATGCAAAATGCGGAATCCCTCATTCAAATCGGCTAGGAATGCTTCACGAAAAACCAAGAGGGTTCTGCTGGGCTATTGCTGGGATTTTCGCCAGAAATCCCAGCAGTAGCCCAGCAGGGCCCCATTCATGAGACCAACGGCCGCCAGATCGCCGCAACCCGTCGCGTGACATGCGAATCTGTACGGTTGCAATTTTTACTAAAAGTTTAAGTTGAGGAATTTGGGGGTGCGGATGCCAATAATTGAGAGTTTGGAGTGAATGGAACTGTAATCATTTTTGCATTATCAAAGATAGTTTGAGGCAGTTATGTTGCTTTCTGTAATTTTCAAATGAGCTCCGGAGACGATAGCCGGGCTCGCGAAGGATTTCGTTTGTGGCCCGCACTCCTTGGCTGGTGGTGAGAGGGCTCCGTGCTCGACTAAGCGGCAGGCAATGTAGGTTTTCGCGATAACCAGTCTATGATCGTTTCTATGTTCGTATGCTAACCCTCGCCCTAGTGGGGGTGTTTGAATATCCCCCTCGGGTTTTTCCGGCAGCACGAAAAAAACAGCGGCTCGAAGTGCCGCTGTACTTGGCACACCTTATTCTTGATCGATTCCGCAACTTTTCTCAAAATTCTAAGTTTAGGTCATCTCAGGTCAGGTCGCCAGTGCAGGTCAAGTGACCTCAACTAAATAATGTTTAAGGTGGCATAAGTAAAAAATGGGTGAATATATCAGATTGGAAACTTATAAAAATAATGGTTCTACCAAGTTCTACAAAACATGTTCCGGCATTTTTCATATCGATGACCTAAGGTGAAGTACGGACCATTAGAAATACACGGGAGAAACATAAATTTGGTTGTATTTTTGTAGATAAAGCTGATGATACGTTCATATTCTCAAAATCAAAGTATCCTGGGGCCCTCTCTCGGTTCATGTTGCAATTTTTTACCTGTGACCTCTGAGAGGTCATCTGAGGCTACTTAAATAGTTTTCAGATTTAGGTAAATAACTTTGCATGAAATGATGATACAGCTTTTTTCATACCATTGTGTCTGAATTGCCATTGCGAGTGGATTGATATGCATATTGACTATGCTAGGTCAGAAAGTGACCTCGAGCTGACCTGTGGTCAGGTCATTTTTGTCTTTTGACCTAGTGCGGTCATATTATACATTATTCAATTCGCCGTGACGAGAGAGAGAGAGAGAGAGAGAGAGAGAGAGAGCGAATGGTGCCTAAAAAATGATTCTAACTGAATTCTGTCAGATGCTAGAGCCCAAAAACTTTGCTCACATTGCCAACTTCTTTGACCTGTCATGACCTCAATATTGACCTGAACCAAGAAGTGACTGATATAGTTTATTCATGAATTTGTATGAGCTATCCATCAGCCTTCGCGTTTTTTCACTATCCCGCATAGGGGCCTAGTTCGAAGGGGGTGTTCAAACACCCCCACCTGGGCGAAGATGGCTCGGAAGCCCACCGGGACGCGGGTTAAAGGATCTGCTTAAATTATGTCCCACGTTTAAATCATGTCTCTACTTAAATTATGCCTCTGTTATATTATGTGTCATAGGGACAAGAGAGTAATCTCCAGTCTGCAGCGGGGGCATTCCAGGACAGATCGACCAAGGCTTGACACCACCATGTCTAGAAAAAATCTGAAACTTTGTCTCCGGGGTAGTTTTGGGCCAGAAACACGCCTGTGAGAATCTTAGCCCCCTCCGACCAACGGTGACCGAGTTATAGCCCGAGGCATTTTCGGGAGGTCACGTTGTAGACTCATGTTTGATGCTTCATAACTCAACAACGCATCACCTGATTAACAAGTTTTGTATATCATTGAACTCGTCTTGAATTATAGTTTATTTTGAAAAAGAAAATGTTAAAATTTGAAAATTTTTGACTTTTAATTTGTTTGACCTTTTCCTTTTTGACCTAGCTTGACCTTTTCCCAGTTGAAATTGCCCTTTTAGACACCTCAAAAATGTTTCTTCATAAAAAATCTTTCGATAGCAAAAATAAAAAAATGCGTTCTTGCTATAAGTTCCGAATATTTAGCACCTAAGGTAGGTATGTACACGGTTTTTTACCATTGCGGTAGTACAGCCTTATGTTTAACGCCGCAAATATAGCGATTGCTTTTGTAATCGGTCGCTGGAAATCATACTCCATTGTCTTTACGAAATTTTAATCGCATAAGTATCCAAATTTATGACAATTAACACGCGCCCACCCGAGGGGTGGGCAACCGGCCTCCTCAGGTTTCCACAGGTAGTAAAAAAACACCTTCGCGCAGCGCCACCGTACTTCATGTACCTCTAACTCGAAATTTTTGCAGCTTCTGGCAAAATTTTAGGTCTGGGTCATACCAGGTCAGACCGCCAACCCAGGTCAAGAGACCTAACCTTAAACTTTGGGATGTGCATAAATCATCAAATTTAGCCTATCGTGGTTAGAATCGCATTACATAGTAAGATCGCCTAGCAAGATAATTTTTCGTAGCAGGATTTCTATATCGATAACCGGGAGCAGGGCAAAGGTCATGATCTTTCCATTAGAAATGCACGGGGCGATAGGTAAATTTTGATAACTTGCGAGAATTGAGAATTGTCGAGAATTGCGATGGAGGTTGTATTTTTACATTGTCGTGTCTGACTTGCCACTGCAGTTTGATTAATATTCTTTTTACCATACAGACCTAAGCCTGGCCCTAGGTCAAAGCAGGTTAATTTTGACATTTGACTAGGCAATATTATAAGATATATAATCCGTTTGGGCTCAACAAGAGTGTTCCAATGGTGCTGAACTTTTCTTTCTACTGCTCTTCTCTGTCACCTATTATGCCGCAAAATTTAGGTTTCCACTTAGTTCCCGTAAGAAATACTGTGACCTTGTGCAACCTCAAAGGCGACACGACCAAACGATTGTATGTAACATATTCGGTAATGATTAAAACTGGCTATTTAGTGGCATCACTCCCCGTGCACTGTGTCATTATTTATCTGAGATTCTCGGATCCGTGTCAGCTATGAAATGATCACCTTGTAAAAATATCATGAGGCAACCTGTTCAAGCGACCAAGTCGAATGCGTTACAATTTCAGGACATTTTGTTGAATATATGAGCAGATTCAAATTACTTTTTGGGAATGAAAGCCTTTCAGACACGTTTGTTTACATTGCATGAAACCTCTCAAACATATGCTGTGCTGCACTGGATCAGCTTGCATTGATACTATTTTCCATCTCCGGGAACGATGTAATTGTGTGAGTTAGTGGTGCTCATAGGATAAGTTATACTTGTTTCAATTATTGATAAGGTCGCGACATCTTTGTAAATTTTCGTTTAAGGCTGAAAGGTCCATTATTAATAAGTTCATTTGCCCTCGTCTCCCTCGAAACAAGGAATCCCTTTTTATCACTTTTAATGGCTGCAGTTTTTCTGTTTATAAATATTGCCCAAGTTGTTGCCAGTTCAGTTTTTTTATACATTTTGTACAAGTTGTTCTCAGTTCGATTGTTGGAGTCGGGGTCTCACTAAAGTCATCAATGGACTTGTCACGGAGACCCCGACCCCACCATCCGAACGAGCAACTCCCACAATGAAGGGTTGATTTTAGAAGCCAACGTTTAACGTCCCACACAGCACAGGGACGGCCGCCCCGCTCAGGTCACCCTCTCACCAGTCAGTTGCCAGCCGACCTGTACGTCGGGTAAGCTATTGAGCGCCGGAGCGTCTCAGCGGAACCGATCCCAAGCCTGGACATGCACTGCCACTGCATGCTTCTGAGCCGCGGGCCGGAGCCCAACGCTCTACCAACTGAGCTACCGGGGCGGCAAGGAGGCAGTTTTAGGAGTAGGTGTCTCACTAGAGTCATCAAGGGACTTTTTACGGAGACCCTGACCCCACCACCCAAACGAGCAACTCCCACGATAAAGTGTTAATCAAGGAAACAAAGTTGAAAGTCCCACAAGGCATAACGACGACCGTCTACCTCAGGTCACCCCCCACCACTGAGTTGCCTGCTGGCCTTCAGCATTTACGGTACCTACCACCTCCCAGTTGACCTAAATTATTTTTTCCAGAAGTCGCAAAATGTTGTGTTAGAGGTAGATGGAGTACGGTGGCGCTGCGCGAAGGTATTTTTTTACTACCTGTAGAGACCTGAGGAGGCCGGTTGCCCACTCCCTCGGGTGGGCGCGTGTTAATTGTCATAAATTCGGATACTTGTACGATTAAAATTTCGTAAAGACAATGGAGTATGATTTCCAGCGACCGATTACAAAAGCAATCGCTATATTTGCGGCGTTAAACATAAGGCTGTACTACCGCAATGGTAAAAAACCGTGTACATACCTACCTTAGGTGCTAAATATTTGGAACTTATAGCAAGAACGCATTTTTTTTATTTTTGCTATCGAAAGATTTTTTATGAAGAAACATTTTTGAGGTGTCTAAAAGGGCAATTTCAACTGGGAAAAGGTCAAGCTAGGTCAAAAAGGAAAAGGTCAAACAAATTAAAAGTCAAAAATTTTCAAATTTTAACATTTTCTTTTTCAAAATAAACTATAATTCAAGACGAGTTCAATGATATACAAAACTTGTTAATCAGGTGATGCGTTGTTGAGTTATGAAGCATCAAACATGAGTCTACAACGTGACCTCCCGAAAATGCCTCGGGCTATAACTCGGTCACCGTTGGTCGGAGGGGGCTAAGATTCTCACAGGCGTGTTTCTGGCCCAAAACTACCCCGGAGACAAAGTTTCAGATTTTTTCTAGACATGGTGGTGTCAAATTGAAATATTTTTGGTCGTTTTGTCCTGGAATGCCCCAGCGGATTTGTGCAGATATCAGATGATTTTGGGCACTGTGTTGTGGTGATGTTTTGTATACTGTCGACAAATTTTTATATTGCAGAGATTTTCACTCATATCACCCCTGCGGGAGGCCCGGCAGCTGCGGCGGGAGGCGTTTCTTTCCAGTGCTTAATGTCGGCCCAAGGTGGGGGCGATCGCCCCAACGCCCCCACCTTGGATCCACCCCTGGACCCGGCCGGTGCCCTAGCGAAGCCACCTGTCAGGATTCCGCTAGACTTTCAATAAAAAAAACGGATTCACACGCCCACCCGGCCCCACTCAGGCATCCCGGCTGACACCCAGCAAAATGACCGGCTGGGCCCAAACAGAATCCCGGCGAAATTCCTGACTGGGTTCAGTTTGTCTCTCAAAAAAATTGTGAGATCACGAATTCTGAGACTTTCTGAGACCCCAAGAATTAGTCTCAGGCAGCCTCGCACATCAGTCTCCGGCTCCCGAGCATTGCTCTCGGAGGGCTCCCGAGTATGTCTCACGAGCCCCGAGAATCGCTCTCGAGACCCCCATAACCTGGTCTCGGGGCCCCGAGGGCGATGCTCGTGACCCACGTTAGGGGACTCCCGAGACTGATTTTCGAGGGCTTCCAAGATCAAGCTCAGGGGCCCCGAGAGTGATGCTTGGGAGCCCCGAGACCAATGTTTGGGGTCCCTAACCCGCGTCCCGGTGGGCCTCCGAACCACCTTCGCCCTGGTGGGGGAGTGTTTGAACAACCCCCCACCCCTCGAGCTCGGCCCCTATGCGGGACAGCGAAAAAGCGCGAACGCTGGTGGATAGCTCATACAAATTCATGAAGAAACTTATATATATATATATATATATATATATATATATATATATATATATATATATATATATATATCAGTCCCTTTTGGCTCAGTTCAATAATGAGGTCATGACAGGTCACAGAAAGTGGTATTTTGAGCAGTTTGAGGACCCACGTTCTGACAGAATTGATATAAAATCATTTTTAGGCACCATTCGCTTCCTCTCGTCACGGCGAATCAAATGATGTATAATATGGCCATACTAGGTCAAAACACAAAAATGACCTGACCTCAGGTCAAGTCAAGGTCACTTTTAACCTAGCATAGTCAATATGCATATCAATCGACCCGCAATAGTAATATGAACGGAATTATATCAAAATCACACCCAACCAAAGCAGGCTCCAAGCAGTGACGGCGGAACGTCCGAATTTAAGGGGGCACCATAGACTTTACACCCCATTTCTTTCCAGTCGACGCCAAAGGTTTAGTGTTAAATTTTCTAGTTTAAGGGGGCACCGTGCCGTTGCCCGGTGCCCCCCCAGTTTCCCCCGCCAGAGACCCCAAGCACAACCAAGCCAACCCGAATCAGGCCATTCATGGAAACACCACAATTGAATCGAGCCCCAAATATCCCATGGGAGAGGGACTATAGCCTCCAAAGCCCCCCCTCCCCACCCCCCTGGTTGCACCACTGAGAGGGTCCAATCAGAATCCCCCACCTCCCGGGCGGAGGCGAGTTTGGAAAACAAACTTGTCCCGTCCAAAAAAGATACCTAGTGCCCAGACAGCATGAGGCCGTGAGCGCTGCGTAGTAAATAGAAATCATAGATAGGTATACCACCATAGGTGGCATAGGCGTAGGAACAGGGTGGGCCAGGGGGCCATAGCCTCCCCCCCAATATTCATGATTCTTAACCATTAACCCTATGGCGTTGACTGGAAAGAAATGACTTCAAAATGCCCGCTGCCCCCCCCAATATTCTGGACGCTCCTACGCCTATGATAGGTGGGACGGAAATTAAAAACGAAATGGCAGAACCCGACCGAAACCCCGGGAGTACCTAGGGACCTAGGGACCTAGGTACCTATTTACCTACCTACCTACCCTGCCACCAGACCTCAAACCGTCAATGTGGCTACCTATAAAAGTTGAAAGGAATCTATGGACGCACAGCCTTCTTAATCGAAGTGAATGAATACTGAATGCACACAAAAACGTTGCACCGATGTGAGGGCAACCGGTATGCAAGAATAATGACTGACGCGCGCAGCATCGAAAAAATACAATTACCTTCACTTCCGGCCGTTTGTATGGCCTTGGCCAGGGTACTTTAACTACGGGTACAACCAAGTTTCCTACTAAATATAGTCCTCCCATGATGACGTCACGGCAATTTTCTCCTGAAAATACTAGATTTTCGGCCGAATTCTTCTAGACTGGTATGATATTTACAATTATACCGAAATATGGCAGTGATTCTGGTACAAAAAATAATTGATCGCCCAGACCATGTACGTTTACCTTGAATGGGGCAATAAGTGACGCGGCCATTTGTCTCGTGCTTAAAATTGTGTGCAGTACAGTAGCTAGTCCCTCTTGAGCAGCTTCGATGTAGCCGTTCTTGAGCATTGCGCTGTTGCCGGATTGATAGATATACGCTGTAGATATCTGCACTGTGGTTCAAACTGTACTTCATATGTAGTACTATATTATCTCTATTGGTAATTGGTCCAGTTTTGCTATTACAGTGTTCTTTTGATTTGCTGTAGTGTCGCTGATTACCGTGTTGTATATCAATACCTATGTAGCAGGGGTAGAGTGATGTCAGCGAGTGCAGACTATATTGATATAGTGGCACACTTAAAGTATGTTAATGTGAAAGCTTTCTAATTGCCAATTGAGAACAGTATTCCAAAAGCCAACACTCGAATAACAACAAGTATTCTTATGCATTTACCCTCATGCAGCCTGCATCATTAGGTAGGATTCTCAACAAGGTTTTTTTAGGGAAGCACGGCTTCATTTCACACAGGAGAAGGGTCATTTAAAAAATAATCAGTTCAGTTTCTCTATCTTTATTTGCAGTGCTTCTCTGTCCACCTTGATATATCAGTGCTTTAACAAGTGTCAGTTCCTGATCCAAGGCTCCCTTACCAGTCTCAAAGATGTGACAAAGCTACCCCAAACTGCTAGGTCTGCTGTGAGGCTGCCCCGATGAGATCTCATCAAAACCCGCCATCTTCTGCTCACTGGCCAGTGTGCAAAGTTTGGCATTTTCGACGAGATCTCGTCGGTGCGAGTGCCCTTGGAGACAGAAGCGAGTGGTGCGAATGTTATCAACCTGGTGCGAATTTGTGAGACCGGTGCCAGGAAGATGACACTGAAAACCAAACAAATAATGGCTAAATGTTTATAAAGACACAGGAGAGGGCCTTATAAAAAGTCCTCAACTAACTAACTATTAAGAGAGGTAGCATTGCATCGTGTGGGTAGGAATGGGTGCTTTTCTCCTGGTATATGACAGATTGGTGCGAATTTTCGGTGGCTGGCGGTGCGAGAATTTGAGATCGCTGGTGCGACTCGTCTGGCCTGCTGCCATACTTTGCAGACTGGCTCACTGGACCCCCACTAGCTGTGCTCCTGGTGAAGTGGTGCAATCTTGCTTTGATACCAATTGTTCAGTGGGAACCTTTTCTATCAGAATCACATAGATTTGCTGATATGTTCTCCATAATTGTTTTATTTGTGTAAGGTATGGCATAAGAATAGTAGAGCAAAGTGAAAACCAAGAAATGTAAGTTTGTGTCAATCACTTTCACTGATCGTGCTGAAATATTCAACTTGGGACATTGATGATTAAATTGTATTCTTCCTAGGACTATTGACTATTTTTCAGGAGATTGATGATTTAATTGTTTTCTTCCTAACACTATTGACTATTTTTCAGGAGATTGATGATTAAATTGTATTCTTCCTAACACTATTGACTATTTTTCAGGTGGCAAATACACTGGCACTATGCCATACTGTGGTGTACCCAGCTGTCGGAATGGCACTGGAACTGGTTCAGTAAAAAAAGATGATGTAATGTTTCACAGTTTTCCAAAGGACAGTAGAATGAAGGAGAAGTGGTGGCACAGCATCCATAGGGATGGTCAGTGGCAAGATGTTGCAGACCTGAGAGTGTGTTCAGAGCATTTTGTTGACACTGATTATGAGCGTGACTTAAAGTTTGAACTCCTCAATCCTGACACACATCCCAGCAAGAATCCACGCCGGTCCCTGCGCTGTGAGGCTGTTCCATCCTGCAACATCCCAGTTTCACATCCTTCCAAGTGAGATTTTGTGTTCTCATGCCTATGTTCCTGGTTGTCTTATTTCATCCACTTTCTTAGCTTAGGCATGCAACTATGTTCTTCTCAATATTTCTAAGTCTGTAGTATGAACAAACTGTTTGCCACTAATGGATTAAGCCTCCTTTATTTTTCTCTTGTACTTTTGCTTTATCTTGAACACTCGTTGACCACTAGCACCTGTCATAAGATACCTGAATACTAGCTGACCAAGCTCCTTATTATGGTTTGGGTTGTGTTATTTTTTAATCACAATGCGGCCGTAATGAGGTGTTTGGCAGCTAAATTTCTTCGTGGATGCACCGGCTACCAGCTTAGTAAGTTGTGTGTTAATACTATGTTCAGGTTTGAACTGTATAATCCTGGCTCCCATGTAAATGAGACACATCTTCCAACAAACGCCATTTGGCCAGTCCAAGCTCCAAAAACCCAGTGTCATATGTTCATATGCATGATTGCTAGTTTGTGTTTTCTTTGAACTGTTTCAGGTGAATTCTGTCTGATTGTAGCAGGGTCAGCAGGGTCCAATCTTGTCAAGATAAGATGTTTTCTTTTGTGGCTCAGTTGCCTTTCTTCACATGTGATGTGGTGACTGGATATTAGCTCTCCAAGCTCCTTACTATGGTTTGCCTTGTGTGATTTTCACCACAATGCAGCTGTATTGAGGTGTTTGTCAGCTAAAGCTCTTCATGACTGTACCTGCTACATGTTTAATAAGTTGTTTGCATCATTTTTCTTTGAAACATCAGTAGATAAGTGCTAATATTCACTGATTTATTGCCGAATTATGTGGGCTTTAGAATATGCCAGGTCTTGCTATGATACAAATGAGTGTATGGAAATACATGTTAACCCCCTGTTGCTCTTAAATAGGTTTTTGTTATTCAAATTAAGTATTTAATTTGCAATGATCTTTAACTTGTGTGATAGTATTACTGAAACGTCTTGTAAAGACTAGACTTGTTATTAACTCAAAGCTAGTTAAATCCAAGAACAGCATAACCTAGCTTTCTAATTTAATAAAGGAGGACGAATTGTTTTATTAGGTTGGATGTGAAGGATACCTCTTTGAAATTAACAATAATTCAAATAATAATTATAGAATACGTAAAATTGGTAAAATTCTGTACTGATGAATGGTGGGCATATCAAGCACTACTGGTAGAACATGACATGTGAAAAATAGAAAGCAATAATTTGAATGTGACTTATAACATGGTTTCAGTATAAGGACTCAACATATTGTTCTTCAAATGAAAGGGTATTAAGGAACTCCGCTATAGTTGACTTGTCAATTACGTCTGCAACAAACAACATTAATTCCGTCAGGCCAACCCAAGTCCGCCAGGGAGCAGTCGAAAAAAGGCAGGCAAAACAGGTAGCGACCGCAGCCGTGGAGGAAAGCGACCTGCAAGGCCAGCAAGGGTAAAGTATAAGAAACAGGAAAGAAGACCGAGAGAAAATAATGATGTACTTCCATCAATGGGAACCTGCTACTCACACACTGAGTGCAACTCCATTTTTGACCTCGCCCAAATCCTGTGTTCTTTCCTAGATGGCACAAAGCTGTATGTGACGATCATAAAAGAACAGAAGAGCCCAGAGCAGCGTAAAGTTAGCGTAAAGTTATACATTAAAGTGTGTCGTTCGCTTAATGGCTCATATTTTGAGACATTCGCATCTTTGTGAACCGCATATTTTATTAGAAAGTATGGGAGACTACACATAGCTTCTGCGAGAAGGAAATGGACAAAAATGACTTGTGAGTTGTCAAAATACACTGCCTTCTTCAGGCAGCAATGTGAACCAACCCGCGAGGACCAGCTGGAGCGGCAAGTGGCCGTTTTGAAGTCAGAGCTGGAGGAGCTGAAGCGTGTGGCGGCGCCAACAGCAGCAGTGAAATCTGGATTATTCTCTGCGCAGCAGGTAAAAGGGATATTTGGAGAGCGACCTATGGCCACCGAGGGATAAGGGTGTATATGCTCTGCCCACGATTGTGCCTCGACGCGCCGGGAAGGGGTTTTGATGTTCGTTGAAATGTGAAGAGGGTGCATGTAAAGACACTTTTCACCCCCCCATTCCCAGGACGCTTTAAAGGTGCTCCCCGCAATATAGTTTGGCGCTCATTTGATAAGTTGTGCCGCCCCTTTGGCACGAAATGTGTTCCTTCATAAAGCATCCTAACCCAATCGGAAATCCTGTAGCTGCCTCCCCGGTTGCATTCATAAATCCCCATTAGACTGTTTTAAATGTTGTTGTGGACGAAGACTTCTCTACGACCATTTTCAGACCACCCAGTGTTATTGACTCATTCGTAGCGGTGTTTTCTTGTGAGATGGCCAGCAATGCTCACCATTTTGTGACGCGATCCTGGTTTTGAAGTTGTACCTAAGGAATTTCATTGAACTGGGGATGGAAGACTGGGCCTGTACAACCTAAAACCAAGGTTCTTGAGGATAACTTTCCCGAAAGATATGGAAGCATGGCGGACACGGTATTGCGATTTTTTTCTTCTTCAAATATAGCGTTAAATGTCTCCACTTCCCGGGCGATGGTGCAAATGGAGCCCAATGCCTCAAGTCTGTTGACTAATCTGAGGAACACGCAATGAATTGGGATGCTTGGCAGTATTCGTGATACAACCAACAAACCACTTCACCAGACTTGCTTTCAGATTATATATTACTGCATATTAACTTTCAGCATGCCCATGTTTGAAACGATAAATATGCGTACCCGCTGCTGCATGGTCTGATTAATCTAATGCCCGACAAATTGGACTTGTTTTTGCTATGCCATTTCATCGCGGAAATGTCGTTAAATCTAAAAAAATATCGCTTAGAAAATTATTGCGGAACTGAAAGTTACAGGTAACTTTCATCTCACTATAAATACCACTTCGAGCTTCCAGTACGCAGGTTCATGTAGGAAGTGTGATTTAAAAAATATATATATTTTTTTTTACCAAAAATGTGTTGGATGATGTATAGAATGTGTGATGATGGAAGAAATATGATTTCTAAGAAAGCTGAGAGGAAGTTTCGTCAAAAGACTCGAAATATGTGACGAATTATTGTGTGAGAGAACATAGCGTTGCAGTCTCTAGTTAACTTAAACCCTCCGCCAGGCACAGTACCTTATCACAGGTATCCGGCCCTGCCCCTGGGACGAAGAGACAATGTTGCGGGCCCTGGATATGCGGCTGCACCTCTCACGGCGCCAGTATGACTGGCTACGATCGAAGGGGCAGCCTCTTCCCAGCATCACCACTTTGCAGCGGTGGCTAGCTGATGTTAAGCTAAGGTCCGGTGTATGCGACCTGCAGGTGGGACTGTTGAAGAAAATGCTGACCCCCCTGTCGGAACGTGAACGTCAGTGCACCGTCATGTTTGACGAAATGGATCTAATGCAGATGATGCAGTACGATCCGCAGCTGGACATGGTCGTTGGACCGCATCGCCATCTGCAGGTTCTGATGGTGGGCGCCATATTTTCTAAATGGAAAATGCCCGTGCTGTTCGTTTTTGACAAAGCAGTCACAGCCACCATGCTGCGAAGTCTCATCATCAGTGTGGAGGCAGCTGGAGCTCGAGTCGTCTCCACCGTTAACGACCTGGGCGGCAGCAACCAGGGACTGTGGCGCGACCTCGGCATCGGCCATGAGAAGAACTGCTGGTTCACCAACCCTGCAGATGGCAACAGGTACACACATCTGTGCGTTCGGATATTGTACATCAAACTCTTGATGAAAAGACGATGTTCGTAAGATGTGGTCAATTTATTTTCTCGCGTTAAGGTCAATGTCTAAAATATTTGTTTTTTTGTTCAAATAACTCCTTGGTAGGGGAAAGTGGGGGGTCACGGACACCTCGAGTAAGACGGACAACCCCTGTTTGGGACGAACTGACAGTGTCACGACCGGGAAAAGCGTATAATACGCTTCCTTTTAGCGCGCGTCGGTCGCAGAGCAACGTTTGGTCCGGTAAGCCGTCTAGGTTTTATACAAGTTTAACCCTCGCCCACCGGGGGCCATCGATGGCCCCCGGTGGGGCGAAGTGCCGGACCCCGGTGGGGGCGGGTTAATAATAGTAGAAACTTCAACTCGTGTTTTTTCACAATCGAATTCGTAAGGTCATTGCATGAATATTTCTATAGATACTGTATTGGTATTACGTAATATGGCTCTTCAAGATGTTACATTTTGTTGACCGCAGTCGCTGACTATGTAATCGCAATGGCGTCCGATTCATATCCAAGTTTGTTTAGGAAGAGCAAAGTGGGGTAAGACGGACACCACGTGTGGGGCAAGATGGGCGTGGTGCCCATGTTACCCCACACAAGAGTATATTTAATTTTATATAATGTAAGCTTAAATAAATAAAGGCTGATGGGTTGGAAGGGGAAGGGTACACAGGGCCCGCAAAACTGGAGAACATACAATTAAATTTGGGGGTCATCCAGAGGCAGGCGTACCCCTCGACACTCAGTGCCCCCTGAAATGGTCACGGTGCCTCCCTGAGAGATTGATGAGCCGCCTAAAGGGTCGCTTCCAACCCATCCCCCGCTCAGGAGCGGGGAGGGGCGCTCTTAGCCCTGCGGGAGGATTTAGCGCCCACCCGATAGGTTTTGCGTTCCAAAAGTGACACCCCCTGGCAGGCGCGCACCCAGGATTGTATTGGGGCGGGGGGACGGCTGACGAGAGGGGGCAGCAGGCCGGTGGAGGGGGCGGCATTTTGCCTCAGGGGGCGCACTTGTTCACCCAAAGGGCGGTCAATTCTCGCATCCTGGGGGAGAGGGGGGTGAGAGCGGTGAATTGTTTGCCCCACAGACCTAGTGAAATTGTTTTAGGGGGCAGCGTGTTGGGTGCAGGGTTAGCAAAGTCAGTGTAGGAGGGCGGCATGTTGGTTGCAGGGGCGGCAGTCAGTGTAGCACGCCCTCTAAGTCAGGTAAAGGCTCGTCCTTCCCCTCGATGGGCGCCTTCGGCGCTCCACATAGATGGGGGCGGCACTTTGGAGCCAAAGTGTTTGGGGGCCCGGGCCCGCTGCCCCACCCTGGGTGCGCGCCCGCCCCTGATCCGGATGGCGCCCCCCCGGAAGGTGTCCCGTCCCCTGATTGGCGATCCTGGATCTACCTATGCACAGTTCCACGACAGCCCTTGATACTTTAATCCTCCGTCATTACACAATTTAGAAAAGGCAGGACCCCCAAGGAAATGGACTCTTGCTACTCTTTTCTAAACTATACGCAAATTTTAATATGATAATTACAGACACAGCTGCTTGCACAGTGGTAGATACATGTCTGAAGTATCTCTACAGCCAAAATAGGAACGAAACAAGCTCATTAAGTCAGCAAAAACATACCATCGTTACGGTGTCCGTGACCCCCACTCTCCCCTACTGTCATATATGACAAGTTGCGCTACGTCACATTGTGACGTAGTGAAATTTCTACAAGTTATTTGACCTCCTATTTTGTTATTTATTATATTTGGCCTAATATTCGATTATTCTTCATAATTCATCATAACATATTTTTCTATATAATGCACCGATCATTTCTTATTTCCTTCTCAACGGCCCCTCAATGCTATGTAGTGTATAACGCGGAGGTCATATTGAAATGTAATTTTATGTATTCCATCGTACATTGAGGTTAACATAATCCAAATCCCCATAAGATCATTTGTTGTAGGTCACATTCGCAGTTCCCAAAATGTTTGTCTTCTCTCGAAGTGTTTTAAAAAGAAAAAGGCAGATACTTTAGTTTCAAAGGGGTGCATAGGACACTGAATATTTCCCATCCAGGAAGATCTGGTGCCTGGCTGACCCTCCACATCTCCTGAAGAGGCTTAGAAATAACATCCTGGATGGCGGGGTGAAGAGCAGCGGCGGCGGACATCTGGACCGATCGCTTATGAAAGACGTCCTGGCCATCGACGGGACGTCAGAGTTCCGAGTCCTGCCCAAGCTCCACCTGAAAACTCATGTGGAGGTATTCAGCATGTTAATGACATGCCCCTTTGGGCAGCCCAATGACCCTCGTAGTGTTGATGACTTCCATAACAGTATCGTCTGACATTTTTCGCAGCCACATAGTCTGGAAGGGATTCTGCTGGAAGAAAATAGCCTTGCCATAATCACCACAAAACATCTTGAAAAGATAAGGCGGAAATCACGTATACTTTGTCCTTTGAAAACACCGACGAAATTACATCACCGTTTGAGCTGTATCGGTCCAGCAGTGCAGAGCGTGCAGTTACTACTGTCGACTACAGTCAACTACTTGGGATTTGTCGGGGAGTAAAAACTAGGATCCCTGGGTCTCCTGTGGTGCTGTATTCCAGCGCAATTCTATATTATTTTTGTACACGGCACCATGCCTGACACAACGAACGCTCTCACTAGAAATATTTGAAGATGATGTATTGTCGAATTACGTTGTCAGGTCAGCGGGATGTCGCGGCAGAAGGTGCGGCCAGCTTTCCAGCTGCTCAGCAGGACCACGGCCATGGCGATCCAGCGCTACCTGCCCGACCGCAGCGAGGAGGCCCGGGTCGTGCGTCTTTTCAACGACGGCTTCGACGTCCTCAACGCAGCCCATCCCAAAGACAGCAAGCCACTGCGCCGTGGCTACAACGGCTCGGCGGAGCAGGAGACCGCCCTGACCGCGATGCAGGAAGAGGCGACCACCATGAGGGTAGGTAGGCACGGCGGCATGCTGGCATTCCAGAAAGGCATCCTGGTAAGTGTCCGGGCCGTCCGCGGCCTCCTTGCTGACATGCAGGCACAGTTTGGCCCGGAGACCTACCTCCTCACCCGAAACATGACGCAGGACCGCCTGGAGAGTTTGTTTGGGGTGTTACGGGGCAGAGGTGGGTGCAACACTAACCCCACAGCCCTGGAAGCACGTTCGCGCCTACGGCTTCTGATTCTCCTGTTCTCCGTCCAGAGCGGCGTCAACCCTCTCCAGCGAGAAGGTGATAATGAAGTGCACAATAGCGCTCAGGCGGTTTCAGACGACGTCGCTTTTGAAGATCAGGATGACCTGATCGCGATAGTGGAAGAGGTGGCGCGAGAGACGGAGGCTGTGATCGCGGAAGGTGTAAGTGATGACCTCGAAACGGTGTCAGCGCTTGACTTTACGCGCGATGTAGAAACTGGTGTGCCGGCCATGGACAGTGCAATGGCGCACGTAGCGGGTTATGTCGCGCGGCGGCAGCCACACGATGCTGCTCTCGGAGCTACTGGTGTAGCGCCAGAGGATGCCCCGATGAAGGCGCTGTGGACGTCCCTCCTCAGCCTCGGAGGTCTTACAGTACCGACCTCAGCTTTCATGACAACATTCGAGGCGATGGATTCGGTGTTTTGTGCACATCACGCAGGGCACACTTATGGACTGAGGCCTGAGGAGGGACTCCTTCAAAACTTCGAAAGGCTTCTGTCAGAGAAGTTCTCTGACACCAGCCCCCGGATCCTCAAGGGATTCACCAGAATCCGTACTTTTATTCGGATAGGCCGCGTGAACGCAGGCGTGAAAGCCGACTCCCTGGCTAGGCGCGCTCGGCGAAAGAGAAAAGACTTCTCAGATTGAGCGTCGAAAGTGGAAGACTTTGAGGGTTTACACTCGAAGGTTGCAGCGAAGTAGGTAAGCTATCGCAGCTTGTGTAGTGAAATGATTGGTGTCTGAATGATGACGAAATTACCTGTGAAGTGTAGGCTATTTTTCAGATTTGTAAGATATTGTATGTTTTTTATTTCATATTCGTAGCGCGACTGCAACTTGTTCTAAAGTTTGTGGTATATCTTCTCGTACAGTCTCATAACCTGAGCTGAGTCCTCTCGACTTTTACCGCCACCGCACCAGCCCTAATTTCGCAATTTTGCATACATGATTTCCTCTACCATCCAAAGCGCCCGGCACTCATCTACGCAGTGAAGTTATGCATGTACTGTATGGCTTGGTGGCATGGCTCAGATGGACCCAGAGTGATTTAATGAATCCGCTGGTCGGTGGTCGATCGTTCCAATTCTGTGAAATGATCAGTGCATTCCTTCCCCCCCCCACATGTAAAACTGCTCGTTCAGTCAGCAATGGTAGCCTCCATAATGGATAGAATGAATTGTGCGTGTTATGATAAATGCACCCCCGGTTGTTTCATTTTAGGCCTTGCTGCCTTTTCAACACGGCAGGTTGCTGTGTCCCGGGCGATGTTTGAGTGGAACTGCTAGTGACCCGATTGAGCTGAAAAATGCCGTGTCCAGTTCGTGTTTTCCAGTCTAAGCTATCTTTTGTTGACTATCCATTTCGTACCGTGTGTTCACTCCACAGCCAGGTGGAAAGCTTGAATGGGACGCCGCCATCTCATCAACGGGTTGTTTAAGTTTACTGATGCGTTACTTGTTCCCAAAAGCGATTGTTTAATCCGAACCCACATCTCTTCGCTACAGCGCACATCCGGCATGGCTCATGCTGTCATTCGAGCGGCCAAACCGAGGTATGACCTGTCTGGCCCTTGCATCCCTTTTCAATATAAGGGCCTTGGATCCCTTGGATCCATCCGACGTTGGGAATCTGACCCTTAAACCACATACTTAACATGCGAAAATGTACATATTTATTTATTTGCTCTCAATTATCAGCAGCAAACAAACACTAAAAAAGAGGGTTGTGATACTGACTTTAAAAGGGTCAGTTGACCCACACATCAGGATACTAACATCGTTTTAGAAACAGAGCACTGCATGCGGAAAAAAACCCTCATTGTTCCTACATGTACGACAGGAACGTACACATACCTCAATGCGAGCGATACAAAATTTGTTTGAACTGCACCATTCGTTCGAGATTATGTTCACCAAAGAAAGAAAACCCCACATTTAAACTCATTATGTTCCACCCTAATCTTCTTCGAGTTACTCATGGCAAAGATGCTTGTCCATATGGGTGAGGTCAGCAGGTTGGTTCTTGAGCATACATCCTGTCTATAATTCAAGTTAAAGCATACAAAGTTAAGTCCATTGGAACCTCATCGAAAGTTAATTGATCATTAAATAGGTACAGCACAGATTATCTTGATTTTTCAAGAAAACATCGTAATGGAAGTCAGAGCCCATTTTTTCTTGGCTTCATTCATTCCAAATACGACTAGAACCTGAAACAAGGGAAACAGTCATTGGAACAGCACAACAGGTTTCAGCACTAATCACAAGAGAAGAACACTGAACCCAGTTGAAGGATATTTCAAAGAATAGTCCCATCATTTACAAGAATGAATAAAATGTCACATTGCCTGAATTCTGGGGACTGCAAAAGGAAATCCAATGAGTCTACTTTGTGTCAGTCACATCACAAGGTCACCATGTGTTAAAAAAACCAATTGCCAGGGTAAAAAGGTGTCCCGGGCCTAAACCTTGTATTACCCATTTAAAGGTATACTACATGTCAAGAATATTCTGAGTTGAAGGAGCAAAGCTTTACATGTTTACATAAGAATTGTAGAACTATATTTACGGAACAGTACTATCGCTCATTTCATCAACATGTTTCCTGGCCACCTCCTGGGATCCTAGATGAATAATAAGCATGTATTCCAAGTTGTGAAACACACTGGTGTGTTTCAATTCCAGGATTCAAGAAGGCAGGCCAATAAACCCCTTGTCAACTTATGATATTGCCCATCTCAGCCCTGTAATATATCCATGTACTGTCCATTTACAGGACTGGTGTGCATTCTGCTACCATTTGAATTCCCTGCTATTCCTTCCTCTCATTTCATATTGGCCACATACATCAAGCAAGTGGCCCAACCAGGTTAGTATGGTTCGAGGCCCATCTTTATCTGTAACATGTGACTGTTGGCTCAATACTGTATTTGAGGTGTATCAATTCTTGCATCAATTAAGGCAGAAACTTGGTAACTAGAGCAGATTTTTATTTCCACTGTAGTACAAAATTTGATTTTTACCACATGGAAATACCCTGAATCCCCTCCACCAACCATCCTCACCACCCCCTCGTGTTGGTTTGATTGCTCTGAATAGCTTTTGAGTTTTATTGGTTGGTTTTTGGATCCCGCTTGATCAGGTGTTTGTCCTTATTTCTTATGTTTGTTCTTGTTTTTATTAATGAAAGATATTCTTATATTTAAAATGTGCAACAAATGTGGGCCCTCTACTTATAACTTAACCTTCCTAATTTTTGTTTTGTCCACTGTTTTGTTTGCTTGTAGCGTTATTTAACTTTTAAGTGTTTTTGGAGTTATATTTTTTGTTAAATTCGTTCTGTTATGCTCTTCTCGTTTTGCCTCCGTTTTGTATTACTTTTTCTGTTTGTTTTCTTGCTCCATGGTTGCTGCTTCTTGCTGGGAGTTTATATTTTGTTCCTTCTACCTATGTTACACATGTGGTTTAATCTTATATTGGTTGCTCACTTCCTTTTGTTTTATACTGTTGTGCCAGTGAAGCTTCTATTCTGATACTCCCTATTGCTTTGTTTTGCTCATGTCTTCTGTTGCTGGTCTCTTCTTCATGTGCTTCTGTCATCTGTCTGTACATAAAAAATGAAATAAAAACCTGATGATGATGATGATGATGTAAGCTTCTATTTTCAGCAGTGAATCTATGATACTATTAGTTCGAGCTACATGACTAACAATTCACACAGCCTCACTGTTCCCAATCTCTGTTGCCCATTCTGTCATGTTTCTAATTTTGTTCTATCATTGCTCCAAGGGGTTGGTGCATCTCTATTCGAGACAGGTTTCCTTTCCTCTCCCAATCTCGCCTCCTCCAGGAGGGACTGGATGCTGACAAAAACCTACCAAGTGAGTTTCCCACTTGAGAATTCTTACGCCTTTCTGTGGAGCCTGTGTCTGCCCTTGGGTAAAAGCTGCCCAAGTGTTCCACCCCCAAATATGTTCATGTTTAGGGGCTCGTTCATCAGCTGGGCTAATTCTCAGTCTTTGCCCCAAGGTTCCCTAACATGTTGATGTGCAAATATACCTACAGTACAGATTGATTGCAACAAGGACATATCGCATATAAGGACTGGAGATGAAGTCACATGGTACATCGCCTATGAGTGTAAACTTTTTTGTATACACACTATCTGCATAGAAATAATACAAATATTTGAGGCATTGACCTTAATTAAATCAAATATATCAATACTTAATACCTACCTACACACAAGCATGGAACACTATGCATCTTGATCTCAATGTAAGAAGTTGAGTAGGTACCTACCCAGGTATCTCCAGCTCGATCAGAAGATCAAATTGACCTGGGCTTCCCCTTCACAATCATATAAGAGATAGAGGCCAGAATTTTACATAAACCAGTTGGCACTAACCTTATTCATTTCCCTAATCTGCAAGAAACTACAACAGAGAGCATCACTAAGCAATACATGATTCTTTATCGAATCTGTTTATATTTTGTTTCGGAAAGATTTCAAGGTTCCTTTTATTATCTGTTCGGAATTGGCAAATGTCTCTTCAATATATCGTTACCATAGCAACGATAGCGAGTAATGGCCTAAAATATGTACTTCCTTGTTTTATTCCGTCTGCATTGCAAATTAAGGTCGTTTACGCAAAATTAAAATACATTTTTACATAAAAAAGTGTCTGGCGTTTCATTTATACTGACTTTGATTAACTTTTATCGAGTTTTTTACAGTAAACGAGCAGCTAAAAAAATGTCCAAATTTTGTACATTTCCCATTGAGAAATCCGACGTCTCCAGCCATGATGACGTAATGCTGCCAAACTACTTGAACGGGGTCTGGCCTTGGCTTCTCGCTTTATTGACATTCGTGCGTTTGAAGCAGAATGCGCCTAGCTTACGAGAACTAAAAATAGTCATTATTATTTTCAATGAAAACAATATGCAGTTTTCATTTTCGCCTAATTTTTATAAAATCATAGAATTTTAGATTATCTGAAAAGGAAATATTTATGTTTCTTATCTTCTTTCCCTGCTAAGAAGTAATGAATATTTCTTCACCCATGGAAATTCCTCTGTTCGGAATGTAGAGTTCTTTTCTTTATAGTTTTCTCTTTCTTCCACTTTGGTTGTTACCTCTGACTTTTGGAGGAAGCGTATGCTCATTTTCAGGAAAGTAGTCTACCGATGGACATATTGGATCGAAATATTGCCAATCTAATGCATGGTTGTCTCCAATAATTTTTCCTGGCAGCTAAGAATATGTTCTTGAATAATTTCCATCAGGGCTGACAAAACTGGAGCAGATCTGAAGCATTTGATGTGTGAGTAATAGCCGTGTTATTCTGCCGGCAGAACGCATACTAGTATGTCGCACGCGTGCGCAGTATGGTATCACGGACCACAAGATAGCATACTGCGCATGCGTGTAGCATACTAGTATGCGTTCTGCCGGGAAGAATAACACTGCTATTAAATCTCGCCGTCGTCGTTTTGCTTGACGCTGCCCCTGTGGTCGGTCTATTTATGTGGTCGGCCCCTGGTCTGAGCCGGATTATTTATTTACATAATACATCATCCAGTTCGTAACACATGGTGGTGCTAGCACGGGCCTGGATTACACAGTTGTATAAAATTATTACGCAATTTACTTGGAATCCTTTCACAGTGTTTTTAGGCATGGGGAAAATTGTTTGAATGGCTGGAAGGTAGCTAGCCTCACATAAGCAAGCTTCATACAAATTTGATAGATTTTGGTAGGCCTTCATCTAGTGGATCGGTCAAAGCTCATTTATTTCAAGCACAAGACATTTGGAAGGTAAGTGGATTTGTGAGTCTAGATGAGTTCAGTTTTTTAAACAATATGTTTTACTAGGCACTTTATGTAACTTTTAGTAATGATCAATATGGTATTTAATGTGCAAAGAGTTTTGTTGTATTCAAGTTGTGATATCAAAATAAATTGTATATCCTTCATATGATTATTATAATATATTTGGAATGAAAATATTGCTGCTAGAGACCTCATTCTGTTCCTCTGCTTTGCTCAAGGCTGAATTACTGGCGTGTCTTAATTTCAAGTGGGAAATCAAGATTGAGGACCTAACTGGAATTGATGGTGTTACCAAACATGGGATAATCTAAGCCTAACTTAACTGAAGCTAACCTAATCCTTCATGCATAGTATTGATATGACATCATAAAAATTTGGGTGATGTTTTTCGTAGGCTGGATGTAGTTTCAGACAGTAGTGGTGTGGCTCAGTGTCACAGTTTAATGCAACATTCTTTCTGTCAGGAAATTCATGTGAAAATACAGGAAAGTTTTTAGGAATATAATATGTTATCTTTCATTGTTGTGGTGCACCTTCAATCGGGCGTAGCCAGGATTTCGCTCAGGGAGGGGCGGCACCCCGAAAAGGGCTCCTGCGACAGCGAAAAAAGGGCCCTGATGGAAAAAAAGGGCCCTGCTGGTTACAGACTTGAGTGCTGAAGAGGGCTTAGGAGGGCCCTGTCTGGTATAAAATGCCAAATTTGGCCACAGAACATAGTGTGGGCGAGCCGTGCTTCATGCGGCTCGTGTCCTCAGTGGGCCCTTCGGGCTCTCTGGGAGGGGCGGCTGTCCCTGCCGCCCCCCTTGACTACGCCCCTGCCTTCAATTGGCATTTTGAAGGGTGGAGAAGACTGCTGATTCTGGTGATGTATCATTTTCATAGAAAGTATGTTAATTAAAATGTTACCCAGAGTAGCCAACCAGTATCTAGTCCTATGTTGTCAAGAGTTACATGTTCCATAGGGACTCACTGTCTGTCTTCACCTTCACTTTAGTGGTGTTGCCCACCACCAGATAAATTATAATTCAAAAGCTAATAATATAGCATTCTATGGAAGGGTGGTATATTCCTCAAAACAATGTTTCCTCAGAAAGGCCTCCTTAATTCATGCTGCTCACCAGAGCTGAGAAGTGTGCTCAATAGCAGCTTGTGTGATTCTCCAAACATAGGCGGATCCAGGATTGCCAATGGTGGGTGCCATCCGGTTTGGGGAGCACCATTTTACAGTCAAAACCTATCAGATGGGCACAAAATCCTATCAGTGGGCACCGATTTTCGCATCCTGGGGGATGGGAACCAACATTTCAGGGTGTGCCATCGACCTTTCAAGAGGCGCCGAAGGTCGATAAGCTGAAAAGTAGTAGAGTAGCTTGTGGCAGATCTAAAAATTCAAAACATTAGCTTGTTGAGTGAAGCATCACCCAAAAAAGCTAAGGGATGAAAATTGAAAGAGTATGTTCTTATTGCGATGGAGAAACACAGGTCTCTCCATCATAAGAACAGAAGGAGCTTGAATGCATTTTTTGTGTGATCTCAGGATCTCATTATTGTATTCTATAACAAAATGCTAGGTAGTTTTTATGCAGTATACAGATATGTAATCATCTTGTGTGAAGTTTATGGTAAAAAGGAATGAAGACAGTAATTTGGATGGTGCCCTAGTAGTACTTATGCCAAAAAGTAGTCATAATGGGGCCTCAGTTACCAGTTTAACAATTTTGAAAATGTAGTTTCAGCTAGTCAAGGAAGCAGAAGTGGCATTCAAAACTTGGGGCGAACATTATAAGAACATTATTTCATTCATTGCAGTAGGAGGTATAGTGGTCAACATTCCTAAAAATTGCTATATATCCAACATGGGAGTGATGACCCATAACTGTGAAGTCTCCTTTCAAAATTGAAAATGACTGTTGAAAATGGAAGCACCTGGTGGTACTCCAAGCCAGTGATGTTTCGATATTGCTGTATTTCTCCAGAACTTTAATGTTTTTGCTGCAATTACCTTTTTCGGCGACATATCGACCAATTATCCTAATTTCATGTGTCTCTTCTTCTTTCTGCTTCCATGTCTGCCCAGGTGGATCAGTGCTCCCAATTCCAGTCCTTCCTCCAAGACCCCAAAGCCTGGTTTAACCATCACTCTGATGGGGAGGTGAGTGGTTGAAGAACCCCTCCCCGAGTTTTTCCGGTGGCACTAAAATACTGTGGCGCGAAGGGCTGCCGTGCTTGGCGCACCTTATCCTTGATCAATTCCGAAACTTTCTCTAAAATTTAAAGGTTGGTTCCTCAGGTCAGGTCACCAGTGCAAGTCAAGTGACTTCACCTCCAAAAATTTTAAGGTGGAATAAGTAAATAAAGGGTGAATCGTCGAATTGAGACCTATACCATACCATGGGCCCACCAATTACTACAATATGTATGCTGGTATTTTTCATATCGATGACCTAAGGTCAGGTACAGACCATTGGAAATGTATTTGGAAAACAGAAGTTGGGCAGTATTTGTTTAGATACAGCTGAGAATACTTTCATATCATAAGCGTCGGAAAAGGGGGAGGCCAGAGGGGCCTGGCCCCCACTTTTTGGCCCAAAATTTCCTGATCTCAGTCAAAATTAGAGAAAACTGGACATTCTTATAACTAGCTGTTGCGGTAAGCAACGAGGAAAACAAATTCGAACAGGTTTTTGTCCTGACGTTGAAATTTGTTTGTCATCACCAAGTTGAAGTTTGGCTGCCCCCCCCCACTTTTTTCCCGGTGGCAACGCTTATGCTTCATATTCTCAAAATCGTAGAATCCTGGGCCCCTTTCTAGGTGCATGTTGCAAGTTTTACCTGTGACCTCCGAGAGGTCATCTGGGCTACTTAAAGGGAAGGTGGCACCTTCATAACGTGATTTTAACTGAGATAGCCAAGTTATAAAGCAAGTCGGAAAACCCGTACTCAATATATCCATTTGTCTTGGAACTCGATATTTCCGTAGAAAAAAGCTAAAACCTACCTGCAATGTACCCCTCTTGTACCCCTACCAGCAGGCCACAGTTGTCATGGCTGTTGGTGTGACGACATATGCTGACGTCATGATGAGCATCAGCCAATTGAAGCCCTTGAAGTGTTTCAACTATGGTAGTGGTTGCCAGATCATGACATTATCCACAGCTGATATTTATTTCTTTTCCTAGAGGAGTATTTTAAAAATAAAAATATTGAGCTTCTTGTACATTTTTTAGAGAAATCATGAGTGGTTTCATTATTTTCGGCTAAAAGTACGCCTAATTACCCTAAATTCCAGGATTCGACCAAGGTGCCACATTCCCTTTAATCCTGGAATTTAGTGTAATTAGGCGTACTTTAGCCTAAAATAATGAAACCACTCATGATTTCTCTGAAAAATGTACAATAAGCTCAGTATTTTGATTTTTAAAATACTCCTCTAGGGAAAGAAATCTCGAGTTCCAAGACAAATGATATATTGAGTGCCAGGTTTTCCGACTTGCTTTACAACTTTGCTGTCTCAGTTAAAATCATGTTATGAAGGTGCCATATTTTCTTTAAGCAGATTTCAGACTTGGTCAATTACTTTGTAAGAAGTGATGATAAAGCTTTTATTTTGATACCCTTACGTTTAGATTGGTATTACGAGTCGATTGACGTGCATATTGACTATGCTAGATCAAATAGTGAACTTGACCGGACCTGAGGTCAGGTCAATTTTTGCATAAGTGTCGCCACCGGAAAAAAGTAGGGGGCCAGCCAAACTTCAACCTGATGCTGACAGAAAACTTTCAATGTCAGGACCAAAAACTGTTTGAATTTGGGCTCTTTGTTGCCTCCCGCAGCGGCTGGATATAAGAACGTCCGGTTTTCTCTAATTTTGACTGAGATCAGGAAATTTTTGGCCAAAAAGTGGGGGGGGGGCCAGGCCCCCTGCCCCCCCTTTTCCGACGCGTATGAATTTTTGTGTTTTGACGTAGTATAGTCGTATTATACGTCATTCGATTCGCTGTAACGAGAGGAAGTAAATGGTGGTGCCTGAAAATGATCCTAAATCAACTCTGTCAGATGCTAGAGCCCCAAAGCTTTTCTCTAACATGCCACCTTCTTTGGCCTGTCATGATCTCAATATTGACCTGAGCCCATAGACGGATCCAGGATTGCCGATCGGGGGGTGTGGGAAGCGACATTTCAGGGGGGCGCCATCGACCTTTCAGGGGTCGCTGAGGGTCGATCGGGGGGCACGTGCCCCCCCTGGATCTGCCTATGCCTGAGCCAAAAATCCGGGGGAGAGAGATGGTGAATTTTAGATATCATTTAAGTTGGAGTTCAAAAATGGTTTCCTAAATCAAAGTAAAACTCCCTAAAACTTCACAAATAGTGTAAATCCATCGGGCAGGAAGCTTTCCATGTTTTGGTCCAGGTGGCATGTTGGGTTGTGGAAAAAATGGTCTCAAGCTTACACATTTTTTTCGGAAGGTGTGCTTCTATTTTTATTAGTTCCTAATTCTGGATCATTGTTTCCATTATTGGGTACGTAGTTTTTGGGAATTTTGACAACAGTTACGTCCATACTCATACACATATATTGCAGAATAAAACACAATCATATTAAAACAGTACATAAAAAGTAAAGGAAAGTTCCCACGGGAGGAAGAGTGTGGAAGAAAAACATATGCAGCAAAACGGTAAAAAAAAAACACTCGCACGCGGTAAAAGCACTCCGGAGACAATGTATACCCATCGCCAGTGACTGTCGACCCCACCCCCGCCCCGACCAGACCAGTTTTCCCTGCTGTTCTCAGATGTCCAGCCATTGCACATCTCTCCTAAGTTGCAAATGCCTATGTTGGTTGCGTTCAACTTGCCAAGCAAGCACCACACTGTTACGTTCCTTCATTGTATGGTTCCGAGCTTCACTGAGCTTATACGTTATAATCAACGTGCTGCTTACGCAAATTTGTAATCGTTCTACTAACGTTCGAGGCAGGGGCGTAGGCAGGATTTTTCCCAGGAAGGTCAGATCCGCGGGGAAGGGGGGGTAATAACATAACACTTGTCAAAAACAACAATGAGGCAAGTGCTTCTACTCGTGGAGTTTGAATAGTGGCGAGAACACAGTTTTGTGTGTCTTCACCATAATTGACTTGTCCCTGATCCCTTGTGTAACTTTTTCCAACTTTTCGGCCTGAACCTCGGCGTGTACTCTGTCGGCAGAGGTGGATCTGGCATCACAGTGGACCTGTGCCCTTGGCAGGCAGGTGGATCTGGCATCACAGTGGACCTGTATCCTGCCGGCAGGCAGGTGGATCTGGCATCACGGTGGACCTGTTTCTGAAGGGTGTCGGGCGGCAGCTCTCTCAGCTGCTGCCCGGCAACAATGAGGTGGAACCAGGCCTGCGGGACCAACAGCATAGCATGGAAGTCATCAAAAACCTAAGGTACGGCGTCCATGTCCTCGGTAAACGGATAGTCGACGTCATAATTTTTCTGCATCATGTTGTATACGTTGCTTGGCTTCGTTGGTGTATGTGTTTCACCTGACCTTAAAACAGCCCTTTCTTGCCAGAATACACATTGGTTTTCGCCGTTTATCTTTACTGCGTATGCACAGATTGTGTTCGCTCCCTCTGAACCTTTGCTCGGCCTGGCCACGTCTTGTGTCACGCAGGCTGTGAGTTGTACGTTAGAGACTGTGCTGAATTCCGGTCCATGTGCGGCAGGTGGAGAATGTTCGGATGCTGGAGCGGTTTAGCTCGGGGGACCCGGCGCCCGGCACCCTCTACCTCACCGCCACCCACCTTATCTTTGTCGACCCCAGGAACAAGAAGGAGACATGGGTGAGGGTAGCGACGAGAGCCCCGCTCAAGAAAGCCATCGGAAAGCACTGTTCCTTTGAACCGATATCTACAGCTATTCTTAGTTTCTAGCCAGATTCACTTGTTTGTCGCATTCTACTCCTCGACTCGAAGGAACAAGCCATATTTGTTCTCGGGTGTTTCTCAGATCAGAATATGGAAGCGTGAAGTATAGTTTGTGTCGGAAATCAGCCTTGCTGTCGTGCCTGCTGCCATGGTCGGTCTGTGAAAAGTGGTGGTTCACTGGGAAGCCCGTGCTTTCAGCCGTGGTTTGTTGGCTGAAGTGTGGGACGGCGCGATCTGCGAGTGGTGGGGGGTGGGGGGGTGCTGTGCGCTGACGGCCGGCGGCGTCGGCAGATCTCTCACATGCACGTGGCGTCGGTGGAGCGGCTGGCGCTGACGCCGGCCGGCTCCCCGCTGCTGGTGCGCTGCAAGAACTTCCACTCGGCCACCTTCGTCATCCAGCGCGAGTCCGACTGCCACGACACCTTCATGTCGCTGGTCGCTCTGTCGCAGCCAGGTACGCCCTCTGGTATTTATCGCATTACTTCCCTGTCGACACCAGGTACAGTCTCTAACATACTTATCAGTGACAAAACTGGTGATGAAGCTAACGCAGAGAGGTATGAATTACGGCAGAGCATATTTATGTGAGGCTCAATCACTGACAGCCCTTCGCCTGTCAGCAGCTGCAGCAGATGCTATCTGGTGTGTGTATCTATCATAGTGAAGCTCTCTGGCCTTTACATTTGCCATGCCCTCACAAATTTATCACCACAGGTTCGTATTAATGCTGGGTGCATAGCTTCTAATCTTAACACGGTCGCCAACATTCCTGAGTTCTGGGGCGTCGCTTACTTGTTTCTGGGTGGCCAGACGGGACCTTTGTTGTCAGTACTTGATATACGGTTGAGAGGCTGGTCGTGTGTTACAGCGGAGTTGGAGGAGCTCTACTGTTTCCAGTACACGCCGCGCAGTTCAGAGCTGAAACAGACGGACGGCTGGGACATGTACGACCTCCGCGACGACTTCAGGTCAGCAGCCAAGCCTTGTGTCGGCCAATGGCGGACATAATTTGGTTCAAATACTGGAGCGGGGTGAGTGGGTGGCGCAGTCGGTTAGCGCGCGCATCTCGGTGGATGACGAGAGTTGCGAGATAGAGCCCACCTGGGTACAGGATTTGGGGCTTTGTCGCAGCCCAAGCCTAAAACATTCGCCTCGCTCTTAGATATCATAGAACCTTGTCAGAAGTCGTTGTATTTAGGGTGCCGTGAAAACTTGTTGCGGGCAGGCCAAAAGTGTTTCTCGCGTTTTCATGCTTGATATTCTTTGGGTCGACACTTTTGCCACCAATCGCCGTCGCCTCTTGTACTCGTCACTCACCTCGCCTCGGTCAGACATTGCGTGTATGGTCGACGCTCCGCCTGATCTGACCCACCTCCCAGCGGCCGGACCATCTGACCCACGCTCTGCCTGATCTGACCCACCTCCCTGCGACCGGGCCTCCTGATCTGACCCACCTCCCAGCGGCCGGACCATCTGACCCACGCTCCGCCTGATCTGACCCACCTCCCAGCGGCCTGACCATCTGACCCACACTCCGCCTGATCTGACCCACCTCCCAGCGGCCTGACCATATGACCCACCTCCCAACGGCCTGACCATATGACCCACGCTCCGCCTGATCTGACCCACCTCCCAGCGGCCGGGCCATCTGACCCACACTCCGCCTGATCTGACCCACCTCCCAGCGGCCTGACCATATGACCCACGCCCGCCGGATCTGACCCACCTCCCAGCGGCCTGACCATATGACCCACCTCCCAGCGGCCTGACCATCTGACCCACACTCCGCCTGATCTGACCCACCTCCCAGTGGCCTGACCATATGACCCACCTCCCAGCGGCCTGACCATCTGACCCACACTCCGCCTGATCTGACCCACCTCCCAGCGGCCTGACCATATGACCCACCTCCCAGCGGCCTGACCATCTGACCCACACTCCGCCTGATCTGACCCACCTCCCAGCGGCCTGACCATATGACCCACCTCCCAGCGGCCTGACCATATGACCCACGCTCCGCCTGATCTGACCCACCTCCCAGCGGCCAGGCCATCTGACCCACACTCCACCTGATCTGACCCACCTCCCAGCGGCCTGACCATCTGACCCACACTCCGCCTGATTTGACCCACCTCCCAGCGGCCTGACCATATGACCCACGCTCCGCCGGATCTGACCCACCTCCGTGCGACCGGGCCATCTGACCCTATCGCCCTGTCCCACAGGCGTATGGGGGTGCCGAACACGGCGTGGACGGTGTCGGAGGTGAACACGACGTACGACGTGTGCGACACCTACCCGCCGCTGTTGTGTGTGCCGACGGCCGCCTCCGCCGCGCTTCTGCTGGGCTGCGCGCTTCCGGAGCAAGGGCCGCCTGCCCGTGCTCAGCTACCGCCACCACAACGACGTGGGTGGCTTCTTCCTCTTCGCCACCTTCTTAAAGGGAATGTGGCACCTTGGTCGAATCCTGGAATTTAGTGTGATTAGGCGTACTTTTAGCCGAAAATAATGAAACCACTCATTATTTCTCTGAAAAATGTACTGTTAGGTGGAAACACCGTAGCTTGATCTGGTTCTCTATTGCACCCTTCCTGTCTCAGCTCTCCGTCCATACTGCCCCTCCCACGGCCGACCGACCCCGACCCAGGTCGGCCGCCGGCGGCGCGCGCATGCGCACCCGCCGGCGTAGCCACAGCCACCATGCGCCCGCTCGCACACCGATCACCAAAGCACACCACGGGCGGAGGAAGGGCCATCCCATCGGCCCCACACACCTCCCCCAACAAGATAGAACCGTGATTATCGCGAACACATGAAACGAAATACCAGAACAAAACTCTGCTCGCACAACATTCTTCCTGAACTTAACAGGCGGCTTCTAACAACTGAACTAAGTCCCAACACTTTCACAACACGAACGCGACACGGGTTCTTCTCTGGATATCAGGCCGGCCGAGAATCGACACAGCTGCTTCCAGACTAACGACCCGCAACGTGCTGGCTCAGACCCAGGGTGTTCGCACGTCAGGAGAGGCAACGTCATCCTCCGGACCACATCGCCAGCAGAAATGCCAGAGTTGAGCGCCTTCCTCCACCGCAGCAGGAGAGAGTGGCGACAGAGCCGGCGGCCCCCCGTGACGCCGTCCCGCGCATACCCTTGTTCCTCTCGGAGCAAGTAGCTATGCCCTGCCGGGAAACACGAGGGCGGCAGAACCAGAGAACAAACCCAATGTTAATACAATGCACAGTGTTCAACGGCAACCTAGTACAATTATGATACACAACCAGGGTCTGCGCAAGGCGGTGGCCCAGGGGGTGACTTCATCGGGACCTACATCATGATTTGCCGCCGTGACCGGCCGGCTGACCTTCAAACAGTCCCTTTAGATCGGCTGATGGTCCTTGCACATTCAAAAGTTGAACACTCCCGTCAATTTGGGTCGCACCCGCTCGTAGCCGGCCTCATTTAGGTGGACACCAAGTCGGTCCCGGAAGTATTGGGATGACTCGGTTGTAACCACATGTCGCCTGGTCCGGCCTTCTCTCCTGTTTATTGTGAGGGCCCTTCCGATGTACGGGATAAAGTGGGCCCCCGCCTGTTTACCCATTTCAGCGAGCTTCCTGTCAGCTAGGAACGCCGCTGTTTCTTCATAATTTTTATCTTTGTCTCTGAAGAGACGGATGGTGGGGCCGGCCAGGGTTACTTTGGCGATAGGGACTAATTTTTGCAGCACCTCTGTCACTGCTCTTTCAGAAAGCCCCACTGGTGGAAGCCCCGGCCTTCCATATGTCTCATTCCCCCCCATCCAAACGAAAACATCCCCGAGTGACGCTCCGATCCGGCTCGCGTAGGTCACCCACTCCCCCATGTGGTCACAAATAATCGTGGCTTCTCTTCGCCAGGTGTTCCCTGACTCAGAAAGGTTGATGGCCACTTCACCTTCCTTGTGGGGCAAGTTAAGTGCCTTCGCTATAGAGTCTCCTAGTATCAGGTGGCATACTTGCCTCGCTGGTTGTTCTGCTGGCCGTCCCTGTTGCTCACTTCCGGTCCCTTGGACAACCCTTGAGGGCCCGTCCTCAGTTTCCAGGGCTTCTTTGTTCGGTGGAGATTCCTCGATCTCCGCCGGGATCGACTGGAGACCGAGGTCCGAAGGGGAGGAGAACACTACCGGCGTCGACGCATGCGCCTCCCCTTCCATACCGCCCGGTGTCCATCCGGGGCTGAGAAGCTGGGCGAAGGCCTCGTCCAACGCACCGTCTTGAACTTGTTGTGCCTCTTGGAGAAGGACTCCAATGTCATCAAGTTCTCCCGTCTCCACTTTCTGGTTGGTAATCTCCGTCTCAGGTACAGCGTCTAGACGGGGAGCAAGGGAAGAAAGCTTTTCAAATCCTCAGGTTTCTTGGGTTGAGGCCAATTCTTCACTTTCGCGACGTTTGCTGGATCTGGGTGTACCCCCGTCGTACTGATCTTGTGTCCCAAGAAGACAACCTCGTCTCTGGCCAAACAGCATTTCTTGGGCTTCAATTTCATTCCTGCTGTTTTGATCCTCTGGAATACTTCTTCCAAGTTCCTGAGATGGGTCGATTCGGAGTCACCGAAGACAATGACGTCATCGATATACACCAAACATGTTCGGGAGTCCATACCTGACAGAACCAATTCCATGAGACGCTGGAAGGTCGCTCCTGCATTTTTCAGCCCGAACGGCATCGCCCGGAACTGATGAAGACCCCTCCCCGTCGTGAACGCCGTTTTGGCCCTATCCTCCACTTCAAGATCCACCTGCCAGTAACCCGAAGCCATGTCCAGAGTAGAGAAGAATCGGGCACCCGCCAGGCTGTCCAAGCTCTCGTCCACCCGGGGGATCGGGACCGGCAGAGCTTGAGTGACGGCATTGACTGCTCTTAGGTCAACGCAGAATCTGAAGCTTCCATCCTTTTTCTTCGCCAATACGATGGGGGATCGCCAAGGGCTAGAGCTTTCTTCGATTACTCCTTCGTCAAGCATCTTTTGCTTCTGTCTCTCGACCTCCTCTCTCAGCTTAAGTGGAATCCTCCGTGGTGCTTGCCGTACGGGTTTGGCGTCTCCAGTGTTAATGGTGTGTTTCAAGAGCGTTGTCTTCCCGATGTCATCGTCGCCTGTGCTAAAGATATCCCTATATTTGGTGACTAGTTGCTTTAAGGTTTTCCTTCCTTCCCTGGACAGTGCAGCGTCGTCCAGGTTGAGTTCCTCCATAATCTTGTCTGTTACCTCAGTTTCCTTGGTAGGCTCGTTGACTTCGGCGGTCAACACCTCAAACATCCCTCTTCCCTTGTCCTGTAGCGTATACAAGGTTCCGATTTCGGTTCCTGGGGGAATTGTCACGGGCCGGTTTCCTACGTTTGCCACTTCAACCGGCATGGTCTCGTCCTCAGCAACAACGGACACCACCCGAGGAACCAGCCATTCGCGACCCCTTTCTGATACGTGTGGCTCCAAGACACCCTCCCAGGATCCCTCCGTTGGCTTCTGAATGCCTCCGTCGAGCGCCTTCACCTGCATCTGCACCAAGGTTCTTGTTCTACTTGGAATTGTTACAGACACGCAGGTGACGACGCTCGCCCGCTTTGGACGAACCTCTTCATATGTTGGCAGGGGTATCTCCAGGTCATTGATCCTGAAGACGCCTACGCTATCGTCCAGAATAGTCTTATGCTGGCAACAAAAATCTCTGCCCAGCACCACCTTGTACACCAGTCCCGGAATGATGCCCATGGGCTGGACAAACTGGGTCCCCGCGATGTCAAATGGGGTGTTTACACGGCCTGTAATGGTGATCCTTTCTCCACCAGCCTGGGTTATGGAACCGAATGATCCTCTTTCGACTGCGTGCTTTGGAAACACGCTACTGGCGAGTTCCTGACTAACCATAGACATATCTGCGCCTGAGTCAATCAGGAGCCCATGTGTTGTGGCCTAGCACATCTATCCTCACAACTGCAGCACGCTTCGGCCTTTGAGATTCCTTTGATTTCACGACTGGTGCTCGGCCCACGGCACCAGTCACTGACAGTTTTCCGACTGAGTGTGGGGCTGGTTATCTGTTGCTGATAAACTGGCACCAACCAGTCCTGGAGTCTCTGCGACGCGTTCAGTACTGCTGCGTGTCACCTGCCAGCAATCAGCGGCCCAATGGCCTTGCTGCTTGCATCCGAGACAGATTGCATTGGCACCCTGGATGCATGATCTCCTACCTCTTGATCCACCCAAGGCTGCAGGAGTTCTCCAACATGCCTCAACTTGGTGCCCGAACCTGCCACATCCTTTACACTGAGTGACATACTGCCTCGGCCCTTGTGGTGCCTCTACTGGAAGCCTCGAGCCTCGCAGTCTCAGGAGCCGTGGACAGCTACGCCTGAAGTGGGTGATATCACCACACTCAAAACAGGCGCCCCTGGCCCCACTCTCTGCGACTGCTTTTGGTTTCCGGGAAATTTGGGTCTTGAGATCAATAAATTCCCTCTTTAGCTCCCCAACCATTGCCATTAGGTTGGAGTCTTGACCGGAGTTTTCGTTCTGCGGAACTGAGGGGGCACTATACTGGGATGCTGCCACTGTAGGAGTATCTCCCTCTTGTGGTTGCCTCATGGCCGCCAGGGTTGCATCTTTCTCTTGGAGAAAGCTAGCCACCTGCACGGCCCTGCTCAGAGACATGACGTCGTCTCTGGTGTGCAACCGCTCCTGCAGTTTTGGATCGCGAAGTCCGCACATGAAATATTCTAAGGAGATCTGTCCCAGCTGGTCTCCTGATAACGACGGATTTGCTGTGGCAGCTAGCTTCCGCACCCTCTCTGCGAAATCCTCAGTAGCCTCACCTGGTATTTGACTGATACGACGAAGCTCAGCGTGTGCCCGTCGAGGGTCGCTGCTTTTTCCAAACTTGGTTTTCAGGGTCCCCTTTAATTTCTTGTAATCCTTGCATGCTTCCCTGCCCAGTTGTCCGCACACGTCTAGCGCTGGGCCATCTAAAGCGTCACGCAGAATGCCTGCAAGTTTGGCGTCATCCACCTCTCCGAATCGAGCCTCGAAGCGGCAGATCCAAACATCCCAATCTTCACGATTTGTTCCCGTAAACTTTGGTGTGTTCGCCACCTTGATGGCAATCTCGTGGTTAGACATAGCTGACTTTGCCAGCGGTGTGGTATTCACGTATTTTTGTTGTTCGATTGTAATTTTTTTACAAATATTTTACCTATTTTCTACCTGTACCTGAGCAACGAACTTGCTAGTTTTACCTAACTTATTCTTTTGGTGTGTTAGTATTAAATTTCTTAACAATCTGTGGGAACGTAGTTTAATTTGCACTACAATGCAGAGTCGGTATCAGCTCTTAGTAACCAGGCGAATATTTTATTAAACTCGGTGGACAGTAATTCTCAGCTTTATGATGACTTCAATTCTTCCCAGAAGTGCCGAAATCGACAGCCTCTTCCCAGTAGCTGAATAAGCGTCTTATCTGCGCCTATGCTCGGTACCGAACTATCGGGCAGCACGCTTTTATTGAAAAAAAAACCGATATCGGTTTTGAAACTTAAGTAATTCTCAAAGCTCGGTATCGAACTTTATAAAGCCAGCAGTATTAGAAATACTGTCTAATGTGTTGATATTAACGCAGGTTCGCCATCGAACCTGTGAGAGTACTGCTGATTCTTTGTTCGAAATCGAACAAATAGTGCACACTTCCGGACTAATATGTTCCCGCGAGCTCAAAAACGAACCCAACCGGTTATTATTATTTTGTTAAGCGGTGCCGTCCCCGGCACTTGCTTGCTTTCAATTTCGCGAATATCATGCAAATGATGTACAAGCCTAATAGGTCACCCTTTATAACATCAGACACGTAGACTCACCTTTAGAAACGTAGGTTTTACTTCCGTGACCGCGCCAATGTTAGGTGGAAACACCGTAGCTTGATCTGGTTCTCTATTGCACCCTTCCTGTCTCAGCTCTCCGTCCATACTGCCCCTCCCACGGCCGACCGACCCCGACCCAGGTCGGCCGCCGGCGGCGCGCGCATGCGCACCCGCCGGCGTAGCCACAGCCACCATGCGCCCGCTCGCACACCGATCACCAAAGCACACCACGGGCGGAGGAAGGGCCATCCCATCGGCCCCACAGTACAATAAAATATCTGCCTGTGGATGATGTCATGATCTGGCAACCAGTGGCGGATCTAGCCGGTTGGTTTGGGAGGGGCAAACCAGAGTCGAACAGCAAAAAAGTCACACAGTGAAAAGTTGCGTTACAATATGCCTTTTCGGTACGATTTTGCGAACTGGAGACGAAAAGCAAAAAAACGCCACGGGGTGAAAAAATATGGGCTCAAGAAAATTTTTTTCCTGTCCAAGCCCCAATATTTACACTGAACTTCACTAATTCTGTTTGAAGTTGAGATTTGAAGCACCAAAATCTTGCTTGCAAGCTAAAAAGGAGTCGGGGAAAAAGGAGGTCGATCGCTTTGGGGGGCAAAAACAGTTTTGCCCCGAGCTTTTCCGTTTGGGGGCAATTGCCTTTTTGCCCCCCTGGATCCGCCACTGCTGGCAACCACTACCATACTCGAAACGCTTCAAGGGCTTCGTTTGGCTGATGCTCATCGTGACGTCAGCATATTTCGTCACACCAATATGGCTGTTAACTGTGGCCTGCTGCTAGGGGTACATGAGGGGTACATTGCAGGTAGGTTTTAGCTTTTTCTACGGAAATCTTGAGTTCCAAGACAAATGATATATTGAGTACCGGGTTTTCCGACTTGCTTTACAGCATGGCTATCTCAGTTGAAATCACGTTATGAAGGTGCCACATTCCCTTTTAACCCTCGCCCCACCGGGGGCCATGGCCCCCTAAGGTTTTTCCGGGATAGCAGAAAACGAAGAGGCGCAGAACCGCGGTTGAGGGCTCTACCTCTCACTGCATCATTTTCCCACCATCCCTGAAATTTTTTACCCCGGGTCACCCAAGGTCAGGTCACCAGACGAGGTCAACCAAGGTCACCTCACTTCAACTTAAGAGCTCTGTAAGAGCTACATTTCAAAGTCGATTGATTTGAAACTTCCTACACTTAATGGCCCTTCAAGGGTCTACAAGGTGTATATCCGGGATTTTTCGATTTCGTGCCCTGAGGTCAGGGCACGAGGTGACCTCTCCCATTGACAAAGCATGGGGAAAAGCTGTCTTATGATCTAAAAGTCACAAAAGCGATTGAAAATGCTCAGTTTGATCAGAAAAGCGTTCTTGGACACCCTTTCACGGATTCCAGGGGCTATATTTGCCCTTTGACCTCTCCAAGGTCATCCAAGGTCACCAGGGGTCAAAAACAGTATTTTGACAATAACTTTTGACCTGTATAAGCTAGAGCGCTGAAACAAACACCATCGTGTTTGTCTTGTCACTGGCTTTCATTTGATATACAGCAAGGTCACTTTCTGACCTTTCGTGACCTCAGGTCATCTTAGGTCACGAGGTGACCTCTGGAGATCAAACCACTGGCGGGAGGTCTTTACGTTTCACATAACGGAAAAAGGACTGACAATTTCCTATCAAATGTACTTTACCAAACTTCAATAGCTTTAATGGCATAAGAGTTATGCCCAGTCTGCTTAAGCATTGCATATTTGAGTGAAAATAGCCGATTTTGACCTAATTTGACCTCTGGGGGTCAAACCATTGACCTGGGCACTAAAATATGTGAAGTAATTTCTTACTGAATTTACGCGAGGTTTCTATTGCACTTTGCAGATTTGCGCTAACGCCCATGTTTTCGGAGTTAGAGGGGGGCCATCGATGGCCCCCGGTGGGGCGAAGGTGGCGCCGGACCCCCGGTGGGCCGCGGGTTAATAAGAATAGGACAATCGTCAGTCCAAGGCGCAAGCGAATGTGTCATTAACATAATTCAGGCAGCCTTGTGGTTTGGTTGGTTCTGGCCTGCTGACGTCAAGGATGCTACGGTTTTGACATTTGGGCTGATAAGGTATTCGGTATCTTGTTCTTAGTCGTATTATTGGTGTACTGATTTATTCAGGAGGGTTGCGGTGTCACAGTACCACAAATAACCAGCTACGTACGTTACTTACAAACTAGGACAGAACTTACTTCTTGGACACCGGCGCTCTCCCATCCCATAGTTACATCAAAGTGAGTGAAACTGACCTCTCCCTACACTGTTTGGGTGTGATGGGACTCTCTCTCTCTCTCTCTCTCTCTCTCTCTCTCTCTCTCTCTCTCTCTCTCTCTCTCTCTCTCTCTCTCTCTCTCTCTCTCTCTCTCTCTCTCTCTCTCTCTCTCTCTCTCTCTCTCTCTCTCTCTCTCTCTCTCTCTCTCTCTCTCTCTCTCTCTCTCTCTCTCTCTCTCTCTCTCTCTCTCTCTCTCTCTCTCTCTCTCTCTCTCTCTCTCCTCTCTCTCTCTCTCTCTCTCTCTCTCTCTCTCTCTCTCTCTCTCTCTCTCTCTCTCTCTCTCTCTCTCTCTCTCTCTCTCTCTCTCTCTCTCTCTCTCTCTGTCTCTGTCTCTGTCTCTGTCTCTGTCTCTGTCTCTGTCTCTGTCTCTGTCTCTCTCTCTCTCTCTCTCTCTCTCTCTCTCTCTCTCTCTCTCTCTCTCTCTCTCTCTCTCTCTCTCTCTCTCTCTCTCTCTCTCTCTCTCTCTCTCTCTCTCTCTCTCTCTCTCTCTCTCTCTCTCTCTCTCTCTCTCTCTCTCTCTCTCTCTCTCTCTCTCTCTCTCTCTCTCTCTCTCTGTCTCTGTCTCTGTCTCTGTCTCTGTCTCTGTCTCTGTCTCTGTCTCTGTCTCTGTCTCTGTCTCTGTCTCTCTCTCTCTCTCTCTCTCTCTCTCTCTCTCTCTCTCTCTCTCTTTCTCTCTCTCTCTCTCTGACCGCTGCCTGCGGGCCTCCGGACAGGCGGTGATCTGCCGGTGCAGTCAGCCGCTGGCAGGCTTCAAGGCGCGGTGTTTGGAGGATGAACAGATGCTGGAGCTGGTCCGCACCACCAACCCCACGGACAGGCTCATGTATGTCGTCGACACCCGGCCTAAGGTAGGTGCCAGGCACCGCTCGCCTCTAGTAGGGATTCTTTCTCTGTGTCCCCTCTTAAATGCAATATTGCCTGGTGCTGACTCCCTGGTGTATCATACTGCCCCTTGCTGATTGGTCCATGCACCCAAAAGTAAATGTCGGCGTTGGTTTTGTTTTACGTGGAGTTTGGTTCTTGATTCCGTTTTAATCTTCAGCACCATTTTGATTTTTCAGATCAATGCAATGGCCAACCGGGCCTCCGGAAAAGGCTATGAGAATGAAAGCTTCTACCAGAACATCAAGTTCTACTTCTTCGGCATTGAGAACATCCATGTCATGCGAAATAGTCTCAGCAAACTTGTCGAAAGTTAGTGAACTGTTGCGGTGTCACATCGCTTCTTATGCAGGGGTCCGAGGCGAAATGAAACTTATCGATCCACATTAAAAAAGAACTGTTTCTTGTGCAATTATATATCATAGTGTGTATGTTTGCCAGTGCTCAAGAGGGAGCAAAATACTTTAATTTACAATATATGGTTGATAATTTTGTAATTTCAATCTCAGCGCTTATCCGTAAAGTTCTAAAGAAATATTATCCGTAAAGTATTATTTTTTCAATTCCTTTTAAATAGCGGTTTTCCAAGTTTGGAAATGACATGACCTGACCGCCGTGCGCTGGGGCCGGCAGCCTGCGAGAGTAAGACTTCGGCGATGACCACCTTCCTCTCGGGCCTGGAGTCGGCCGGCTGGCTGCGCCACGTGCGCGCCGTGCTGGAGGCGGCCCAGTTCGTGGCGGCCTCGGTGGAGGAGGGTGTCACCGTGCTCATCCACTGCAGCGACGGCTGGGACCGCACCTCGCAGACCTGCGCTCTGGCTGAGCTGCTGCTGGACTCCCACTACCGCACCGTGCACGGCTTCCAGGTCAGTTCGCCACCGAAGTCAGCTGCCAGTGCGAGTGTACTCTTATGTGATGAGTGGGTGGCATGTGTAGATGTTGGTCAAAGGCGAATAGGGATAGCTATAGCCTTGGTGACGCAGCTTAGCACCATGGCGAGGATCATTTAGGACGGCTTGAAAGTCATTTGGTTGTGTTGAGTGATGGTTTGAAATCAGTGCCGCCGGCTTTTTTCGCATTCTCCCATCGGGTCTGAACAGCTTAGCTCGTGTTAGTGGGTCTCATTGAATACAGCGGGAGCTAATTGCATAATCAAACAGGCTAAATCCAAGACGTTGTGCGTCTGCAGGCTTTGATCGAGAAGTGCTGGCTGGCTCACGGCCACAAGTTCACAGACCGGTGCGGCTTCATCCAGGTCGACTCCAAGGAGGTCTCACCCATCTTCACCCAGTTCATTGGTGAGTGACCTCAGTCTGTCTCTCATACCCGCGCCCAAGCACCTGGTGTTATTGGTAACTCGTTGCCAGGTCTGTGGACCCATTGTTATCATGCGCCCATGCCGGTCTGGAAGTTTTGCTGCACGTCAGCCATCTCTTCGTCATTACATGCATTTCTGTTTTTGTCGTCCTCATTCTCGTAGTGTGGGTGCCTTTCGGCGCGGTTTGACAGTGGCCACGCTAAAATCCAACGACGTAAAATCGCACGGTGCGCTTCAAGGTACGGCTGTAGTGTGTGACTACGGATGACTACTGCGTGACTGCTGAGTGTGACCGTGGTATGTGACTGCAGTGTGTTGTTTGTGGCAGCGGTACATGACCACAGATGACTGCAGTGTGAGTTCAATGTGTGACTCTCGCAGACGCGGGTGAGTGCTGGCCCAGCTGCAGTACTTAGGTTCGTCTCTGCTGGATGAGACTGCAGACTGTAACGGGAGCGTGTGACACCCTCAGACGGGTTTGCCTCGGCTGGATGAGACTGCAGTCTGTAATGGGAGCGTGTGACCCCTTCAGACGGGTTTGCCTCGGCTGGATGAGACTGCAGTCTGTAACGGGAGCGTGTGACCCCCTCAGACGGGTTTATCTCTACTGGATGAGGACTGCAGTCTGGAACGGGAGCGTGTGACCCCCTCAGACGGGTTCGTCTCTGCTGGATGAGACTGCAGTCTGTAACGGGAGCGTGTGACCCCCTCAGACGGGTTTATCTCTACTGGATGAGACTGCAGTCTGTAACGGGAGCGTGTGACCCCCTCAGACGGGTTCGTCTCTGCTGGATGAGACTGCAGTCTGTAACGGGAGCGTGTGACCCCCTCAGACGGGTTTGCCTCGGCTGGATGAGACTGCAGTCTGTAACGGGAGCGTGTGACCCCCTCAGACGGGTTTATCTCTGCTGGATGAGACTGCAGTCTGTAACGGGAGCGTGTGACCCCTCAGACGGGTTTATCTCTGCTGGATGAGACTGCAGTCTGTAACGGGAGCGTGTGACACCCTCAGACGGGTTCGTGTCTGCTGGATGAGACTGCAGTCTGTAACGGGAGCGTGTCACCCCTCAGAGGGGTTTATCTCTGCTGGATGAGACTGCAGTCTGTAACGGGAGCGTGTGGCCCCCACAGACGGGTTTGCCTCGGCTGGATGAGACTGCAGTCTGTAACGGGAGCGTGTGACCCCCGCAGACGGGTTCGTCTCTGCTGGATGAGACTGCAGTCAATAACGGGAGCGTGTGGCCCCCGCAGACGCGGTGTGGCAGCTGACCCAGCTGCAGCCGCAGGCGTTCCAGTTCAACGAGCGCTACCTGCTGACGCTCCACGACCACGTGTTCAGCTGTCAGTTCGGCACGTTCATTGGCAACTGCCACAAGGACCGGCAGGACCTCAGGTCTGTGCATCGTCTCTGTATGGGGCGAAACCTGCGGCCTGCTTAGGAACCCGAGGACCCGCCAAAACCGATTAGAATGACATGTTTCTTGGAGAATGTTTCGTTGCACATTTTGGGAGGATGGCTGTTTTCGCAACAACAACAAAAACTAACGGCGGAATATGCACGATCTTAGTTGGGAAAGGGGTGGGGTTCAAGTATCGTGTCATCACGATTGACACGCCCGCTTTTGTTTTCGACACGATGCCTCCGAGGCTAGCCCAGGAGTCAAAGGGCCACCGGGGACGGAGAGAATGGGCAATATTCTCATATATGTAAGTGCACCGTGACGTGCGCCCCTCTGCGTGGTGCTAACCGCCATGGCCCTCTGTGTCTCACACGATGCATCTGAGCTGGTTGACCCGTGTCTCACAACTTGTACCTGAGCATTTGACGTTGATCTCACATGGTGTACCTGAGCGTCAGCTGACCTCCGTCTCACGCGGTGTGCTTGAGTGTCTGACCTGTGTCTCACGCGGTGTGCTTGAGTGTTTGACCTGTGTCTCACGCGGTGTGCCTGAGTATCTGACCTGTGTCTCACGCGGTGTGCCTGAGTGTCTGACCTGTGTCTCACAGGGTGTGCTTGAGTGTCTGACCTGTGTCTCACAGGGTGTGCTTGAGTGTCTGACCTGTGTCTCACGCGGTGTGCCTGAGTGTCTGACCTGTGTCTCACGCGGTGTGCTTGAGTGTCTGACCTGTGTCTCACGCGGTGTGCCTGAGTGTCTGACCTGTGTCTCACAGGGTGTGCTTGAGTGTCTGACCTGTGTCTCACGCGGTGTGCCTGAGCGTCTGACCTTTGTCTGACACGGTGTATCTGAGCGCCTGACCTTTGTTTGACACGGTGTACGTGAGAGTCGGACATTTGTCTTGTGAGATGTATCTGGGAGCCCGGCCTGTGTCTCTCAAGGTGCATCTGAGCGTTTGACCCATGCTCCGCTGTGCCTCAGGCTGTCGGAGCGGACGTACTCGCTGTGGGGCTACACGGCGCAGCACATGGCCGAGTACACCAACGCTCTGTACGACGCCAGTCTGTTCCCAGGTCCGCTGCAGGTCAGCCTGCCGCCGCAGGCTATCAGGTGGGTGCCGCGGCCGCTGCACTCCTCAGTGGGCGGGGTCAGGGTTCCCGGGTCGCCGGACTCCCCAGTGGGCGGGATCAGGGTTCCCAGGCCGCCGGACTCCTCAGTGGGCGGGGTCAGGGTTCCCGGGCCGCCGGACTCCTCAGTGTGCGGGGTCAGGGTTCCCAAGCCGCCGGACTCCCCAGTGGGCGGGATCAGGGTTCCCGGACTCCTCATTGGGCGGGGTCATGGTTCCCGGGCCGCCGGACTCCTCAGTGGACGGTGTCAGGGTTCCCGGGCCGCTGGACTCCTCAGTGGGCGGGGTCAGGGTTCCCAGGCCGCCGGACTCCTCAGTGGGCGGTGTCAGGGTTCCCGGGTTGCCGGACTCCCCAGTGGGCGGGATCAGGGTTCCCGGGCCGGTGGACTCCTCAGTGGACAGAGTCAGGGTTCCCGGGCCGCCGGACTCCCCAGTGGGCGGGGTCAGGGTTCCCGGGCCGCCGGACTCCTCAGTGTGCGGGGTCAGGGTTCCCGGACCGCCGGACTCCCCAGTGGGCGGTGTCAGGGTTCCCGGGTCGCCGGACTCCCCAGTGGGCGGGATCAGGGTTCCCGGGCCGGCGGACTCCTCAGTGGGCAGAGTCAGGGTTCCCGGGCCGGCGGACTCCTCAGTGGGCAGAGTCAGGGTTCCCGGGCCGCCGGACTCCCCAGTGGGCGGGGTCAGGGTTCCCGGGCCGCTGCACTCCTCAGTGGGCAGAGTCAGGGTTCCTGGGCCGCCGGACTTCCCAGTGGGCAGAGTCAGGGTTCCCGGGCCGCCGGACTCCCCAGTGGGCGGGGTCAGGGTTCCCGGGCAACTGGACTCCCCAGTGGGCGGTGTCGGGGTTCCTGGACTCCCCAGTGGACGGGGTCATGGTTCCCAGGCCGCCGGACTCCCCAGTGGGCGGTGTCAGGGTTCCTGGACTCCCCAGTGGGCGGGGTCATGGTTCTTGGGCCACCGGACTCCCCAGTGGGCGGGGTCAGGGTTCCCGGGCCGCCGGACTCCCCAGTGGGCGGGCTCAGTGTGACATCCGCTGGTACTGCAACTGGAGTTCACGTCTCTTGAAGTTCGGCAAGCTCATGAATATGTTCACAATGTTTTCATAAATCAGTGGTTTGGTTTCGTTGTCGTATTTTTTGGTCGAGCTTTTCAGCCAGGTGCAGCGTTCTTGTCTTAGTTATTGAGGGGCTGTGCCGTTGCGGTTGTATTCCACGTATCAGCAGTGTCTGGGCCCGTTTTTTCGGAAAGTCAACGTACTCAGCGGCTTGTTACAGACGCTCGGGTTGGATCTAGGTCAGTTGGTCTCGGCTGATACTGCCTCCAGCATTTGCAGGGACTGAACCAAAGGCAAAATCGTGTGGTACTTCGGGTTAGACTCAATGTTGATAGCGGCCGTTCGGTGTTTTCCGGCACGAGACGAGACGTGTCGACCCGACCGTGCCGTGGTCTGGCCCCTGGTCACCTCCCCCATGAATTGACCTCAATCTGCTCTGTTTGTAGAAGTCCCTCATCTGACGCGAACCGCGCCGTATGTGACCAGAGCCGCGTCCTCTGTGACCAGAGCCGCGTCCTCTGTGACCAGAGCCGCGTCCTCTGTGACCAGAGCCGCGTCCCCTGTGATTTGAACAGAGCCACGTTCTCTCTGAACAGAGCCGCGTCCTCTGTGACCAGAGCCACGTCCTCTGTGACCAGAGCCACGTCCTCTGTGACCTGAGCCACGTCCTCTGTGACCTGAGCTGCGTCCTCTGTGACCAGAGCCGCGTTCTCTGTGACCAGAGCCGCGTTCTCTCTGAACAAAGCCGCGTCCTCTGTGACCAGAGCCGCGTCCTCTGTGACCAGAGCCGCGTCCCCTGTGATTTGAACAGCCACGTTCTCTCTGAACAGAGCCGCGTCCTCTGTGACCAGAGCCACGTCCTCTGTGACTAGAGCCACGTCCTCTGTGACCAGAGCCGCGTCCCCTGTGACCAGAGCTGCGTCCTCTGTGACCAGAGTCGCGTCCTCTGTAACCTGGGTTGCGTCCTCTGTGACCTGGGCCGCGTCCTCTGTGACCTGGGCCGCGTCCTCTGTGACCTGGGCCGCGTCCTCTGTGACCTGGGCCGCGTCCTCTGTGACCTGGGCCGCGTTCTCTGTGACCTGGGCCGCGTCCCCTGTGAGCAGAGTCGCGTCCTCTGTAACCTGGGTTGCGTCCTCTGTGACCTGGGCCGCGTCCTCTGACCTGGGCCGCGTCCTCTGTGACCTGGGCCGCGTCCTCTGACCTGGGCCGCGTCCTCTGTGACCTGGGCCGCGTCCTCTGTGACCTGGGCCGCGTCCCCTGTGAGCAGAGTCGCGTCCTCTGTAACCTGGGTTGCGTCCTCTGTGACCTGGGCCGCGTCCTCTGACCTGGGCCGCGTCCTCTGTGACCTGGGCCGCGTTCTCTGTGACCTGGGCCGCGTCCCCTGTGAGCAGAGTCGCGTCCTCTGTAACCTGGGTTGCGTCCTCTGTGACCTGGGCCGCGTCCTCTGACCTGGGCCGCGTCCTCTGTGACCTGGGCCGCGTCCTCTGTGACCTGGGCCGCGTCCTCTGTGACCAGAGTCGTGTCCTCTGTGACCAGAGTCGTGTCCTCTGTGACCTGGGCCGCGTCCTCTGTGACCTGGGCCGCGTCCTCTGTGACCAGAGTCGTGTCCTCTGTGACCTGGGCCGCGTCCTCTGTGACCTGGGCCGCGTCCTCTGTGACCAGAGTCGTGTCCTCTGTGACCTGGGCCGCGTCCTCTGTGACCTGGGCCGCGTCCTCTGACCTGGGCCGCGTCCTCTGTGACCTGGGTTGCGTCCTCTGTGACCTGGGCCGCGTCCTCTGTGACCTGGGCCGCGCGGATGGCAGGTTCTGGCGCGGCATGTACACACGGTTCGAGTTCGGCGTGCACCCGCGGGAGACGCTGGCCGAGGTGGCCGGCTTCCTGGCCGACCACAACCAGAGCCTGCGCGACCACGTCCGGCTGCTGCAGAAGGTGAGGAGCGCCGCCCGGGTACCCCGGCCCGGCGGCACTTCTTGTGTCATGGTCAGTGCCGCTGTAAAAGTTTCCAAGATGCCAATTGGCAGACTTTTCAGAATGTGTGTTATTTACCCGGGATACATGAGCAGCTTCGGTACGCCCAATACACGCACTGGCCGCGGGAACGGACTTATCCACTCGTATAACCGGGAGTTTCTAAGGTAGACTCCCGCATACATGAGTCGATAAGTCTGTTCCCGTGCTCGGTATGCAGGTAAAGCGTATTCAAGCTGCTCTTGTATCTTGGGTAAATGTTGCGTAGTGTTCCTAGAGCGAGCATAATCTTGGGCTGTGCTCTCACTGCTGCATGTTTTTGTCTCAGCGTGTGGCGATGCTGGAGAGCAGGCTGAACAGCGGTGCCGAGTCGACCGAGCCGTGCTGCTCTGACGGCGACGTGGGCGGTCAGGATGGCAGTCCTGCGGAAAAAACGGCTGCGGACCGACGTCACATCAACGACGAGGTTACGGGAGAGAGACGCGTACGAAAGAGCTGTGTTAAAACTTGCTCTAATCCTGGGTTTTAATGAAGTCAGTCCTAGAACAGGAAGTATACTGCTGTTTCAACCTTGAGCCAGACCTCAGATATGTCGATACGGTTTTTGTGACGTCTAATGGGAGGAGCTGATGAGTCTCCCTTGAACAGATTAGCTGGCTTCTCTTCACGCTGGAGCAGCCGTTACGCTGGTGTTGACCTGAGCCGGTGACCTCAGGTGAACGCGGCTCTGCAGCTGCCAGCGCTGACGGTCCAGCAGCTGGCCCGGGAGCTGCAGTCGGTGGCCCTGGACTGGAGCGCCGCGCGCGGCGTACGCGAGTGCAGCTGCACCACTGCCTTCGACCACTTCAGCAAAAAGGTGTGCTCTGCTGCTTGGCGGGCGACGGGTCGGCTAGGCGAGCGATGCACGCTAGGAGCTAGGCAGGCTGCTACTTCTCAACGCAATGCATGGCAATCCGGTTACAACCCAAATTTCGAGACTCCAGGCATCATCTGAGAAATGTGCGTGTCTGTAAGCCAGATGTATCAGAACTACCAACGTTTCGGATTTTGTAACCAGAGAAAATTTGTAACGCAACTGCCGGTTTTCGGATCATGACGGGGATGGCTGGTAAGATGGTTCCACTCTCTCACACAAACTGGTCAGTTTCTTACACGGACCTGTTCGTTTGGCCTGGCCTCACCTAGGCCGGTATATTTTCGATGGCCTGCTGCCTGACGCTGCCTGTGGTGCTGCCCAGTTCCACTGTTGGCGGTGCGGCGAGATCTTCTGCCAGCGGTGTCTGGACCGGCGGCAGCGGCTGCCGGGCCACCTGGGCGGCCGGCCGGCGCCCGTCTGCCGACCCTGCTACCGCCTGCTCACCACCTCGCACTCGATCGACTCTCAGAACGCCTGAGGTCACGTCTACAACCCCTGGCGGCAGCGGGCGGCGTCGGGCGGGCCGCGGCGCCGAATCCGGCCCGGCGCCTCGCTGGACCCGTACTACCGGCCACGGCGCGGCCACTACGCCACCTGGTGACGCCCAGCCCAACTGTACTGTCCTGTCCGCCGTCTTATGTCGCTGCTGCTGGGTCCAGGAACTTCTCCTCTGAATCGAATCGTGACTGGGTTGTTGATTCTGGAATAATATTGTCTGTCGCGTTTCGCTTTTGAATGCCTGCTCTTTTGTAGTGTTTTTGTCAGGGAAGAGACGGTGTCTGATTGGTTATTAATACCTGCGCTTCACAGGATTTCATCTGGGATTCACCCTCAGTCTAGCCCTAAAAAATGCAGATTATCAGAATCCTTTGTAGGTGTCGTATCTACTAACGGGCTGAAGATTATTGCGTTATCCCTCGCCCGGTTTTCAATTCAAAATCCAACCTTAGATGATTATGAATTAGGTCGATGCACTCTGATCCGGTATGACGGAGATTCTGTCAAAGGCTGATAACTTGCCAAAACTATATTTCGATAGCAGTTAACAAATTTCGGACCAGTAGGACTCAGTGTGAACCCCGGTTTCGATGCCACTCGCGCTTCTTCCAGTAGCGACTGTCTTCGCTCCGGTGTGGCTCTGAAATCTCCATCCGCCCGGGAACTTGCAGGTTTGTGAGACCTGACCGCCGAATTGTATCCGCCTTGTGCCCTGGTGTTTGGTTGAGACGTACTTCTTACGCGCTGTCTGTCGCGCACCACCCTGTCGCCTCGCTGTGAACGCCTCTGCCAGTGACGTCACGCGCGTGACCGCCGGGGGTTGGCGCTGGCCGCTGAGACTGTACACGATACCGGCGCCTGGTCAGTGGCGGGGAGTGGAAGCGTGGGCCGCCCCGCGTCTAGCACAATCATGTGGTGGTGCTGTGCAGGCCGCTGGTGTACCTCCGGCTGTGCCGAGTGTGACGTGAGTGTTCTGAGATGGCCGTGTAGCATACCGTTCGCTGGCTGCGGTGATGCCAATGTCCAGACCTGACCTTCGGTACCGACACGCAGGGTTCAGCTCATTACCACGACTCCCGGGAGAAGTGGAGGGCGTCCATCACTAGTCGGGCCCGTTGGTGTTAAAATATTATGATAAAAATGTGAATTCCTGTTATGCATGTTGAGTGCAATTCGCCACCGAAATAAGCTAACAAATTTTGATTGTCTTCTTATTTGAACAAATTTATTTACGTGGGAGCCCCCCATTTGCATACGAGGTCTTCCGGAAATTCAAGGAAACATCTTCGTTCCAAAGGTGATTGAAGTTGATGCGGTGTAGTCTTTTGTTCGCCTGTGCTTTTGGTGGATGGTTGGCTGGGCGTTTGGTTTATGCTGGGCTGCTCAGAAAATGTGTCTCAGTTTTATTCGGCTGTGCTGCTGAGAGTGGCTCCGGCTCGCTGCTGACAGCGGCTCCAAGTCGCTGCAGAGTGTCTACCTCGCTGCTGACAGTGACTCTGGCTCGCTGCAGAGTGACTGCCTCGTTGCTGAGAGTGACTCTGGTCCGCTGCTGAGTAACTCAGACTCGTTGCTGAGTGACTCTGGCTCTCCGCAGAGCGATTCTGCTTCGTTGCTGAGAGTGACTCTGACTCGCTGCTGAGTGACTGCCTCGTTGCTGAGAGTGACTCAGGTTGGCTGCTGAGAGTGACTCCGACTCGCTGCTGAGGGTGAACTGGCTACAGCTCTATCTTGGACATTGAATGTCTTGGCCGGTTTAAGTGGCCAGAGTTGTGAATTTTTAACTCGGAATTTTTTTACTGTCTATTCGCATTGGATTTTTGTGCGAAGAGTCTATGAAGATTCGCTTGTTCGTTTGTGTGTAAATTGTTGGTTCACATAACTGGGCTATCAAACCATGGGATGTCTCGCAAAGTGACGGAAAATCGCTCGCAACAGCAAATTGCCCGAAGTTCAGCTATGCTAAGAAAAGGATAGGGTTGGAGATGGTTGCTTTGGTAGCAGGATAACTCGTCGGTGCTACCATTTTGTTGTCATTGCTTAAATGCATTTAATGCATCGAGAACACGAGCAGTTGTCTCAGAGAAAATTTCAGATGTCCAACGAATGCTATCACCCTTTAGTCTAACGCCTTAAATTACCGTACTTACAGTTGGATTCGTTGACTTAGGAACGTAAGTGAAGGAAAACTGCAGTCAGGGTGACCTTTGGGCGTCCCTGTTGACATGGGTGTTTGTGAATGGCACGGAAAGATTGATAAGCAGTGCTGTTCAGCAGGTTTCCGTCTTTCGTCCTGGGAGAGATGCAGTGTGCCTGAGGCGCGTCTCCTTGTATTTTTGATAGGACTTGTAAAACCACTTGCCATAACGATAGATATGAGTTATATTGGTTAAGTGTATGGTTTTGAGAGTTGTGGTAAACAAATATTATTAATCTTCTGAATTATGTGATTCTCTTGTTTCTTTTTGTTTTGTTTTTCCAAAGATTTTTAAGCAGAGGCGAGGCGATTTTGTTTTGATCCAAGAACAATATTCAGAGATGTGAAGTGCTTGACAGTTCGGAGTGGTTTCTGTCATGGTTGTGTGTGGTTTTGATACATTGTCTGCTTGAACGAAATGTTTCCGATGGCTTCGGCTCGCCGTTTAAGTGACTTTTTTCTTTTTTTGCTAAGTGAACCGTGTGTGAATCTCGTTGATGGTTGAGCTATTATTTGGTTAGATTTTCTCGTCATTTCGCCATTATCTCCCGATATAATTTTTTTAAAAGAACCTTTATACACGTTTTGTGCTGCGTAGTTTCTATATTACGTTAAGCTTCATTGTTACCGCGTAGTAGGAAGCTGTTATTTTGTACCTGGCATATTCCCCGGTGGATTTCCACCCTCTGCGCACCAATAACTTCGCTGGTGGAAAACGACCCTGTGTAAGGGAAAAACGGCGCGAACACTCGCAGTTCGCGCTTTTTGTGGTTCGTATTGTGCTTTGTGGTAAGTAACTATCGTACGTTGGTCCACAGCCGTTTATTTTATAAATTTTGTACAGTGGTACACGCTTGCAAACCCGAGTGAAAAATTAAATAATCCTTTGATTTGGAGATGCGTTTAAATTCCCGTAACATTGCAGCATATAAAGAGCAGTGGTCACGTGGTGTCAGTTGTTGCGTGAAAGGTCGCAGTGTAATCTCTAACAACGTATTGACGTGTAAACTTGCCAGAACACTACAGTATTTTTTGCAATCTTCTATGATATGAAGTGCTTTCGGTATCACATTTGTAGTAATATTAATCGGCGGACAATCATATCAGCGGGCCAGGTTGCAGGTGGGCCCGAGGCGCTGCTGTGCGCTTCTCGGTATCACAGACTGTACTGTGAGCTTGGCTTCGGAAAGCCGTCAGCCGTCACTTATATCCATTTCCCAGCTGGACTCTGAGCGAGATCGCCCTGATGTGAGGCGAGGGGTGCCCCCTATAGTGCGGCAGGGGGCCAGCTCCCCGTCCGCCCCGGATGGTTGCGGGCGGGAGTGCTCTGGGCTCGACAGTGACAGTGTTGGTCCCCTTCCGCCCCGGATGGTAGTCGGCGGGACTGCTCTGGGCTCGACAGTGACAGTGTTGGTCCCTGTCCGCTCCGGATGGTAGTCGGCGGGACTGCTCTGGGCTGGACAGTGACAGTGTTGGTCCCCGTCCGCCCCGGATGGTAGTCGGCGGGACTGCTCTGGGCTGGACAGTGACAGTGTTGGTCCCCTTCCGCCCCGGATGGTAGTCGGCGGGACTGCTCTGGGCTCGACAGTGACAGTGTTGGTCCCTGTCCGCTCCGGATGATAGTCGGCGGGACTGCTCTGGGCTGGACAGTGACAGTGTTGGTCCCCGTCCGCCCCGGATGGTAGTCGGCAGGACTGCTCTGGGCTGGACAGTGACAGTGTTGGTCACCAACTGGTTGCTGACTTGGCTTGCCTGCCGTCCGGCAATTGGAGTCAGCTGCGATTGAGGGCGTTCTGCCACAACACCGGCTGCGCACGGCCATCTGTGGCAGGGGCTCGATGTTTTGTGTTTAGAGGTTATTTGCCTTTTGTTTGCGCGAAAGCTAGGGTGTGTTGCGAGCCTGGCTGTAGTATGCTGAGAGGTGCGGGCGAGGCCGGTGATAGGGCGGGGGTGGGTGGGGTTCTGGAGCGGCGGTGTATGGACTGGTCGGGTGACGCTGTGAGGCTGGCCGCCGCCATAGCTCGGCGCTGTGATGGTACCAATGAAGCGCTCCGATTCCTGACATTCCGTCTGCGTGTCCAATGTAAAGTGCTTGACCAAGCATCAACGCATATGTGGGTGTCGTGAAATAAACAGTGCACAAGTGAATTCCTGGCTTCGACTTGGCAGATGGCGTGACGTTAAGAGGTCGCTCTATTTCACTGAAGCTTATGTTTGGGTCACGTGGAATTTGTGATTTTTATTTTCGAAAATGGTTTTCTACTTCATCGACTCAGGGCCCTTTGGACGTTTTATGGAATTGGCCTCTCGCACTTGATACGCACTTACACACATCCTCTCTGGCCTGTCTCCAGTGTTGAGGCAAAGAATGATGGCCTACCCTGAAGAGCTGTGATATGTGGGCCGAGTTTTTCGTATTCACGTATCTCCCGTACGTGATGCCTTCCGCCGCTTATTGGCCGGTCTTGTGGCGCATCCGGATGTCCGTCTCAGCTCCCACGTTCTTACCACTCAGACACAGGCCCTGACCCGGAGACAGATGCATCATCTTCATAGGCTCGTCCTCAGCCGCCATCAGCTGGATCAGCAGCATGCGTCTTGTGCGCTCGGAGAGGTTGGGGTAGCTGCCGTGGATGAGCAGGTAGGAGAAGATAGCTACCGAACCCCGCTTCCCCTCCAGTGGAACTGCCTTCGACAGGGGGAACTCGTTCTGGTCCAGGTGGTGGTAGTTGGGGTCGGAGCTGCAGTCCTTCTGCGGTCCCAGCTTGTGGGAGCCGGGGTAGATGGCCAGGCAGCCGTTCTCCACGTCCGAGTCGTCCAGGTGCAGGAACACCGCTACCATCGAGTCGTTGCGGAACGGGAAGTAGTGGTAGTCCTGGTGCATGGGGTAGGGACTGCCGCGGCCCGGTGGCTTCACGTGCGCCTTGGTGTGGTGCAACAGAATGTTGTCCGTGTTCATGACGTCGCTGCAGGCTGCCAGCATCTTGTCATGCATCAGCAGCCGCATGAAGGTGGCGCTATGGAACTGCAGGTTGTGAATGGAGTGCACCGTGAAGTCCTTCTTCTCCTGGGGCATGCCGTCCTTTTGCCATTCTCCTGACCACGTACCCTCGATCCGGCTCCCCAGGGCCCTCTCAAACACGTTGTCGTACTCGCTGCTTATTTCGTCGAATTCCTCGTCAGTGAAGAGATTGTCCAGCACCACATACCCGTTCTCAGCGTAGAACGCCTTCTGGTCTTCGGTCAGCATCCTTACCCAGTCACACTTGCTGCTTACAAAACGCTGCGCGAGCGATGCTCGAGTGGGCGATGAGACCGCGCCCCTCCCCACGGCACATCACAACAGACTGGCGGAGCCTGTCGCTGCCTAAAACGCGGGGCGCCCGCCGACGGTGCCGGCTACCCCGACCCTAGTAGCAGAGATGTGAGCGTTTCGAGTTTCAAGTGACTGAGCAAGAGAGCCAGGACGATCCAAGTTAGGCATGGAGGTACAGAGGCAGCAATCACGCGATTTTAGAGACGGTATCTCGACCTGTCTTGTGACGTAATAAACTGCGTGACAAAAAGCCATGGCGTGTGGAGGTGAAAGTGACACCTCTAACGAGATTGATCCTACGTGGCTACGGTTACGACAATAAACAGACCCGGGGTGGTACAGGCCCCTGGTGCATGCCTGTCATCAGGTTCCCGTGTTGTGGCACCCGGAACCATCGGCTTTAACCCGCGCCCCACCGGGGGTCCAGCGCCACCTTCGCCCCACCGCACATAGGCCCTAAATGCCTCCGTCCGTGGCCAATATTACTTTTCGTGGAAAATTCCTTCGTAATACCGCAAATTCCCCACGATTTTTGGAAAAAGAAGCTCATTTGACAGACAATTGAATAGTGCATAAAACTTGCATTCGAAATATAGGTTTTATTTTACATGGGCGTAATCAGGACAGTGAAAAGAGGGGCATTTGGAGCAACTTAATCCAGCCCAAGGTGTCCGTGAAATATTTTGCAGATGTTGTCGTGGCACCATGAATTGTGACCGAATTGTGGTTTGAAACACTGCAAACAATAAACATGTAATCCATGAACAACGATACAGCAATCTTGGTCTGCCATAAATTCATAAGCGTCACCACGAACAATAAAACGGGAGGCATCATAAATGTGTATTTGAGCTTGGTTTGTCTTCCTAAGCCAGCTTTTAGGTATAATTGTAACACCTTTTCTGCAGGGGAATGTTATGTTATAACCGGTATTCGAGTGATTATTAACAACCACACTGGAGAGGGGTCCGACATTAACGCGCACAGGATGGGGGGCTGGTAAGCCCCTGAGATATCGGAAACTTCTTAAGAAATGCCGATTGGGGAGTGGGTGGGGGCTATGGTGATCTACATCATAACTAATTTTCATTTACCTAGGTTTATATTGTCATGGTCAAACGAGGTCATAAAGGTCAAATTTTGGCCATGCTTGGGACCTGTTGGGAAATGCCCTGATAATGTGTGGAAAAAGCCGGGAGTAAGCTAAAGCCGGACCACGGTCATAGAGGTTGTGTCACAAAGAATCTTTCCTTCATTTTTGAGGTCTAGTTCATTCAAGGTCATCGACCTATGACGTCACAATATGGTATATTCCCTATTATGCACATTTAAAGTAGCAATATAGCAAACCTTGTGCTGGAAAGGAGGATTGACCTTTACCCATTATCTTTAACCTTGACCTTTGACCTTGAACTTACAACTGGGTTACCTTTACTATGACGTCATAGCATAATATACGTCAGACTGGGACACGTAAAGCACCGGGGTCAATGACCTTGAAATTGCTGGTATGACTTTGAACTTTGACCTTGACCTTCACGTGAGGTGACCTTGACATATCATCCCGTCTATATGACACTGTGACGTCACCACTTGGTCTCCAATGCAAGCAAACCGGTTCGACTGCGCGGTCGCGGCGATTTCAAAATGTAGGTCTGACTTTAGAAGGCTATAAATCAAACAATTTTCCAAAAAAATCAAAATTATTTCACTATTCGACGCATACGCGTCGGAAAAGGGGCCAGGGGGCCTGGCCCCCCACTTTTTGGCCAAAAATTTCCTGATCTCAGTCAAAATGAGAGAAAGCCGGACATTCTTATATCCAGCCGCTGCGGAGGGCAACGAGGAGCCCAAATTCGAACAGTTTTTGGTCCTGATGATGAAAGTTTTTTGTCAGCATCATGTTAAAGTTTGGCTGGCCCCCCACTTTTTGCCGGTGGCGACACTTATGATTCGACGCGCTGTTAAATTGTATCAAATGCGACCGATTCCCGTGTTTAAGCTACGAGCGGTTCTCCGGGCATCCCGGAAAAAATAGTTGGGAGAGTATCCGAGGCCCCTCCAGTGCGCGTGTTAACACGCAGAGTAGAAGAAAGGGGTAGAATATATCCCTACTTTGTGTTTCCCCAACAAGGCATATCAAAATATCATTCCGTGAAGGTCAGTAGGGGAGACCGGGGCTAGTTGCAGCCAGGGGCATGTTGAGCCACTCGCGATAACTCTGCTGTTTCTGAAGAGATTGCGCTGTAGTCATAACAGTGCATGCGCGCAACCGCTTTCCGTCTGTCAGCGAGAAACCGTCGTGGTATCTGGTCGGTAGCGGTTTGGAGACAGAAAAACCTGTTTTTTTCATAGCAAAAGTGAATTTTAATTTTGTCAAACATTTTGTAATAGCACTGTTGATATTGGAGATAAATATTAGCCGTACTAAATGAGTTGAATGCAGGTATTTACACCTTATTTGGGCCGAAAACTATGAGACTTGATCACTCACTTTTCGCGTCAGCTGCCTCCGAAATGGCGGCGGGGTCTCGGGGTAAGTTGAGCCACAAGGGTGTTGGGGTATGTTGAGCCATGATCAACGCGCCCCGGAGGAAAAAAACGGAATACTTTAATTTCCCCCGGAAACTAATAAGGCACGGTGGTGTAGTGGACAGCACGCACACTTTCCATGCGGCTGACTCGTCTTCAAGACCGGGTGGCTTCTCTGATCAAAGAGCAAGCTGGCTTCCGAGAAACCTTCTAACAGGGAAATAGTTTGCGATACTATTTAGCCCTGACAGTGGTCTCCAAAAGTGTCTGCTATCGGGTCGACTCATTGGCGAAGAGGGAAAGGCATTTACCACCAGCTTCTGATTTTCCCGATTATTTTCAAACCACTTCAGCGATTTAATGTCCCAATACCTGCCCCTGACCTGCTGCTAGACCGACCAATTATGGAGAAGAGCCTCCAGCGCAGGGCTTGGGCCCTCATTTTCCATTAACCCGCGCCCCACCGGGGTACGGCGCCACCTTCACCCCAACGGGCACAATGTGTGTGAGTGTGGGCGTGCGTGTATGTGAGTGGGATAGTGTGCTTGTAGGTGGGCGAGAGGGAGTACTTGTGGATGGGAAGGTGGATGTCGGCCGTGCGTGGGTGGGTGACTGCGGTACTCGGTGTGTGTGGGTGTGTACGTGCGCGTGAGTGTGGATGTGTAGGCAGGCGTGCGTGCGTGGATTCGGATGTGTGTGTGTGTGTGTGTGTGTGTGTGTGTGTGTGTGTGTGTGTGTGTGTGTGTGTGTGTGTGTGTGTGTGTGTGTGTGTGTGTGTGTGTGTGTGTGTGTGTGTGTGTGTGTGTGTGTGTGTGTGTGTGTGTGTGTGTGTGTGTGTGTGTGTGTGTGTGTGTGTGTGCGTGCGTGCGTGCGTGCGTGCGTGCGTGCGTGCGTGCGTGCGTGCGTGTGTCTGACTCCCTGCTGCGCTTGCTTGCTAATTTGCCTGCTTGCTTGCTTGCTTGCTTGCCTATGCCTGCATGTCTGCCCTAATTTGCTTACTGTCTTCCGAGTTCTCTGGCGAATGTTACTAGGCCTCTATCTTTTCGCCAGAATCTCGGAGGGGCTAACACTAATCTCCAGTTTTGGGTAGTCCCGTTTGGAAAAAGACTAACAATCTAACCGGAAATGAGCTAAATTATTGTGCATTTAACCTAAATAGACCTGTATTCCTGCTCCCTGTATATTTACAGGGAGCTACTACTGGCAGTTTTTACTAATAGTATGATATTTATTATGCTTTCTTTAAGTTACTTTCTTTTTCCTAGCAGGGCGTGCCGTGACTTGTAATATTTTATGTTCTGGTGGTGTTAACGTAAGGGTACTGTTGTCGTTGGGATCGCGGAGGGGGCACGCCTGGCTACCCGTTTAAATGGGTGGCGGACCTTTCCTAGCAATAGAATTGCATGAAAAAAACGGGGGCCATCGATGTCCAACTCCGAGTATATGGGGGTTAGCGCAAATCTGCAAAGTGTATTAGAAAGCTCACGTGAATTCAGTACGAAATTATTTGAATGTTTAAGCGCTCAGGTCAATGGTTTAACCTCCAGAGGTCAAGTTAGGTCACGATAGGCCATTTTCACTAAAATATGCAATGCTTAAGAAAACTGGGCATAACTCTGATGCCATTAGAGCTATTGAGGTCTGGTAAAGTACGTTTGTTAGGAATATGCCAGACCTTTTTCCGCTATGTGAAACGTAATGACCTCCCACCAGTGGTTTGACCTCCAGAGGTCACATCGTGACCTAATATGACCTGAGGTCACGAGATGTCAGAAAGTGACCTTGCCATATATGAAATGAAAGCCCGTGACGAGACATAAACGATGATGTTTGATTCAGCACTCTAGCTTAATTGGTCAATTTATTGCCAAAATACTGCATTTGACCCCTGGTGTCCTTAGATGACCTCAGAGAGGTCAAAGGGCAAATATTGCCCCTGGGATCCGTGAAAGGGTGTCCAAGAACGCTTTTCTGAGCAAGCTGAACATTTGCAGTAGTTTTGTGACTTTTAGATCATAAGAAAGATAGCTTTTCCCCATGCTTTTTCAATGGGACAGGTCATATCGTGACCTGACCTCAGGTCACGATATCGAAAAATCCCGGATATACACCTTGTACACCCTGGAGGGGTCATGAAGTGTAGGAAGTTTCAAATCGTTAAGCGGCTCAACGTACCCCGGAGCGTGGCTCAACTTACCCCGACACGGGGCGAGTTGAGCCATTTGACTTTGACCTATTCATTATCAAATATCTTACACGGCGACAACATTCAAGCATTGTTACACGCATCAATTGAAAGCCAAAAGAATAGGCCTTCCAGCAATGGCAGAGCGAAGACTATACCTTTAGCGATCTAAGAGATATGCGACCAAAACAAAAATCATGTTCAACTAGCCCCGGTCTCCCTTACGTTTCTCTCCCCCTCCGCCCACCCTCCGCTACATATGATATCGCGGTATCGCCAACTATGGGACGTTGGTCTCCTGAGCAGCCCGAGCGTCATCTTGCGTCAGCTCGTGACAGTGGGAACGGCGAGGAAATTCGATTCCCGATTGGATCCCTAGGACACCTCGGAACTCCGATGTTTACGGCGACCGTTCATTTGGATGAAAAAGTATGATTGGTATTCACCATATGTGGTTTAACGTGTGATATGCAGCAAAACGGGATTCTTAGGTATCGCTTTTGCTGTCCCGGCATTGCTTGAATGTGTTATAATAAATGTCTGAATCCCGGGATCACGAGAGGCTTAATCCCGTGATTGTGGCTTTTTGAAAATAGCCGGATCCCAATCCCGAGATTGACATACCTAGCAGGAACATTTTTCATGCAATAAATGGTTCGTTGTCGGCAGTCCCTCCGGGTATTTGGATAACAGTCAACACAGCAGCAAATACACAAATTTAGACCGTTATAGTGCTTGGAATTGTATAAACTAATTTCAGCACTTCTCGGCATTTCTTATAGCATCGTTCTCTGATAGTCCACTCATATTGCTCATTCTTGGCCGGTCCATGCCTCTATTCGGTAACCCACGGCGTTGCGTTAGCACCGCAGCGGCCTGGTTGGAGCCACAACCTGAGTTATTATATGTCATCTGGAGCACGGGGCTGCAAGTGGACGCAAGATATTTTTGACTTGCCCTTGTAGAGCACATCCTGGGGAATCGTTTGATGGTAGTCTTATGCTGGGCCGATGCTGGTCAAGTTTTAAATCCCTCTCTTTGTATTTGTAAATCTAACAGTTTTTGAGATATGCAGTATGCTGAGAGAATGGTCTATAAGATAGTTGTCAAAACTATTTTTGCATTATTTTATACCAAAACCCATTGCAAAGGGCTAAAAAACAGTGGTATTGCCATACTTTAACCTGTTCTTGCTTTCATGGTCGATTTTAAGCATAATGAAATGTGCGTAGTTTTTCGCTGCAGATCTCTGGTCCGCGGGTGGCGCACCCGAGTGCTTACTTCAAGCAACTCTACAAAGACTTCCAGAGCACGGTTTGTGTTTTCCATGCCTGTTTCAAGTGCAGTGAAGAATTCTCTATCAGTATATGTGCTCAGGAAATGATTTAGAAAAAGTTGCATTTTCGTAATATTGGCCACGGACGGAGGCATTTAGGGCCTATGTGCACCGGGGGCCATCGATGCCCCCTCTAACTCCGAAAATATGGGCGTTAGCGCAAATCTGCAAAGTGCAATAGAAAGCGCGCGTGAATCCAGTAAGAAATTACTTCACATGTTTTAGTGCTCAGGTCAATGGTTTGACCTCTAGAGGTCAAATTAGGTCAAGATCGGCTATTTTCACTCAAATATTCAATGCCTAAGCAAACTGAGCATAACTCTTATGCCATTAGAGCTATTGAGGTCTGGTAAAGTACATTTGATAGGAAATTGTGTATCTCCGGATATGTGGGTACCAGTCGGAGAAGGGGATCCGGAGACCCGAGGGTACGGTGCCCTGAGTGGCCTGCTTTGCAGCGAGATCAGCGCCTTCTTTCTCTGGATACCCATGTGGCTGGGGACCCAGGCTAGGGTCACGTGCTTTTTCTTGTCATGCGCTCGGTGAAGTCTGTGTCTGATTTCATCTAATATATATGACGATGAAGAATGTGTTTCGAAAGACTGGATGGCCTGCAGTGAAGAAAGGGAGTCCGTAAATATAACACATTGGAGCTGTCTGGATAAAAGGATGGTGTCCAGGTAGCGTAAAATGGCATAAAGCTCCGCGGTAAAGATCGAGGCAGCGGACAGCAGAATGAAACGCTTCACAATATTGTCACTTACAAAGGCACATCCGACACCGTCCTGACACTTCAAGCCGTCCGTGTAAAATAGCTTGTGGTTTGAGTAAGAGGTCTGACAGTGTTCTAGAAATATTTGTTGTACGGCTACCAAAGCCAGACCTCTGGTCTTTGAAACCAGGGTTTTGTCAACCGCTACTTCACCTGCTATCCAAGGTTCAACTGACGGGGCCTGAAATAACTCCACTTGCTCCAGGTTGACTTCGGCGTCTGCTAGCCAGCTATTTATCCTGGAATCAACCTGACGCGCGCGTTGAGTGGAATGTTCGATTTCACGCTGTTGTTCACCAGAAAACAGCCTTCGGAGGTTGGGTGGTTTAGATAGTGAAAGAGTTTTAAAGCGTACTACATGCCATGCATCTTGTGCCTGAGGTCCAACGGCATCTCATTGGCCTCCACCAACAAACTGGAAACGGGGGACGTGCGAAAGGCACCGGTTATTATTCTAATGGCGTGGTGATGGATTGTGTCTAACATGCGCTTAGAACTTTCTGTGGCAGCGTCGTATACTATGGAGCCATATTCTATTTTAGATCGTACCAATGGTCTATATAGCATAAGGAGAGTTTTCTGATCGGCACCGTGCTTGAGTTTGGTCAAAACTTCAAGGATATTCAAGGTTTTAAAACACCTATCCTTCAGATCCCTGAAATGTGATATGTATGTTACTCTCTTATCAAAGATCACACCCAGAAACCGAGTTTGCTCTACTACATCTATAGTTTGTTTATACATTGTTAAGACAGGGTCAATGCAATCATTCCGTTTACGGCAGAAGTGTATACAATTGGTTTTTTGCATAGAGAACTTGAGCCCGTTCTGTCCACTCCATCGCTCCAACTTATCTAGAGCCATCTGCAGCTGCCTTACGGCAGATGGTGTAGATGATGCGGTAACCCAAATTGTAAAATCATCAACAAAGCGGGCTGTACTTACATTCCGAGGGATACCATCTGCTATGTCGTTAATAGCGATCGCGAATAGAACAGAGAGAACACTGCCTTGTAGTGTTCCATTTTTCTTGTGTGTGTCCATCAGATTCTGATGTACCGACGCGGTACCGAAAACGTCTGTTCTTAAGAAAATTTGTTAGGAACCATCCCAGGTGACCTCTCACTCCTAGATTAAAGACTTTCTGCAAGATACCGTGTCTCCATGTGAGATCAAATGCTGGCTCGATGTCGAAGAAGACAGCGATTGTGTGTTGTTTTCTGCTAAAGCCTTTCCGGATAGATGCGTCTAAAGATAAAAGGTGATCGACGGTGCTTCTACCCCTCCGGAATCTGCATTGTATGTTAGCGAAGAGATTGTTGGTCTCCAAAAATGACACAAGGCGGAGGTTTACCATCTTTTCCAGCAGCTTGCAAACGCAAGAGGTCAAAGAAATTGGACGGTAATCTTCAGGTGTGCTACCTTCGTTACCAGGCTTTAGTATGGGGATAATAACCGCGTCTCGCCATTGTTCCGGGAAGTCGTGCTCTACCCAGATGTAGTTAAAGATCTGGAGCAAAGATGCGAATGAGCTATCAGGAAGATGAGAAAGCATTTCATTTCGAATAGTATCAGGACCGGGCGAAACTGGCTTCATTGTGCGAAGTGCTCCTTTCTCCTCCAAATCTCCTGATAAGTTCCACACCCACACCAGTAATTTCAGAGAATATGGCGGGGCTCTGGAAGGGGGCGGCGAGATGCGTTCCCGTCATTTGAGGTTCCGGAGCCGCCAGGCCATGGCCGGTCAACCACTAGGCCAAGCTTCTGATGAAACTGACGCCGGGTGATTTTAACCTTACTTTATTTGTTTTTTCATCCCACTGCTTTGTTTGCCGTCCATGGCTACACCACACGGCCCAACAGAGGCGGCCGGGCCGTGCCCTGGCGGCGCGGCGACCCGGCGCCGGGCGGGGACAGCGCGCGAGCCGCCGACAAACCCTTACATCATACGCGTCGGAAAAGGGGGGCCAGGGGGCCTGGCCCCCACTTTTTGGCCAAAAATTTCCTGATCTCAGTCAAAATGAGAGAAAACCGGACATTCTTATATCCAGCCGCTGCGGGAGGCAACAAAGAGCCCAAATTCGAACAGTTTTTGGTCCTGACGTTGAAAGTTTTGTGTCAGCATCAGGTTGAAGTTTGGCTGGCCCCCCACTTTTTTGTCGGTGGCGACACTTATGCCTTACATAATCGGTCGTAAATCACGAAAATGCAACTAAATGCAGCTGAAACTTTATGTACGCATTGCCAACACGTGTGCAGCTGCCACTGTGGTGGTCTCATGTTGTGGGAAGCTGTGGGATTTTTTGCCGGCTTAGTCAAGTTTACTCGGTAATGGAAATATCTGAGTTGTAAATCATGAAAATACATAAAATGAAAAAAATACTTTTGGAGATATAACAACTTTCAAAGACATATAATTTTGCGGCAAACAAGTCATAGTTCTGGAAAAAAATCACTCGGTGTGTTTTCGGAGATGTGAAAGCATGTTTCCGAACCCTCCAATTTCCGGTACGTTCTGACAGTCGCAAGCAATCTTTGTTGTCTGATTGGAAACGTCACCTTTACCTCATCTAAAATTGGATAAACAGACATTTTATCTGAGATTGAGATATGCTCCTGGATGGTCTGGAATGTTGCCCTTTGATATAAAGGCTTCTTAAGGCATTCTGGGTTGGTCAAAAATTTATTTTCGTACCATTTTAAGCCCTCCTTGTAACACGGTGCGGTGGTCCTCCCTGCTTCAGGCGATGGGGAGGCAAACATCTGCCAGCTTCAGCAGAGGCTGCGCGCGCACGGGATGGCTGCGGCCTAACCTAAACTACCGGACCTAACCTAAACTAACCCTCATTGCCTCCTATTACCAGGTGTCTTAGCACGCCTCTGCGGCATCATGCACCCGACTCTCATGCATCTGAGCACGCCTCTTTGGACCTTTTGAACGTTGGACTTTTTGAAAGTTAGACCTTTTGAGCGGTAGAACCTATGAACATTAGACCCTTTGAACGGTGGACCTTCTGATGTAATCCTTTTGAACCGCGAGATGTGAACTGCCTACTACGATCATTGAAAGTAAAGTAATCTTGGATAATACCCACCAGGGCCCCAATTCATGAAAGTTGTAGAAATGCGGCGTGTTTTACACCACATTCATCTGCAAAGTTACGCCGTACTCAGAATCACGTTTCACAAAGAGCGGTGACATTCACGCGAATGCAAAGCAATAGAGACACTCGCGAATGCGGCGTAGATACACGGTTAGTAGAGACACTGCGTAGATATCAAATGCAGCGTGAGTTACGCCCAATTCCAGAATGGAATTACCCCTACCAAATATGGCATATAACTGTTTTATTAACATTAAAAAGAGCATTTATATTTTTAAATAAATAAATTGAATGAACATTATCGTACTTATCTGCTTTTATTCTATTTTTAAGTTTCTAATGCACTTTTACAAATACTGCGGAGGAAAATGCTTTACAGCTACGCAATAAAAATATGACGTATTTATTTTTGGCAGTACCATATTTTTTTAGGTAGTTAATGTCGAGAAGGCCTTAAAAAGGTTATTGTATTGTTGTGCGAGTGTAGTTCAGTGGAATTTGCGGTGAATTGTGTTTACTAATTATGAATGGACTGTGAAAGGTCTGTGAACCTTATAATTTCGTGAAACTGGGAAAGGAATAGTGAGTAAACATCTTTGAAGAATAACAAGATCAAGATGCTGGTACTTAGGTACCTAGGTATATCCAGACCCCGTTCAAGTTGTTTGGCAGCATTACGTCATCATGGCTGGAGAGGCACTACAGTTTTTTTTTTTTTTTTACAAAGTGAAAGCTCTTTTATTGCACAGTTGACTTTTTTGAGCAACTAGCAGCAATACAAAACACGCATAACACACAGGTAAGGAATTGTTGTGAAATATAAACTTCTGTGCCACCACATTCCGCCAATGAGAAGTCGAAAGAAAATCACTTTTGAGGCAACTAAACCGCATCTCTGGCGGCGTAGCAAAGCATGTACGCTGTAGCTCTCTTTACTTCTTCGGCCGGTACTTGCTTAACACAGGTATCGTTCATGTGGTACCAGCTATCCTTAGACTGGTTCCAGCAGAAGGCAGTGTAGTGACCGGTCTGTGCGCTGCCATGGTGTACTACCACTGCGTACAAGTCAAACACAGAATTGGCAGAGATCTGCGGTTGCCCGAGGGCCATCCAACTGAGGTCGAGGTCGCTCAGGGGAAAAGCGACGTGAGCGTGCACTTTGCGTGGTGTGCTGCCGCTGCTGGTAAAGCGCTTAAGATGCACGATCATCACAGATGGCAGGCGCCAGAGATCGAACTTTTTGCAGGCGTTCTGTTTCTTTTGACAATTTGAACATACCCAGCCTGGAATGAGATCATCTTGGACGTACTGATGGAGACATTGAGCAAGACTGCTGTGTGAAGACGGCCCTGGACCTGAGGCCAGCGGTAAGGACAGTAGGGTGAAGTTCTCGAACGTGGGAGATTTGTGGTCGCAAGCAGTACACTGCAGAACAGACCTGTGTTGCCCATTGAAGAGCCTAGATATGATTGAGGAATTTTCTTCACGAAACTGATGCCAGGCATGGTTAGCAACTGCATGATCCTCCGAGCTCTCGTGGGTTATCATTGGTGCCGTGGACGTAGGAGGAACCTTTAGGTCTTCATGCAGCCACTCCAGCAAAAGTAGAAGAAATTCGTGCGCGTCGTTCATGCGGTTTCCGCCAAACTCCCTCCGGTGAACACCCACCGCACCAAGAAGCGCGTGAGGGGAAACAAACCGGAACCTCTGCGACCAGACCACCCTGGGTATATCCAGGGTACTTTAACTACGGGTACAACCAAGTTTCCTACTAAATATAGTCCTCCCATGATGACGTCACCGCCCTTTTCCTACTAAGTTATAGGAGATTCTACTAAGTTTTTGGAAGGATCAGCTGAAACATACCAAGTTTGGGCGTATTTGGCACCAATCTAGTATAAATCGAAATCAACTTGTTTCACCCATTTGACAGTAACCTTGATCTCAACGGCGAGCAGCGTATTTTACGTAAATCTAATGAAAAAATTATAACACTTCAAAGAATTTGTTGAAAGGGCATGCATTTATTTGATCAACTCAGGCCTACCTAATAGCCGAGAGAAATAAATTTACCTTCGCTCAAGAGATCACCGGTGTTTATTGTCTTCTGCTGCAGGTACCACCAACAGCTAATCAAAGGTCAGAAATCAACAGCCAATCAAAATCGGGATTAGTCTTACTGCAAACAGCTGTTAGTTCTGAACATGTCCTTATTTTGACACGCTCTGGAAAATTTGTAAAAATAATATTCTTCACTGGAGTTTTTGCAAAACGTCTGATGGTTTCACAAATAAAATCTTTTAGCTTTCTGTTCAGCCATATAAGTTTTGTTGATACAGTTCTAAAACAGGTTATTTAGAGCTTCGAAAAAGTGCAATTTCTCCAATGCCCTGCATAGTAACTGTAGTGCCTCTCCAGCCATGATGACGTAATGCTGCCAAACAACTTGAACGGGGTCTGGGTATATCACCATTTTCGCCAGAGGCCTCAGTAGAGATACGTTGGTGACAGATACCTTAAATTGAATTTTTACCCTCCATAGACTCCATATAACACTGTCAGTGTCAGCCTATATAGGGTTCTGTCCTCACTAGACTGTAAAATTATAAAGTAAAAATCAATGTCAGCTTTCCTGTGTTATTTGCATCAATAGCTACCATCATTTTTGGCATAGCAAATGGCCATAGAACTCTACAATAAGCTCAATTTGGCATGTGCAACTTGCACTTCATACCTGTGCAAGGAAGAACTTGCACACCTTTTTTATTTAAGTTTATTTTACATTCATGACTTTTTGTCCCTCACTACACTACCTAATTTTGCCTCAGATTCAGAATTTCATAAGAAATTCTGAATCTGAGTGTTAATCTGAGTGTTTTACATATTCAGCGTACATGTTGTCTGCTATATGAAACAATATAGGCAATTTTCTACTCTGCATTCCAGTACAGAGTAGTTTAGAGCAGAGTAACTTTGCAAGTAGTTGTGTTTTACGCTGCATTTATTTGAAACAAGATTGTGGTGTATTATTCACTTTCTACGCTGCATTATGCTACTTCCACGCTTATAAGCATAAGTTACGCCTTTTATGAAATGGGGCCCTGGACTATTGAATTGTGCTACAACAAGCTTTATGGGAAAACTGAGTATAAATAACACAGAGGTGAGGGGAAAATTCAGTTTGCCCGGGTGTCACTGTCTAACCAGCATGCTGGGACTCAAAACACTGTGCAATCAGAGCAGTTGTATATTATATAATCAATGTTAATGGCCAAAAATTTGGGCATCTACATAATTGCTTAAACTGTTGCAGACGTCATCTGCGATCTCTGTTCCCATTGGAATGGGTTCCCTGAAAATCAGATTACACAGTTCCCAGGGAGCTTTTTATGACTTGAAGCCAGGGTCAGGCATGTTGAAGGCTAGTGTGCTGGCCCTGGGCATGATCCTTAAATTGTGTTAGTTCATAGTGAAGAGTGAGGCCTAAGTCCCTAAACTGTTAAAAATATCCCCTTTTATCAAATGCGCAAATTCCTTATTCCTTGTCATGCATTTTCTCAGGTAAAGTTTAAGCAAGTTCTATGTACTACAGGTAGTCTGAGCACTGTCCACTCCAACCCCTCTTTATCAAATAAAATGTTTACTCCTCAATTTGAATTTGATATGCAACTCAGGCCAAAATTACCCACCAGTGATGCTGAAAAAAATCTGAAAAAGGTATGCTTTCCGCTCACTGGTACTGAGAGCTATTTCCTGGGGCCTGATGATACTTCAATAATTTTGTAAGTGTTTTTTCATCAGAAATAATGCCTGAAATTTTTTTGAAACTAATTTGTGACTCTTTGACAGCTTCTGCTGGGAATGCCACACTTGCTTTTTGGTTAATCCTTTCAATAAAACCTGTGATTTCTCATGCCCAGGTCCATTTGACAAAAAAAGAACAATGGGATGTTGCATGGCACTGTGTGAAATCTGTCAACAAAAGAACATATCCTTCCTTATCCTTCCCGTCTCCTGCCATAGTTTCCATTGTTTCATGTTCATTGCGACGGCACTTGAAAAGCCACCAACTGTGTGGAAGTGTGTGCAGATAATACATAATACATAACAAAGAGCTGTTAATGCCTTGTATCTTTATCTAAAGCATGTTTCAAGGCTTAAAAACATAATGAGTGTTTACGATTGGTTATGATGGGCTATAAACTTTTTTTCAAAGTTGTTCCCAGTTCGGTTTTTGTGGTAGGAGTCTCACTGAAGTCATCAAGGAACTTGTCACGGAGACCTTACCCCACCACCCGAACGAGCAACTTACACAATGAAGGGTTAATTCAGAAGCCAAAGTTCAATGTCCTACAAAGCACAGGGGCGGCCGCCCCACTCAGGTCACCCTCCCACCAGTCAGTTGCCCGCCGACCTATGTGAAGTAAATAATGAGCGCCAGAGCGTCTCAGGAGCAACCGATCCCAAGCCTGCACACGCACTGCCACTGCATGTTCCTGAGCAGCAGACCAGAGCCCAACGCTCTACCAATTAAGCTACCGGGGCGGCAAACTGAACTACTGGGGCAGAAAATGTGGATCTTGCTTTATGGACTGATTTTGCTGAGTGTTTATTTTAGTTTATTGGTAACTTCTGATATTAATAGTACATTCTTAATTTAATGATGGATATTTATGGATTCTATAATCATCAATTACGATGCCTAGTTATCAGTGTTTAATCAATTCATGCCTTATATAGATTAGTTTTGTATTGGACTCACCCATATTTTGAATTTTTGATGCAAAAAAATATCACATTCCTGGCCACAAAAGGCACTGGCAGTCGCTCAACTTTCCTTAGAATGGTAGAATGAATAACCATCTCAGAGGTATTCATTAAAAGCTCTCTTGTATCGACAGCTTCATGGTTAGGCAATTGATCGGAGGGGTCATACCACAGACAGTGTTAGCCACAGATGTATTTTTTGTTCTGTATTGCCCTTTGCTTTCTGTGCTTCTTGCAGGACTCAGAAAATACCACTATTAGAGGGACTGTAACACCTTGGTGCAATTTCATACTGTGGTGATTTTAGGGACAATCCATGTTGAACATAAGGGTCATTCCATGCCAACTCGACACATCAAGTGTCAATTTTTACACGCATCATCTGGGATATTTATGTTACTTTGCATACAGGGTCAGAGTGGGCTGCGAACACGAATATGAGAATATAAGGATCCTAGCTCACATATTTTCGGATATATGATGGTGTTAATATTTGCACAATATTGTTGCATTCCCGTCTAAACCGTACTGTAGCCTCAAAACGGTTTCATATATTTGCGTTCTGCAAGCTGAATTAAAATTAAGGAATGAATCCTTCCTTCAAATATTTTGTGAAAATTGTTTAAAATACATGTTATATATTACATTGAATCAGAAAACTTATTTTTTATCAGTGTACCCTCTTTGATTTTCTTTATTTTTACTAATATTATAGTAGTATTTTACATGGTAAACAATTATTTTTACAGTGGGATCTTTGCTTCTACGCCGCCAGGAAAATCACGAGGATAGGCAGTACCGCCCGGTGCGGTTGATTTTTAAAATGCTCCACTAGGGGAAAGGAAGAATTTCAGGTAGGGTTTAGCATTTTTCTACGCAAATTTTGAGTTTCGAGACAAATGATATATAGAGTATTGGATTTTCCGGCACGCTTTACAACTTGGCTATCTCAGGTAAAATCACGTTTTAAAGGTGCCATGTTCCCTTTAAAGATATCTAAGCAATAAAAATTTATCCGCGCAGCACGCGGGGCGAGGCTTGAGCATGATGCAATTTTTCTAAGATCGCCTTATAGGACGTTAACACCCGGGGAGGACGAGGTCGACAAGGAGTGCATTTTTTCTGGGCGAACGTTAAGTTCTGTGACAAATGAAATATCGATTCAGAGGTTTCTCGAAAAACTTGATCACATAGCTATCTCAGTTAAAATCCAATTATGAGGGTGCCCACATTCCCTTCATGACTACTTTATCAGCTAACCTACAAACTTCTCTTGTCGAAGTAAATATATGCGGAAACGTCTTGTTTTGTTTCCCATAACGGTATTCTTCCTAGTTATGTAAGGTCATGTTAGTAATGACAAAGGGATGATAAGACCGCATTGAGTTCACTCTCCTCCATAAACAATTAAACCTCTGTTATAGTGGCATATATCCCTCATGAAGGCTCCCATTTACCCTTTCCATGACTGCTGATTATCTTCTGTTTCAGGAGGTGCCACCTCGCACTAATAAAATCGCAGATCGTCACATAACAGGGTCATGTCTGTTCGCCTCTTGTTACGCCGGCTGGCGGCTGCCCCACACTTGATGACGTCATCAGTGGCGTCACACGTGCCTGCAGCGGCGCTGTCAACGTCTTGCGCGCGCCGGCTGCCTCTGGTGCCGTTCGTGATCGAGCAGACGGGCCGGGGCGAACGCAGCTACGACATCTACTCGCGGCTGCTGAAGGAGCGCATCATCTGCGTGATGGGGCCGATCGACGACGCCGTGGCCAGCCTGGTGGTGGCGCAGCTGTTGTTCCTGCAGTCGGAGAGCACCAGCAAGCCGGTGCACATGTACATCAACAGTCCGGGCGGCGTGGTCACCGCCGGGCTGGGCATCTACGACACCATGCAGTACATCCGGCCGCCGGTGGCCACCTGGTGCGTGGGCCAGGCCTGCAGCATGGCCTCCCTGCTGCTGGCCGCCGGCTCGCCTGGCATGCGCCACGCGCTACCAAACGCCCGCATCATGGTCCACCAGCCGTCCGGCGGCGCGTCCGGCCAGGCCACCGACATCCTCATCCAGGCTGAAGAGATCAGCAAGCTGAAGAAGCAGATCAACGGACTGTACGTGAAGCACTCCAAACAGGAGCTGGCCCGGGTGGAGGCCAGCATGGAGAGGGACAAGTTCATGGATCCGGCTGAGGCGCTGGAGTTCGGACTGATCGATAAGATTCTGGTGCACCCGCCCAAAGCCGGTGCTACTGGAGACACGACCGAGTGACGGCCGCTGATCTAGTGTTGTGATGTGACTGATACTTATTACTTGACCGAGACGTGCAGCATGGTGTGCCACTGATAATGAGGGGATCAGAGCGGCAACAACCAATTCCTGGCATTGGTTGTTGCTGACCATGAATCTCGCGCAGGTCCTTTGCTAGGATACGACCTGTCAAATGTGCTCGAAAACCGTGGGGAGTTTTGGGGCGGATCAGCAATTCACCAACAACCCACCCCTTCGCTCGCCCTCTCCCCCAGGCTCTGGCATGCGCTTGTTACGAAGTTGAAACCGACGGATCAGATCAGCGTTGAGAAATAACCTTGCACTTTATTTGTTTCAGAACAGTTTAATTATGTATTTGAACAGTTGAATTGAATTGAATTAGTTGAAAACAGTCTGAACCGCAAGATATTAGCAATGGTGATTTGTCGCCGTATCACTTATGCAGAGGTTAAGGTTGGAGGGTTGGCTGTCGAGTCTGCTGACATTGTTTGCGCTGTTGCCGAACGGTATCCCGTATCTTGTTGATTAATGAATGATACTTTTATACTGTCTTTTAGCCGATCCTTCAGCTCATAAAATAAAGCTGAGGAACACGCATATCTGGCTTTTGATAATGAAGTGATAACATTATTTATGAAATTTCGAAGCAAAACCCAGCGGCAAGGCTGGTTTCTTGTATGAGTGATACTTGTCTGTTACTGAGCGTCATTATATTGTTGTTTCCAACTACATTCGCCCGCTGAACAATCTGCTTATGTTAACGCGTTGTCTCTCTCAGGAAATCAATATAAAACCAATGAATGGGGGTAACAAGCTGCAAGTAGTGGTAAAAAAACGAAATAAGCGCAACACTTCTAAATCCGGGGGAAAGGGTGGACGGTAGAACAAACAAGTGATCCAACGTCGGATACCACCTCCACTTAGCCTAGGTCAGTTACGCGGCACACATGCCCGCCCACACACAACTGGCGCTCCGATCCACACATCTGTCCCAGGTATCACAATCGCAGCACCATCGTCCGTCAGTGATTGCTCCTGATGACTTCGCCTTGCAAAACCACCAAGTCCGGCGAGTAAGAGCCACGCGCTCACCCTGATGGGAGGCAACCCGGCCCGCTACACCTCCGCCACGGTGGACCGCCGGACCGACAGAGCCTCAGGAAACCCACCAGCAGGGTGCGTCACAGGCGGGAGACGGTCAGTATCACGCCTTCTGGGCGGCGGCCGGAGGCTGCGCCTGCTGCAGCTTGGTCTGCAGCGTCTCCTGCAGCGCCTGCCGCACGCGCTGCTTCTCGGCGCCGATGGCCTGCAGCTTCTCCATCTGCTCGGTCACAAACTTGATACGCCGCCTGCCGATAGAGCGTGGCTGTCAGACGGCTCTACCGCCCCCAACGCCCCACTGCAGCGCTGGCAGATGCAAGCGCAGCTCGGAGCACACGCTCGCTGCACTTTTAGAGCGAATTCTATTTCACTTCATTTCTTCTACTTTATTACCATCACTCTCAACAAGAATACTGTCCAATTACAGGTGCTACCGGTGTTTTCTCTCCTTTTTAAGGAACCTCTCCATCTAACCGAATCCAACAGGGAAGACAGTCTTCCGCCGTGGGGACCTAAACGATGTTTATCCACCATACCATCCAAAATCGAGTTGGCAACGAAGCCACTAGTTTCCGTTGGAAACCAGAAAAGAACGATACGGCTTCCCCACGAAATATTTTTAAAAGTTTCACTTGAACATGGCTGGACAAGGGTCCATTGCACGCATGCTAGTCATTCAAGGGAACTCCAAATATTCCAACTTGTAGAGACCCACGGGAATCCTCAAATTCATCCAACAGCTAAGGCATGGCTGAACTGTTAGTGAGGAAGGTATGTGCTCTTCTTTGAGTTAAAACTGTACATCTCCATGTGCGGCAGGCCGGCGGCCTGGCGGTTTTCACCTGAAGTAGTCCCGGGCGCCGGGGGTGGTTTTCTCCAGGTAGTAGCCGGTGCCGACGTCCACCAGCACGCGCTCCGGCTCCACCAGCCGGCCCGGCACGTACATGGAGCCGGTGAGAGGCACCAGGATCTGCCGGCCGGCGCTCTCCGGCGTCAGCTGCTCCACCGACTCCAGCGACTCAGAGAACTTCTGCTGCGCCATCTGCCGGCGGCGCCCGGGCCACGTCACAGCAGCTGCTGCTGGTACCCGTCACCTCATGTTACAACGGCCGTCACGTCATACTACAACATCTGCTATGTCGCGTTACAATGACCGTCACGTGATGTTACAACAGCTGTCACGTCATGTCACAACAATTGTCACGCCATTTTTAACAGCAGTCACGTCATGTCACAACAGTTGTCTCGTCATGCTATAACAGCAGTCACGTCAGGGTACAACAGTTGCCACGTCATGTTAATAGCAGCAGTCACGTCATGTCACAGCAATTGTCACGTCATGGCAACAATTGTCACGTCATGTCATAACAGCAGTCACGTCAGGTTACAACAATTATCACGTCATATTACAAAATCTGTCAACTTCACAAGAGCTACGACGTCGCAACGGTTGTCTAATCTTAAGGCTGACCGTTACATCACAAAAGCTGCAACGTCAACACCCGCCAGCTCCTGGGGCCATCAGCGTCACGTCATAAACGCTATATTCTCCGTCTTTGTTATGTTTTGTCTTTGCGCTCATACGTGACTTGCAAGGAAAACAAAGAGACGGACGCGATTAGAGGACCTTAGCCCTGATCAATTTGGCACACTTCACCATTTCTTTCTTAGGTCAGATTTGGCCAAGTCAATCCTCGTCCTTTCAAAGGTCACGTGACCCAATTTTAAAACCAAAAACCACGAATTTGAAGCGGCGACGAAGGGACGCCTGTCCATCAATCACTCATTAACCGCCATATTACGCCGGGCCCATCAGAATCTACACTGCCACTTTCTCAAAAGTTATAAGTTTACGGAGAGGGAAAGGGACTCTTTTTAGAAGACACGAGTCATATCAAGATGAAAATTCTCAAATAGTACGTTTGAAGATCGAGGTTGGATATTTGAATCTCGGACTTCACGGGAGTTTGCCAGTGCCAGTTCAGCTGGCTTCAATTCCTTTGTCAATAACTTCGCAACAAATTGATATAGAACATTCACTTTCACGCAATTTTGGTTTATCGTCACCAGGAGTCGATTAATATGCGTTATGACATTATAATTATGAAATGATTGAGATTATTACACAGGGCCCGCAGATGATCTTGACCTATATTGAGTTCAAGTCACTCTTACCATTTGACCGGGCATAATTACACCATAAATCATTTAACCACGATGAGAGGACTCCAATAGCTACTTTATAGCCGTCCAGTAAGAATTTAGGAATAGGATACATTAAAAAACCTGCATTGACTTGTCGGGAATGTAACATTAACCTGACTTCAAAGTTATTCTTAAAAGGAATGTGGCACCTTGGTCGAATCCCGGAATTCAGTTTGATTGGGGGTACTTTTAGCCGAAAATGATGAAAATGCCCACGATTATTTTTTTCTAAAAAATGTACAATAAGCTCAATATTTTGATATTTAAAATGTTCCTCTATGGTAAAAAATAAGCCTCCACCTGAGCATGACACAATGATCAGACAACTTCTACCATATTCAATGGGCTTCAATGGGCTGACTAGTAGTCAGTGACTACTCACGGTGACGTCAGCATGTCGTCACGCCAATCGCTGACAACCGCGGCCGGCTCCTTGGGTACATTTTGGGTATATTTCAGTTAAGCTTTTAGCTTTTCTCTAGAGAAATATCGAGTTCCAAGACAAATGATATCAGTGCCGGGTTTCCTGGCATGCTTTACAACTTGGCTATCTCAGTTAAAATCACGTTATAAAGGTGCCAAATTCCCTTTAAAATTTTGCTTAGTATCCTCGAATACTTTGGAATGCCGTCACAAATTTTGCTCTAGCTCCTTCAGCTACTAAACGGGGGGCAATTCACTCTCCTAGTGTCTGTGGAGCTGTTCCCGAAATACATATAATATTCCGTGTCCGATCTTGCATTTTTTCTAGTGTCTGTGGAACGGATCCGAAATACATATAATATTCAGTGTCCGATTTGGCATTTTGTGTGTATTGGTGTTTTAGGGCGCTTTCAACAACTGGGCTATACGCGCCCACCATTACCATGTTTTTTCCAATTCATAATAATATGCTTAATCTAGGTCATGTCAGGGTAATATAGAACATGGGTGTAAAGCCCACTTGCATGGCAAGCATAATATGCAATGTTGTTTATAAGGGGTGACAAGAAATCTGGCATTACTTAAAAGTTTGCTAGGTTTCCCAGCTCCTCCCATCAAACATTTCTGAAACGCACCAAGTTGTGCTTACATCCCATTGTTGTGGCGGTATCTCCGTTCGCTCAGGATATCCGAGACCTTTGGGCGGAGATCGTTGAACGAATGTCGTGTTCCCGCCCATGTAGGCCTCCCGGGCTCTAGGTCCGGAATGCCTTTTATCACTAACGGCAGAAGGGCGTGGCACATCCTGCCAAACATTTTGGACTTCTCCAAAACTTTCCAATGAGCCAGCTTGCTTGATTTTAATAGGGAACTCTTTTTGCACTCTAGGCACCCATACTTTCTTCCCCTTTGAGTCTCGGAAAAGAAACTCTGGTTTCTGGTGCTTCCTGGCACCGTGATGAGGGGACGTCTTTTCGGAGTCGGAAGTCGGGGAGCAGCGCCTGCGCTTTCCGTCACGCGACCCTGTGATCACGGAAAATGCCTCTGCTGTGTCGGATGGCGTCTCTGTGGGCGGTGGTGGAGGAGGGTACGGTGGAGGCATAAGCATGGTGTCACCGTTCGCAAGAGTTGGAAGAAGTGCCGCACTCTACTCTTTTCGCTAACTGCGTCCTTTAGGTGGCGCTGACACTGAACGTTCAGGACCATGTTTCTGCGGGTTGGCACGCAGTTTCCGAAGTGAAGCGGGCTGGGCAACGATTCCAGACTGTGTCTTAATTTCCTTAGCTGGTAAAGCTGGACCTTTCTCCCTACTCTCACCCCCGGTAGGATCCGTGGTGAGTTCACCGGTGACTGCTGGTGCCCTACCCTCATTCTGTTGTTGTTGTTGTTGTTGTGTCCCTCCAGCCGCTAACGCGGTGTAGCCATTCGGCTCTGGAGGGACCTGCTGGCGGCCGCCAGGGCCGCCACGACGTCGCTTCTCCGGACTTCCTCATAAGACGGGGATATGGTCCCCGTCAGTCGGTGTCGGGTCCCCATCAAGGCGGGGCACCGCCGGAGCACGTGCTCCGGGGTGTCAGCCTCCTCCCGGCAGATCGGGCACCTTCCTGCGGGGCATGCCGCGGAACTGCAGGCCGCGCAGTCACGGGAGGGGCTCCTTCCAATCCGGTGAAGATATTGGCTGGATCCTGACCAGTGTCCGGCACGCAGCTGGTGTACCTCCACCGCCACCTCCCGGTTGCCAGCCGGAATCGGCGACGGGAGGCGCCCCCATCAGGAGGCGGTACCAGTCGGCGGGCCAAGCCTGGACATACTCGGCCCGCGCCGCTCTCGCAGCCGCCCGGGACACGGTGGTGACGTCGAGAGGGGCCTGCTCTTGTGGGAGAGCGGCGGCTCCCCTGGCGCGCTCGTCCGCCCTCTCATTGCCCAGGATGCCGCAATGGGAGGGGATCCACTGTAGATGGATCCATCGGTTCCCCCTGGCCAGCGTCGAGAGGTCCCTCCAGATACGGATCCCCATGGGGGACGTCTGTTCGGCGGGGCCAGCACGGAGGGCTGCCAGGGCCGATTGGGAGTCCCGTGCAAATGACGATGGGGTCCTCGGTGTGCGCCGGGTGGTCGATGAGGTGTTGGAGTGCCGATTGTAAGGCGACCAGCTCTGCACGGAAGCTGGAGCAGAGACGTCCAGCGGGCGATCTAAGCTCGTGCGTTTGACCGCCGGGCTCCTCTATGAACGCCCCGGCACCTCTGTTCGAGACTCCACCGGCGGCGGATCCATCAGTCCAGGCCCAAGTCGCACATTGAGGTAAGGCGGTGAGATGGAAGAGCGCCTGGGTCTTCTTCTCTTCGCTTGAAGCTCCGGCGTGCAGGGGCGCACCCACGCTCAGCGCAAAGGTGACTGTCGAGGCAGTCTCCTCCCACGGTTGCACGCGTCGGGGGAGTAGAGGCTCAATCGGCAGGGAGATGCCGACGGCGCTCCAGACCGCCCGTCCAACCTCCCTCCACCCCGTTACCGAGGTGAGGCGTCCCCGGACTGTGGCCTCTGCCACCACCCGCAGGGGTTCGCCAGGTGGCAGGGCTAGAGCTCTCGCAAGAAAGCGCGCTGCAAGGGTCTTGGTTCTTGAAGAGACTGGGTCTATGCCGGCTTCTGCGAGAACGGCATGGGCCGGGGTCGACCTGAGACACCCGGTCACCACACGTGCTGCCGCCCGCAGCTCCCTCTAGCAGGAGAGCATTGGAGGGCAAGGTGGCCGGCAGCCACGCCTTCGCGGCGTGTTCAATGGCTCCACGCACGTATCCATTGGCAACGATGCGGTGGGTTCTCTCCTCCAGACCCCAGGTGCGGCCAGTTAGCTTACGGAGTTGGGCTATCCTGGGCCGGGCCTTTGCCTTCAGCGACCTAGAGTGGGGCCCGAAGTGAAGAAGACGGTCAAGGGTCACGCCGAGAAGCTTGCTGCGGTGCTGCCGCGACAGGCGTCCCCGTCACCTTGACGGCTACGTCTGTCGCGTCCCGTGACCACTGCGAGAGGACCATCATTTGGGTTTTGTCGCCTGCAACCCGCATCTTCGAGGCACGGGCGCACTTGACGAGGGCATCCGCCGCCACCTGGGCCCTCTCCTGGGCCACCTTCACTGTGTTCCCGGAGCAAAGCGCTCCGGGAACCCTCATTCTCGGAGGTGTCCTTGGAGAGTTCAGTGGTCACTAGGTTTTGACCGTCATCCAGACATCTCTGAGTGCACTGATCTGTTGATGTTGTGGTCAGAGTGGAAGGCAGTGCTGTGTTAGAGGTGGCGTCCGAAATCCCTGCATCAGTTTCGGTTTGAGTACCCTTGTCCATGGTTTCTGGAGGACTTGGACTTCCAGTGTCACCTCCACCGGCGTGCGAAACGAGCCCACCGATAAGTGCGAGGAAGTCTCGCAGTGACAGGTGTGAGACACCACCCATGCTCGTGTCCAAATTTATCAGTTGTTTGGGCTGGCCTTTGTCTCCAGTTACTGCGTCCCTATGCGGACTGGCAGGACGAACCCCATCGGTTGCAGCCACTGGGAGGCGTTTGCAAAACCTGTACCTCGGGATGAGATGAAGCCAGGTTGGGCTTTTTGGAGCCCTGCTTTCCGGCATCCTGCTGTTCAGCACGAAACTTATCCTTCACCTTCTGCCGCTCTGAGAGAAAGGTAGGGCAGGTCCGGGACCAAGCTTCGTGGTCTCCTTCGCAACCAGTACATTTGGGCTCACTAGCCTCACAACTTTTCGATCCATGCCCAAGGACTGAGCATTTCCCACACCTTTCTTTCCCTTTGCAGGATTTGGCTACGTGGCCATATCGCTGGCAGCGAAAGCAACGAGTGGGGTCAGGCACGTATCTACGCACAGCTACATATCTCCATCCCACGCGAACCCTCTGGTATCTTCTTGTCTCGGAACACAAGTACGATGGTGTTGGTACCTAACAACTTCCCCTTCTCTCTCCTGTTCATCCTTCTCTCTCCTGTTCATCCTTCTCACACTCACAACTCTCTCTCTCTCTCTCGCTCTCTCTCTCTCTTTCTCTCTCTCTCCCTCTCCCCGCACAGAGGAATGACATAACTCCCTGCTCATTCTTACCCTCGGGTATTTCATCGTCTGTCAAACCCTTCAAATGCTCCGTTGAGATGACACCCTTTACCGTATTTTTTGTCGGGTGTAGCTTAACAGTGACTGGGATCGAGTGGTCCGATTGTTTACCTCTGTATGTTAGTGACTCAGCGGCGAGAAAATCGGCTGTCTCTGTTTCGGTGGACATGGTCACTTCGATTTCGGTTTCCGAGATTCGCAGCGCATTAGAAACTGTTCCAAATTTTGACAGAGCCTGGGCAGTTTGAAAGGGGTTCATTTTGTGGCCATTTTCTATAGCTACTAGAAGCACCCGTTCTGACTCGAGGAGGAGGGTAGCCTGGTCGGGTTTGTTTCGCGAGACGGTCCTATCATCCGAAAAGTTCATCACAGCGGCGGTACCAGAAAGCGTGCTTGAGGTGGTCCGGTTGGAAGCAGAGGTCAAAATCCGTGAGGTCTGTGCAGCCGAAGTGGGAACCTGAGATAACGCCATGAGAGATAAATTTACCTTGTGCCCCCTGGGTTGCCAGCTGTCAATAGCTGGGCCCGGGGGCTGGTACAGTGCCTACGGGGGGTAGGTGCGTCCGTCTCAGAGGGGCGAGAGATACACAACCCTTCCGATCAGAACGCACTCACCCCCTTGACGCCACAGCCCAGTGGGCCGGCAGGGCCATGAGTCGGGACGAAGCAAAACGCGGCAGTCCTCACGCAGCGGAGACTGCGGTCCACCAGGCGCGCACCAACGGCCGGAGTCCCGCAAATCGACGGTTTCCGAAACCCCGGCCCGCGTCGCGCCCGGGAAGAACTATCACAGTCCCCACCGCGAAGGGCGCCGCGCCGCACGCCCGAAACATAATCCCTCTGCCCAGTTGGACTGAGCGACAGTGCCCGTAGACACTGCCGCGTAGCTAGGCCGTCCGCGGCAGCCTGCGGACGGCTTACCCCCGTTAGATCGAGATATCTGGGCCAAAGGGGGCGTGTTGAAGCCCTCGGGACTGACCCGCCCGAGGGGGACCTCAACCCCCCAGGATCCCATCAACCTCGTCGCCGACAGGAACTAAAAATAATCAACAAAATAAGAGAACAAAAACAAACAGGAGCTACACACTGGGAGGTGCACGACAGAGCTGACCCGATCCAATACGGTTACCGACCAGGTAACAAAGGGCCCGTAAGGCAGCCAACAGTATCGCCGCGGGCCTCATCACCAGAGCCACCGACGACAGACGCCAACTCTAACCGACCGAAGTCGGAAGAGGCGGCGGCCGCCGGAGGGCCAGAAATGATAAGTCCGCGGCGATGCGACGACGTGTCCTCCAGGGCTGACTGGGGCCCCGGGCGCGTCACTCCCCGTTGCTCCAATCTTTACTTGCCGGACGAATCCGGCAAGTGAAGATCGGTCCCCTGAGGGGGATTTGGCATTTTCTCTACCAGAAGTGAAAATGGACCAAATCGGCAATCCAGCACGGCGGGCAATGGTTTGTATTTGGAGGCGGCGCCGGCAGGTTGTCCGAAACGGTTCTGCTAGGCCCCAGCGTCATGTCCGAGACACGCTGGAGCGAAGGGGGCGGGGGGCCGTGCTTAGGGCTGCCCATTTTACTTGCGCCCGCAGGTTTCCAAAATAGTTCACCAGATTCCCATTATTTGGCCTAAACGCTACTCAGAATTTGTTTTGTTTTCTTAGAGACTAAAAAACTGACCATGCGCAGCGAGGTTGAAGATAACCCCTATATTGCACTAATACCCCAATCTATACCATGAAACATAAGGTATCAAATATGTCTAGCAAAAAGACTACTGGTTTTATTCACACAACTCATTTATTGCGCTTCATTGAGTACCAATGCGGCAAGAAGCTTTACGGGTAACACAGTAGCAAGTCACAATCATTCACAAGAAGCATTGATGATTCTCCCTTCACAATACCTCCCAGCCGCCGACGCCACCGGCACCGCCAGTCTAGATTCTCAGTTTAGACCTCAAGTGTTGAATACGGTGTACACCTTTAAACTTTTAACTACCAGTAGTTTTGTTTGTCAATGTCTTCTTGGTGAAGCTGGCATATACCTTCCAGAATATCTCCATACCCCGCAGCAGATTTATTCTTCTGAGCCAGTCTTTCCAGGTAAGAATCTTGTTGTACTTTGTGATGGTGCAGCAGAACCTCTCCGTCAGGTGGTTGGTCACTTTGGCATTCCGCACAAACTACTCAGTTTCCTTGTACTGGTGGTCCTTGCCCCACAGCTTGGAATCCCTCGCCAGTTACTTGTGGTCGACTCCCAAGGATTGCGAAAAGCATGAAGGATTTAGGATCGCACAGGTCGGCCAGTTCGGTCTTGGAGGTGAGCTCTTTGAAGCTGGGCTTCTCGAGGGAGTAGCGCTCAGGGCAAGTGTTTGGCAGGCACGGCTGGTATACCGCCGAGCCAGCCAGCAGCCTCGCCCAAAACCCCCTTTGCAGTACTCCTCGAGAAGCTCACCTCCAAGACCGAACTGGCCGACCTGTGCGGCTCCAACTCATTCATGCTCTTCACCATCTTCAAAATCGATCACACGTGGCTGATGATAGATTCCAAACTGTGGGGCGAGGACCAGCAATACAAGGGAACGGAGGAGTTTTGTGCGGAATGTCAGAGTGGCCAACGATCTGACCGAGAGGTGCTGCGGCACCATCACAAAGTGCATCAAAATTCTTACTAGGGAAGACCAGCTCATAAAAAAACTGCCAGGGCGTGGAGAAGTCCCAGAAGGTGCATCCCAACTTCACCAAAAAGACACTGAACGACAAAAACTACTGGTAGTTGAAGTTCAAAGGTTTGCACCGTATTAAACACTTAAAATCTAAACTCAAAATCTAGCCCGGCGGTGTCGGCGGCTTAGAGGTGCTGTGAAGGGAGAATCATTAATTTTTTTGCGATTGACTGTGAATTGGTACTGTGTGACACGTGAAGCTTCATTCGTACTCTATGAAGCGCAATAAATGGGTGCGGCTATAAAATCGATAGTCTTTTTGCTAAAAATATTTGATAGTTTATAGGTTTCATGATCTAATTTGAAGCATTGCATAGTGATGCAGCGGGTCTAAACAACAGGGTGAAACCCTTAAAAGTGACTTTTTAGAAATGATATCAAATGGATATAATACGTTTAAGAATTCATTGGAACATGGGAAACCTTGCTTACTTCCTTCATTTACCGTGCCACGTCCATTTCACGGCTGATGAACATGACAATTCTTCCATGTCATTAAATACCGCAATCTTACTAAAAAAACAATGGCATGATTCCAAACAAGAATCGCAAATACTAACACCTAGCCATCATTGCATTGTTACCGTTCAGATTTCTGTGACCTTCTGGTCACAGAAATACGGCTCTAGCTGGTCCCAACAACATTTTGAGGCCATTTTAAAACGGTGTGTTTTGAAAATAAAATCCCACACAAAGCACGTTTTCTTAAACCAGCAAAAATGTTATCAGGATTAGCTGGAAAATAGGTTTAAAAGAGGCGAATAATTGAGGGAGTGCCCTCTATAGTCTTAATAATGGAATTGTCAGGTTGGCATCCCGCGACCGAAAACAAGTTATGACGGTTTTAGTCCTACTGATAATTAGCAGAGGACTAAAATCGTGAATTTGTTTTGGGTCGTTGCATGCCAGCCTGATGCTGTCGCCATTCAAATACTATAGAGGATAAAAACTGGCGATTTTACATATGTGTGTACGTAATAGCACGTAACGTGGCATTAGCTGCAGTTGTCGATATGCTCCAAATCAAACACGTTTCCGTATAAATCGCAAGTTTTACTCAGCCTATTGCTTTCGGCCAGATTTGCCGCCTTTGTCGTCATTTGAATATATTGTACTAAGCATAAGAGCCATCAAATACCCTCAATAGTCTCTGTGGTGGAACTTAAAATGAGAGTCAGAAGAAAAATTGTGGTGTTTTCATGCGTGACCAAAGCGTGATTTGACGGAAACCTGAATTCAAAACACAAGTATGTTTTGTGTTTGTTTGTACCATTCAACGAAAAGCCTTCTAGCCAATAAAAAATTGATATTCTATCATTATGAGTCCTTGATTGGACAAGACCATTACCCATAGTCGAATCCAGGATCGCCGATCGGGGTTGGAGGGAGGGGGGCACCTCGCTGGGGTGGGAGCTGCCATCCAGACGAAGGGGCACCACTTTTGGCCGGAAAATCTTATCAGATGGACGCGAAATCCTATCGCGGGGCGCCTATTTTCGCATGGGGGGTTTGGAAGCGACATATTTCAAGGGGGCGCCATTGACCCTTTACTGGAGCGCCGTGACTATTTTAGGGGCGCCGAGGGTCGGTCGGGGAGGGCACTTCCCCCTTTGCCTGCCCATGCATGGATGGCGCCTGCCCCTGGATCTGCCTATGGTATTACCAACGTGTAGTGATATTTTTATGGCACCACTTTATTTTAATTTGTCGAAATCTGGAATCTGAATCTGATATTTTGTGTTCGTATCCGAACCATTTGACCACCAGCCTTCAATTGAGGTAAAAATCATCATTCTATCGTCATGAGTTCTTAATTAAAAATGGTTATCACCAGTATACAATTATGCTATTTTACTGACATCACTAAATGGTCATTGGTCGAAAGCCCAATATCGAAAACCATCACTGCGCGTGCTTGCGTGAACCATCCAATAGAAAGCCTTCTTTGAAGCAAAAATTATCGTTCCATCGTAAATACTTTTTGAGCTAGAGGCTCCAACCCGTTTTCTTTTGGTCTCCTGCATCACTGTGTATTTGTACGATATAGGGACTATGTTCAGCCCCGCTGCGCATGGTCAGTTTTTTAGTCTCGAGGAAACCAAAACCAGTTCTGAGTAGCATTTTGACCAAATAATGGGAATCTGGTGGACTATTTTGCAAACCTGGGGGTGCCACTAAAATGGGCAGCCCTAGGCCGTGCTCATTAGCGAGGGCTTAACCCTTGCCCCGGTGGCGGGTACGAGCCACCTTCGCCCTGGTGGGGAGGGGGGGGGCTAAAAAGACCCCCCGCCACGATCTCAAAAACTAAGAGAGCTAGAAAAAAGCGCAAAACGGCAATCGAAAGCTCTTCGAAAATGATATCGAAAATACTTCGGTCATTTTTCTTGTCAGGTCAATATCAAGGTCACCAGAGGTCAAAATACGTCAAAATCGCTAATATGAGGTGTACTAAGAAAACCTCATATATCTCAGAAACTATGACAGCTAGAAACATTTTTCTAACACCATTCGAAAGCTCTTGAGATGCGCTTTCATTGCAGTGGCATTCATTTTCGTGTCAGGTGAAAGCCTAGAGAGCTATAGGTCACTAAATATTGGGCATATTCTTGGGAATGTCCATAGCCACCCATGCATAAGGGCGTTTACTTTTTCGCTAATAGCTTCCAAACCAAACAAGATACAGCCATAGTTTATGTACCATTGCAATCCTCTCGTCAATACGAATCGAATGATATATGATATTGCTATGCCAGGTCAAATTTAAGAATTTGCCTGACCCAGGTCAACGGTCTGACCCAACTTGATCTGGTATAGTCATGATGTATATCATTTGTCTTCCAGTGACTATACAAACACTTTGGTGACAAAACAAAAGCTCTATCTTATTTTATTCAAAATTTATAGAGAAAAACACCAAAAAATGCTTATTTGACCTAAGGTGACCTTTTAAAGGTCACAAGTCAAAAACTTTGGCATCAGCTTCAGAAATGGGCTAAGAGCAAGTCGCAACGATGTTTGAAGTTGATTCCATCCATACTTACTGAGAAAAGCTCATTTCGTGATTTTCCCCATGTATTGACAATGGGGAGGTCATGCTCTGCACATGACCTTAGGTCACCAATATCAAAAATCCCGGAACAAATGTTGTAGCTCCTGGTGGGCCCAATATGTGGTATGAGTTTCAACTTGATCGATTAACCCTTCTTTTAGTTATGAGGTCCTAAGTATTTTTTGAGGTGAGGTCACTTCACCTGGCCTGGTGACCTGACTTGATATGACCTTGAGCCAACATTTTCAGGAAAGATGTAAAAATGATGAAGGAACAGCTAGACCAAGTTTGGCGGCGCTGCGCGCCGCCGTTTTTGGTCACTTCGGAAAAAACCCGAGGGGGGTCTAAAAAGACCACCCACCCGGGCGAAGGTTAATGACGGAAAGCAGAGACATGACCCGGCCGCCGGGTGTCCATTCACCAAGCCATCGCAGTGAAGCCAGCAGCCGCGGAGACCGCTAGCGTGAGAACGGTGCGCCGGCGCACTATTCACTCCGGGCCAGACCGCTCTATTCCTCAAGGCACTGCTGGCGGGAGCCGAGATGAGACAGCACCCAATGGCACCAGTAAGATTTGAATAACAGTGAGGTGCACTTCCAAACTCGTGCCAAAAAAATGAGAGACGTCCGTATAGGTGTGAGGCAGGGTAAGTGAAGCCTCGGTGGTGTTAGCGGAGGGAACGGCTAAGTGTAGAAACTGGTGAATGGTCAAGGCTAAGTAAGTGTGCAGCCAATGTCCACGCCACGACACTGCATTCTTCTTTCCAGCCGTTGAATTCGTTTTACAACATAAGGTGAGCATATTGGTCCCATCCGTCCCTAAACTTATATGTAAAACTTTTCTTTATGAGCCCAAAATTCTAATTAAAAACAGCCCTGACCGCTGTCCTTGCCCGGCGAGAGTCGGTTACCCCGGACACATGAGCAGTTTCAACACGCTCTATACGCATACCGACCGCGGCGGCGGACTCGTCGACTCGTGTAACCGGGCGTTTGCCCTCGGCACTCCCGGGTACGAGTCGGTACGTCCGTTCCCGTGCTCGGTATGTAAATGGAGCGTACCGAAACCGGTTATGTATCTGGAATAAGTCACGTGTCGATAGAACATTCCTACGCTCGCCGCAACGTGACCAAAGCATGAATCGCCACCGGCCTTTGCTCCACCGCGCGTTCGCCCTGCCGCCGCCTCCGTGGATTGACCCCTCACGCAGCAGTCACGTGACTCAGCTTGTAGATGTCTACACCAGACTCGGCTTCAGGTATATAAAGCGTTGACGTCAGCCATCGGACGAGCAAAGAAAGAGGAGCGTAATAGGAAGAGTAGGATGAACGACGAGTGATTTCATCAAACCTCCTCCCAGATGAGTATAATGTTCTGATTTAGCTCTCTATTAGACTTCAAAGTTTAGTGGAATCTTCTGGAGCAACCCCTGCTGGAAAAGCTTGGAGTAGGTTCGAGGAGTCACTAGAACAAGTTCCTCGCCATGGCGACGAGGAACTTCTGCCCCGGAATATGATACCACAGATTTCCAAAGGCTGACAAGAGAAGTAGGATTGAGAAAACTTCAGACAACCGGGTGATCTCTATGAAGCCACTCTTGATCGGAATGTTTGCGGACGACACTTACCACTGCAGCTTCACAATGCAGCGCAATGATATAATATTGAAGAAAAAAGAGACATACTCTCTTGGAATTTCGCATAACGAGGAGGGAACGCTCCGCACGCACACATAGCCAAACCAAGCATCTCCAAAACCTGCAGAGTTGACTTTTTAAGCCACAAGCCACATCATATTTTTCCCTTTCTGAATTTATCAACGAAGGCTCCCTGGAGGGAGGTAGTCATGCTACAGCGTCGATTTAAGACACTGCCCATTCTAGAAAAAACATCGTAACGGGAGTCCCTTCCCTAAGGAGCCCAATCCCCGCGGCAAGCGAACCAAAATCCGAAAGGAGGCTCAAAATATACAGATATCTTCGAGCTAAATCCTCAGGGATAACGCAGCAAAACTTTATTTCAGGGATAGACCGCAATATCAAAAACTGATTTTTTCCTTGGCTTTACAAAAACTGATCCATTACATGTAATTGCAGGGAATAAATGACCCTAAAAACTAGAAAATAGTTTCGGAAATAAAAAGTCCAGTTTACCGAGGACGTTGTGCGGCAGGGGTGATTTTGCAATTTCAGAAGAGTGATGGCAACGTGCATCTTCTGAAGGGGAATCACATGTAGCTTTCTCGGTGAAAAGCGTGACCGAGCTGTGTTCTTGCAGTTCACGTTCTACATACGAGCTTTATACTTGACGCGAATTTCGGTGACTGAGAGTCGTTTTGGTCAAACATACAATCCCACAGTTAGTCGCCCCTGAGTACCTTCTACGAATCAGGGGTCCGCCACCACCCGGCCACGCCACACCTGTCCGCGTCATCCGCGCCTCGCCGTGGCAGCTGGCGCGGCAGGCGGCGTCGGCGCCCGCGCCACAACTCGAACAGCTGGAGGAGCTGTGGAGTCTCAATGACAACACCTGTCAAGGACCCCCGCCCTGCACTAAATGACACCCGTCTAGGCTAATTTCTTGTGCAAGTGCAAGTTACCGTGGTGTATTAAAAACCTACATATCCCTCAGCGAAGTATCGGACAGGTATATCATGTAACGAAAACCCTACGCATCAGGATGGGTAGGGGTCAGGGGCTCCCTCACCTTTCATCAGAAAATTTTCCGATTTCAGTCAAATTGATAATAAATCGCAAAATTCGATGACAAGGCAGCAATGAGCCCAGATTGCAAAAAGTTTTCTGTTCTAGAGGGAACACATATTACCAGCAGTAGATTCAAGATTGTCTGGCCCCTCATTGTTTGCCAGTGACAACAACTGCTGGCACATTTCATCATACCTTGAGCTGCTGAAGGGAGTCGTTGAAGAGGCCGACTTCTTGGTCTAGCTGCTGCTTCATCTGGCTCAGTTGTTGTACGTTAGCTTGTCGATCTCGATCGTCTGCATTTCGGGCTTGTCTGACTGTGACGCCATGGCTGCACTCTGGAAGACGGAACACTGTGAGTGAACATCGGGTTTATTCTTTGCGATAATGAAGTCATTGATTCAGATATTTCGACTGCTTCCGTTTCTTTGTACCTGGAAGTACTTGTTTACCTCTGGCAAAATTTTGGCGAACTTCTCCGGTCCATTCTTTGACAGCATGTCAGTGCTGGGCTTATCATCGGAAATGGCAAAAGGAGAAATGCTGTTTCTTTGTCCGTCCAGAGTAATTATCCCAGTTCACGTCAGCTTTTCTTAGTCAACCAGGTCATCTCCCACGTCTCCTTACGCAAGAAAATTTTCATTCTTGGCAACATAGGAAAGGTCAGATTTTTGTATACCGACATGAGATATTTCAGTTTCACCGCAATCAAAATACATGGGATGTCTGAGTCACACGGTAGCTAAGGAAAATTATTTGTAACACATGACAATCCTGGTAATTATTTACACTCACTGTCTTCCAAACTTTACCTCTTAGCGGATTATGGCATATCAGAGATTAGCTGAAATAAGTTTTCGATATATTTGATTACGAAAATGTTGATAACGTCTTTGAAATATTAAGGGGCAGGACCTATCCGCGAATTATTTTAGGAGTTCCATCTAATCACACTGGTTGAATTGAATACAACATATTCTTCCTTTAAGCGTCACTGGAATACAACTTCTTCAAACGGTATGTGAAAGGGACTTTTTATATTTCATATCAACAAAATAATAAAATGCTTTGATACGTTATTTGACAATTCAAGCACAAGCGATTCCAAGGATAATGATGAAGCCTATAGCATCTGTATTGATAGTTTACTTGTGGGGCAAGTGCGCTAATTACGCACACCTCAAGGGAAATTCGCGTTTATTCCAAAAGAGCACAATTACTGATCTTGAAAATTAGCCATATCATGGTTTAATACATTGTCTAGCCTCTACCCTCATCTCACGCTCACGCCCTGCGGGAGGAGTGAGAGGTAGGATGCGGCGTTTCTGAAAATGCCGAGGTGGGTTCACGGAGCGCAGTTCTGGATCGGGGTGGGCTCACGCCCCCTAGATCAACCTATCACAGGGGCACCCCTAACTGTATTCTCCTTTGATATAGGCAGACCCAGGCGGCAAAGGGGGCATAAGACAATTGATGGGAAAGTGTGCCCCCAATTTAGCTTCAGCGCATGCCTTACCAGTCTCTGACACAGTACTGAACTGTAACGTCCGAACTAGGGAGTACTCCTGAGGACCCAACTCATTTTCTCCATCTAAAGAGCAATCGATAACCCCATCCCTAACGACCCCAAAAATCTCATTTCAATTATTTAAAATCATCAGTGACGTCATAATCGAAGTAAATATACGGAAATCATCATACCTTACACTTAGCCTACCTGTTCTAATACTTGAGGATGGATTCCACTTCTAATGACCTGGGATGAGAGCCAACTGACAGCTGCTTTCCTGAGATTTTTTAAGGAACTATTTACATACATGACGACATAACATAAACATTAAAACCCGAATTGACGGGGGCGGGTACCCACCCCTCGGGCTTTTTTGGACATAGAATACAAACGGCGGCGCGTAGCGCCGTCTTACTTGGTATACCTTTCCTCTGATAATTTTACAACTTTAGGCAAAATTTTAAGGTTGGGTCCTCACATATGAGGCGGGTATTTCTGTTAGCCATGCAGCACTAGAATCACCCCCCTCGAGAGACACCAGCACCCCCTCCCCCGCGACGGAAGCAGAGCAGCCACGCAACGAGTCACGGGCGGGAGCGCTACTCGGCCACGACCGCGGACGGAGACGCGAGCGATGGAGGGTGCGGGCAGACAGAGCGGCCAGGACGTTAAATGTGACCTGACAAAACAATGGTCCGAATATTTTCTATGGAGAATTAGATGGACTGTCCAACGCCGTTTTCCGTTTTTCGCTATCTAGCGTGGTTCTCGAGATCTTAGGGAGGAGGAGGGGCGGGCACCTACCCACCCCGCCAAAGTGAAGGTGGCTCAGACCCCCGTCAATGTGCGTGTTTATACAGTTTTCATGGAAAATTTGATAATAATGTTTACCAATGCGAGTCAACCTGCCTAAACTTGGTCAAAATTGGATATCCAGGGACTCCCTGGATGTTCAACTGACGTATGCAGAGGACAGTAGGTACAGTGATGTGTCGGCACTGTTTATATTACCTACCAGGGGATGTCCTCAAACCACGACAAATCAAGGAAGTGCTTTGAAAAAGCAGATAATTGAAGCTTTTAGTTTCTGTCTTGACCCATTTCAAAGCTAATGTGCAAAATAAGATTTTTGGTACCCTCTATCTTGCACTTATAATCCTTAGTTTCTGTTTAGTGTTTTCAGTCAACCAAAGGAAGAAAATATAAAATAAAGATGTGGTTTCCCAAGAACGATTCATTGCATGATAATCAGCTTAGGAATTTCTACGGTGTGCACCCTCAAAGTCTGATTGTGTGCCAAATCACTTTTTTGTATGCTTTTGCATCCTCCTTTTGCTAAGATTAAATGGAAAATTCTAGCAAATATGTGTGCTTTTGAAACTGTGTATTTTACATAGCTTATTTTTTGTTAATGACTGATCCAGATTCCAGGCATGGGTGTAGTGTGGATATGAAAATCATAAATAAGGTTCCTATCATTAGCAAATAACAATATGAAATCCGAAGTTAGTTGTGATAATTTCTAAAATGTCAGCCATGTGACCACATATGTAAAGAAAAGTGTTGAGTCGACTGAACTCTCGAATCACAGCTTAGAGGCTGACTCTGATTCTGACTCGACTCAAGTGGTCGAGCAGTTGAGTCGACTCCAGACTCAACCCAAATCTGAAAATGGGTCGACTCAACTCTGACTGGCAGGGAGAGGGGGGAGCCAATGGTATAACCACATAAACTTAAATAATGTCTATTTAAAGATTTGACGACGTGACTTTGAAAGCGTCAAATCTGATTAAATTTTAGATGAAAAATTTATTTATGACATACTTTGCAGGTGTATAACATAAATACGGTTCGAAACATATATTTTCCGATATATTTTGGGGTTCAGGTTCAAATTGTGAGGCATCATAGGAAAAATGTACTTTTAAGGAACACACAAATCATTAACACATTTGACACTAAGTATTACTGATGATGTTATTATCAAAAAATTAGCATGGGTGTAGAGATAATTGAGCAAACAATGTCTCTATAAAAACTTTTTGAAATGTTATTTCCCACTAAATATCTTCCAGCACTAAATAAAATCTGCACCTAGAAAACTTCCCTAAACTGAGGCATTGATTGAGGGCTTTCAGTCGAGGTCCATAGTCAGTGATGGGGTACGTCCGAATTTAAGGGGGAGGGCACCATGGGCTTTTCAACCAATTTCTTTCGGTCAACGATATAGGGTAAGTGTTAAACTTTCTTATTCAATGGGGCACTGTGCCCCGGTGCCCCCTTCCCCAGTTCCGCAGCCAGAGTCTAGTCAAAATCGTCAACATCGTCCTCCCTAAGGAGTGTCACCACCTTGCAACTCTGCTTTGGTTTCTCTGGCTCTAACAGCCCTGAGAAATGGTGATCGGTTCCCGACATGACGGCTAGCAGGCTGCCCTGGGCGATCCGTGGGTTCGCCGGAGCGCGGCCCACTTGTTTTCTGTGTTTGTTTATTTTTTATTTTTTTGCTTTAAAGACTTGTAGTGGGCGAAATGTTGTGTGGATCCTTCGCCTTCCGATGTGTGCGACGTGTATAATAAACGTGTACGGTACGAAAATTGGCCAACACAGTCACCCTTTTTGGTCCCATAACGCTGTACCGATTCCACGACATACGGGTCCCCAGAGTACCCAGTAAGTCACACACATGAACAATTTTTCATAATAAGTGCTAAAAAGAGGCATCATGAAGTAAGGGGATCTAAACAGTTGTTTTCAGAATGTTTTGGGTCGAGGCAGAAGCCTGGTGAGCTGTATTTGAGATATGGACCACATATCTCAGATACATACAGCAGCACTTGTATGTTTGCTGTTTGGTGCTCTAACCTGTCACTGTGTAACCCAGTCTGCAGAAGGTGGCAAGTTTTGACAAGATCTCGGCAGCTTCTGGGTAACAGTTTTCGGCAGCTTTTGCCCATCTTTGGAGCAGAGTAGGAAACCTCCGGGCAGAAACTGACACTTGGGGTAGCGCTGACACAAAGGTGGCTGTGGAAGCACCAGAAAGAATACCTTAGACACCTTAGATCTAGCGGGTCTTTTGGAAGGCACACTGGTGCCTGTTTTGCCCGGTCTCATTGAGCTCGTGATCAAGAGTTGCTAAAACAGATTCGCGCAGAGCTACGTAACGATGCTCCGCCCAAAACTCGTCGATACGGTTCTTGAAACTGTTTGTTGAAGAAGCTTCAACGACGTGGGCTGGGAGATGGTTCCAGGCCTCCAGTGCTCGGATAGCAAGATGGTTTTTCCGAGGTCTTGTTGTAGCTTCGGGTATAAACACCTTGTAACGATGACCGCATGTGCCAGCGTGGAGTGGCTCCTGGAAGAGCTCCTCTCTCTGGATACCAGCTAGGCCATGCATTATCTTGTAGATGTGTAGCATGTCTCCTCTTACCCTACGGTATACCAGGGAAGGGAGGCAGAGTTGCTGGAGTCGTTCCTCGTAGTCGAGGTGGCGCTATTCCGGAATCAATCTAGTGGCTCTCCTCTGCACCCTCTCAACCAGCAGTTGGTCTGCTTTGTTGAAATTCCCCCATATCTCGTTACCATACTCTAGATGGGGTCTCACTAGAGCCTTGTAAAGAAGGGGTAGGATGACCTTGTCCAGATGAATGAAGTTCCGCCTGATGGCTCCAAGGATTTGGTTCGCTCTGGTGACGGCAGCAGCAGCTTGCTTCCTGAATTTGAGATCTTCATCTATGTACACTCCTAGATCTTTTTCGACAGGTTGCTGTGCTAGCTCCACTCCGTTCATGGTGTACGAGCTCCGTGGGTTTCTTGAACCAAGGTGTAGAATACTGCACTTACATTAAATGGTAGAAGCCAGCCCTCAGACCACCTCTCCAGCCTTCTTTTAGGTCCTCTTGGAGCATGGAGCGGTCATCTTCAGTTGTGGCCTTACCGTACACCTTGGCGTCATCTCAAACAGTTTAATGTGGCTTACTAGACCGTTTGGCAGGTCGTTCACATAGAGGATGAAGAGTACTGGCCCCAAAACTGATCCCTGTGGAATCCCGCTAGTGACAGGAGACCAGCTGGACACAGTTCCTTGCACTCTGACACGTTGGCGCCTCCCTGTCAGGAATGCCTCGTTCCACTTCCATATGGAGCCGTCAATGCTACAGGCTTTCAGTTTGAGAAGTCTGCTATGTGACACCGAATCAAATGCTTTGGAAAATTCTAAATAGGCTACGTCGACAGGGTTACCACTCTCGATGTCCTTGGTCCAGCCGTCAAGAGAAGACAGGAGCTGGCTGCTGCAAGAGCGCTTTGGTACAAAACCATGTTGAGCATCAGTCAACTGGTGGGGTTCTTGCATGTGCTCCAGCAGCTTATCCCGTATTAAGGACTCCATAACTTTCGAGGGTACGGACGTCAGGCTCACTGGTCTGTAGTTTGATGGGCTGCACTTGCTTCCTTTCTTCTAAAAAATAGGGACCATTTCTGCTTCTTTCCATTCCTCTGGGAGGGTACCTCTCTCCAGCGATCTCCTGAAGATGGAGCAGAGTGGCACACTCAGTTGAGGTGAAAGCTCTTTAAGCACCCTAGGATGCAGACCATCAGGACCTGGTGATGATGAGGGTTTCAGAGATTGGAGTTTATGTTCCACCATGGTAGGCGTGATGTCGATATCTCTAACAACATTCCTTGACGGATCTTGATTGAGCTGTGCAATAGGAGTAGACCCTTCATCAACTGTGAACACACTTGCAAAAATATTGATAGTATCTCTGCCTTTTCTTGATCAATGCTGGCTAGAGTCCCATCACTTCTCGTCAGATCCTCAATCTTGTCTAGGGTCTTAGTTTGTGAGCGAGTATATGACCAGAAAATTTTGGGCTGTTCCTTAGCCTTCTCTGCTATTTTAATCTGATAATTTTTCCGTAGACACCTGGTGATCTTCCTTAGGTTGTTTCTACTCTTCTTGTATTTAACCCAACACCTTTCCTTTTCCATGTTGGAAGCAGCTGCCTTGAATTTTCTGAGGGAAGAATGTTTCTGTTTGATGCATCTCAGTGCTTGCTGATTAATGTACGGTTGGCGCTTCCTCCTTTGGCTATGTTGCAATGGGATACACAGGTGCATAAGGGCCAAAACTTGCTTTCCGAAAAGGTCATACTCCTTTTCGAGGAGATGGGTGCTGGGTACTCCAATCAATGTTTCCAGCCATTTCCCTCATTTTGTATAGTCCCCTCTATAAATAGCTAGTTTAGGCGGGAGAGCTTCTGGTGGCTTCGGAACACAATTTGGGTTCATCAGGAGACAAAGATGGTCACTCTTTCCCAGACCTGGAAAGTATTTAATTTTCTTGACAAGATGCTCATCTGAAGAGAAAACCAAATCAAGGATATGTGGGGTCTCGTCCCGCTGATATCTGGTTGGTTCCGTTACATTTTCGAAAATGAAACAGTCCCTGGTCAACTCCAGGAAACTGTTGGAGAAGTGAGCAGCAGAGTCTGTGGACAGTCCAATTTCCCAGTTTAACCCTGGGAGGTTGAAATCACCGATTATTATCATGTTCTGGTGTCTAGTCTCAGTCACCTCCGTGATTGGCTTGCACAGACTCAAGTTGGTCGAAATAGGGCTACTAGGGCTTCTATAGATACATCCTATAGTGAGCAATTCCCTGAATTTAAGTTGGACTTCTATCCAAATGTGATCCGTGAAATATTCTGCCTTTGAAAGATATTTGGTGACAATGCAAATTCTTCCGAACATAAATTGCCACTCCACGCACACCAGCAGACCCCATCCTTGGTGTTTGTGGATTGAAGCTCAAATACATTGTGTAGTGTGGAATTTCAAGAATGGCAGGTATTATTGGGACTACCTGAGCTTTTGGTATCATCTCAGTAATGGCAATGATATCGGGATTCAAACCAGAAAAACGGAGGCGTAATTCATCTCTTTTGTTAGGGAACTGGTCTGCATTAGTGTGAAGTACTGACAAGTCCTTGACAACAACCAAAAAAGGATTTCAATTACTGGTTGTATATGAACTTACACCAGATGGAGGGACAGCCACCATGCGGGCTTGCTGTACCAATACCCCTTCTTCTGGTGTATCAGGTGGGTCAAGTACAGCAGCACCCATCCTCTGAATGCCCTCTTGGTTTTAAGGGCCCCGAATGGGGTTGTGAGTTTCGGTGGCCTCTGATCTTGGAGCTGAAACTTGTTCTTCATTTCCAGCAGGGTTGAGTGGTTGGGGATGGAACATTTGTAGCACCACCGCCAACAGCAGGAGCTAGCTCCGGGATCATTGGCTGTCTTTGTGTCCTGGGCACACGAGTTTTCCTCCTCTCTTCGTAGTTCTTGTCAGCACCTGGGACGGTAACTATCTTACCCTTGCAGATGACATTGTCCACTTCCCCGTCTCTCTCCTTCTCACAAGTTCTTCTCTCATCTTTTTGGCCTTCTGCCTTTCTGCTTTTGTCTGGTCAGGGTTCATGTAAATACCATTCCACTTGTGGCTGTGGTTGTAACTCTCGAGCATTCCTCACAACATCCCATTTGGTGGATTCGTTCTCAAAAGAAGCTATCAGGAGGCAGGGCTTGTTTCAGCTTCTTTGGCCGATTCGGAACGATGCTACCACCCTCGCACTCCAGTAAATCACATCCTTGATGATGGATCAGCACAATCACTTTCTTCTATGCTGATAAAATAAATTATTATTATTGTCTTTAAGCAGTCTCGCTACAGTGTGAAGTGAAAATGTATGCCCTGGTGGAAAAAAGTCTGCCCCAGCAACCAAATGTATGCCCCAATCGGGTCAGGATATGAGCTTACCTTATCTTACGGATTTTCGGAATTTCGAGGCACAAGGCCTGCAGGCTCTGTTCTCCACGAGCTCACTTTTGATCGTGCTTGACTCACTCGTTCCCAGGAGAAAATTACCTGAGATGGGCCCAGTGTTCATCTAGGCCGCTTTTAAATTGAGAAATTGTTTGTGCTGTAAAGACCGAGTCAGGGAGAGAGTTCCAATCGGATATAGATCGGACCCCAAGGGTGCAAGGACGAATTCTTGTTTGAGCTGATGGTTTAGCCAACTTCTTAGAATGACCTCGAATGCGAATGTGGGGGTCCAAAGCAACAAACGGTGCGAAATCCTGATCGATGTTGCCGTTCATCAGCTGGTACAGCTTGACCATGTCCCCCCTACGCCTGCGGTAGTGCAGGGATGGAAGATCGAGTGCTTGCGTCTCTCTGGGTAGGGTAAGTGACGAAGGGACTGCACCAAGCGGGTTGCACGCCGCTGAACTTTTTCTACTAGCTTCTGGTCGGCGCGGTTGAATGGGCCCCACACACTGTTGCCATATTCCACAAGTGGGCGCACAAGTGCCTTGTTATGTCGGGGGAGCGTGAAGCTGTCGATATTAGCGAAAGACCTACGAATGACTGCAAGTACCGTTTGCTCTGGCAACGGCTGTGCAAGCCTGCTGTCGAAACTTGACTTTGTCATCAATCACGATGCCTAGGTATCTTTCCCCAGATGACTGGCGGATCTGAGTCCCCATCATAGAGTACCTGTGGTGCGCGTTGGCAGAGCCGAGGTGCAGGATTGAACATTTGTCTAAATTAAAAGGGAGCTGCCAGTCAGCAGACCAATTACGCAAGCTGTTTAAAATACCTCATTGAGAAGCCTCTCATATTCTGCAGACTGGTGTTCAACAGGTTTGATTTCCATGGGCAAAATATCATCCGAATGGGACCACCGATCAGGATGATAATGGAGTCATTGACTCCTTAAAATGTCATTTCCAGATAAGGTCACAGAATGGGGCAACTCATATGAACCCTTTTCCAATCTACTTCAAGAAAAATTTGTTTGGTTAAAATGGTAGGTCACTATCATCATTACAATAGTTGTACTTATCTCTTGTACACCATCCAATCCCCGTCTTTATTTTACGTTATTTAATCTTTTATTTGCCCATATTTTTATTTTATTTCCCTCTTTTGCATTTTTTCCATGTTCATTGTACCATGTACTGTCCCACCACTTCACAGTGGGCCAGCGAGCGCTCAAAATTAATTACCGTCGAACTATTGAGGCAACATCAACAATATTTTATATCTAGGGTTTTTAGATGCCCCCGAGCAGTTTTCGGGGTTGTTATTGCTGTATCTGCAGCCCATGCCCAGTTATTGGCATAATATTACCAGGATAATATACATAATAATATACCCCTCCGAATAACACTTTTCCTTTGCCTGCGGGATTTCGTTGTATGGAGGATATATGCCGGCATTCTGACATTCTGACCAGGGACGTAGCCAAGGGGGGGCAGGGACAGCCAACCCCCCCCTGAGGACACGGGTCGCGCGAAGCGCGGCTCGCCCGCACTATGCCCTGTGGCTAAATATTAAATTTCATACCAGACAGGGCACTCTTAAGCCCTCCTCAGCACTCTATTCTGTAACAAGCAGAACAATTTTTACCCATCAGGGCCCTTTTGGCGCTGTCGCAGGGGCCTTCTTCGGGGGCGCCCCCCTGAGCGAAATCCTGGCTACGCCCATGATTCTGACTCTTGGCCGACTCTCTGGTAAACTGCCAGGTTTGCTTCGTATGCTGCCCTTCAATGAACACAGCAAGTGCCTCTTCGTTTGTGTATCATATTGGGGTATTTGCTGGTTTTCTTAACATTTGTCTTACCTTAGTAGGTCTTGTGGGAGTCACGGTCACGTCTTTGAGAAAACCAGAAAGGTCCTGGCGCTTTGGAGCGTGTGACATTTAAAAGCTCTGCAGAGGAGTAACCAGCCTTGAAAGCGGAGGTTCGACGACTTTGGAGCTTCCAGAAAGTGCTCCACATAAACCCACAGGCCGACAAGGACCCCGGCTTGTAGATGGCTGGTCAAGGTCAATAGACTCCAATACCCTCGATGAATCTGCTGCGATGGAAGACTCATTCAGCCACTGTTCCTCTTTCTCCAAGAAGCGGTCTAGGGTCTTGTGACTTGCTTGCCATTTCCGCTTCAGCCTTGCAATAAAAATGGTGATTTCCGACCGCACGTGTCTCTTTTATGCTCACTGAATCCGCGCTGTAACGTGTCCTTAACATATGACACTTCGTCATCCGCTGTCACTCTGTTGATACCAATATTGCCACGCACAAAGTTAAACACATCCCTTCGTGAGATCATTTTTCCCACTACAAAACCACAGTTCGCTAGAGTAAGGCACCTGTCCAACTGAGGCAGGGGCCTATTGTTCCTCTGTACCAGACCACTTCTGACTGAAGGAAACGACCGTCTTATGTTTCGTCTCATCTCAAATTTGAGCTCTCGCGATCAGTTCTCGTGCGAAGCGACGTAATCATCTGATGCATTTAGTGTAAAGCGAGTGGCAAACCTAGGCCAAGCTGCACAGTATCTTAAGCCCCGAGCGGCGTTTAGACAATACCCCTATTTCCTGTGTAAAGCATTTGACCCAATGTGACCTGGAAAATATTGCTTAACTTGCAGGTCTACGAAATAGCTCAGAATTGTGTTAACCGGGACTCGCGACGAATCCTAAAGGGAAAACTTGCCGACACTTGCCTTAAAAATGAACAATTTCTACCATTTGGCTTGTAACAGTGTAATACTATGACCGCACCCATGCCTTGCATTGAATAACAACTATGCTCATAATACCAATTCGGGCAAAATCGGGCAAAAAGTACTTATAAGGCATGAAAGTAAACACCTTCAGCTACATTGTGGACCAAATTTCACTGCGGCACAGGGTGATATATTTTTAAAACTCTATTTCAAATATAGTTTGATCAAATCTATCTCCGTCAGTAACATTACTTGGTAAATTTGCTCCCCATACCTGACCAATGCACGAAATGAAGTTAAAACATGTACTAACATATTTGGAACACTCCGTTCCTAGAAACAAAAGCCATAAAACTAATTGCTAAGCATTTGAAACGTTGAAAAACACTTGTGAACAAATACAGAAATTCAGGCGATAAATGCGCTCCGAAACGCTTTCGGTAGAAACCTCGTATTCAGACTGTTTCTGCACAGAGTTTTGTTGTCGTTTAGAACAAATAAGAATGCCATCGTGTTCTACATTCAATTTCGCACTGATGACACCCATAAAACAGCAATATTTTTGAACTTACGAAATCCGAATAATAAGCGCTTTTGAGGGTCCGCGGGCCCACTGTGCACTTCAGCTGTATCGCCGTTGCTGCGTCGAACCCGAGAATGCCGGCAACTCCCGCGCATCGGCCTATATGTGCGCGGGGCATGCTTTCAGGCCCGCCTAATCTGGCCCTGCTGTGTCGAGTGGCACCTTTTTCGTGGCCATTTCTTGTCATCATGTTTTTTGCCTTTTTATTATGTTTTGAGGTTTTTAATCCATGTACTTGAGTCCATACACATATATTTAACAGTAAAAACATCCATCAAGTACACACACCCAGGCGACAGCACTTAATCCACCCTCCCTGAGATCTAAAAAGCACCAAACTCCACACAGCAGCATGAAGGTAGGCTTGAAGCAATGGGTAGACCCATGCACTTGTGTTTACACATCGTCTTTGATGATAATAAATGTATGGATACACTTGGTGCAGCAAAGAGAAATAAGAGTGAAATCCCAGTGATGTATGGGTCCCTTTAACAAGGCGGATCAGTTGTCTGTTGAGTGTGTCAAGAGGAGGGCTAATAGGCTTGTTCCACAACTGCAAGACCTCAGCTACCAGGAAAGCCTCTGTAGGCTAAAGCTTCCTTCACTGCAGTACAGGAGACAATGAAGCAGCATGATCCTGATGTGATAGCTAATGCACGGTCTGCTTGGAGTTCCCAAAGATACTTTCATCCAGGATTCACCAGTCACAACTACTAGGGGTCATCGCTTCAAGGTAGCTAAGCTGCATGCTATCTCCAGAGTGAGAAGGAATCACTTTGCTGTTAGAGTTGCTTCAGCCTGGAATAGCCTCCCCGGCCTGGGGGATGAATGCCAAGTCTGCAGAACGTGGCAGAGTTCGACGAGATCTCGTTGGGGAAGCCTCGAGGCAGACCTACCGATTTTGGTCAGCTTTTGGTTGAGCTTGGGGCTGATGGGGGAGGGCACTTGAGGCAGTTTCTAGTACTTGGGGCAGCAGCAGTCTGGATAATAATCCAGTCTGCAAAGTATGGCAGCAGGACAGACAAGTCGCACCAGCCATCTAAAATTCTTGCACCGCCAGCCACCAAAAATTTGCACCAATCCGGCATTTACCAGGAAAAAAAACGTACCCATCCCTACCCACACGATGCAATGCTACCTCTCTTATTAGTTAGTTAGTTGAGGACTTTTTATACTGTTTAGTTGATGCCCCCTCCTGTGTCTTTGTGACCATTTAGTCATTATTTGTTTGGTTTTCAGTGTCACCTTTCTCGCACCAGTCTCATAAATTTGCACCACTCGCTCTTGCCTTCAAGGGCACTCGCACCAACGAGATCTCGTAAAAATGCCATACTTTGCACACTGGATAATAATCACAGAGGGAAGAAGAAATAAATAAAAGAAATGACAATCATTAGTTAAACCAGCGCTGGAAAAGCTAATTTGTCTCAAAAGCACCATATTTGTCAACGAATGAAATATGGTTTAAAAGATACCAGATGCAGGAAATTTCTAATTGACATAAAGTTTCTGGAAGTGAATAAGGAATTCAGGCAATGGGCGCCTTTCAAAAGCTAAATTTAGAATTTTTCTATATTTGTAATCTAAAGGTAATTTTAGTTACATAAAACAATCTTAGAACTCAAAACAAAATTTCCAGGTATGTAGTTTTTTGCATTTCCTCTATGTTTTGATTGCCAAAGGCCAGCAAATCATGCCAGTACCCCATCCCAAGACCGAATGCCGGTCAATGATGTGATGTCACACAGGCGCAAGGGGATCTTTCTTCGCTTGAGTCTTTCGAAAATATTTTGAATTTTATGATACTTGCATTGAAATGTGAGAAAACAAAAGGGAAAAATGTTCTAGCGCTGGAACAAATTTTTCTATACAAATAAAGTTGTCAATTGAATATTTTTAATAGCATTAATTGATATGGCTTGAAAGCAGGGGCAAATGACATCACTAGGGGCGAAAAGACTTTGCTTTTAAATATACCTTTGCATAAAGGTATCCTTGAAATCGTGCATCCTGAATGCAAGATAGCTGCTGGACGTGAGTTTCTATAGCTACGGTACATTGAGGGTAGTGAATACGTTGTTTTCATCAAGTCGGATGCACAGTTTTATTTTATTTCTGAGTGTCTTGTTTAAAATGGAATAAATAAAACTTGCATTCATAAAAAATTACCCCCACTGTTGGAGTTTGCAACAGCAACCAAATTTCTGCCCCAATTGGGCTGCCCCAAGCGCCTCGTCAAGTCACCTGCCACATTCTGCAGATTGGGTGAGTGCCCCTCTGTAAAGTTAAGGTATCTTAAGTGCCCCTACCATCAACACCTTTAAATCTAATTTAAAGCAACATTGGGAGAGGCTTCTATACCAATCCCTGAACTAGGTAGGTTACAGTAACTCAATATAAGCTGAGCTCGATGAGCCCGGGCAAGATATGAGTGCCTCACAAAACCCCGCACATCTAAGGTATCTCAGGCCAGTTTAAAGGGAATGTGGCACCTTGGTCGAATCCTGGAATTTAGTGAAATTAGGCGTACTTTTAGCCGAAAATAATGAAACCACTCATGATTTCTCTGAAAAATATACAATAAGCTCAATATTTTGTTTTTAAAATACTCCTCTCGAAAAAGAAATAAATATCAGCCTGTGGATGATGTCACAATCTGGCAGTCACTACCATACTTGAAAAGCTTCAAGGGTGTCAATTGGCTGATGCTCATCGTGACATCAGCATATGTTGTCACACCAGTAGCTCACAACAATAGCCGCCGGCGACAGGGGCTGAGGGGGCTGGTGTCAGGTAGGTTCTAGCTTTTTTTTTACGGAAATATCGAGTTCTAAGACAAATGACATATGGAGTACCGGGTTTTCCGACTTGCTTTACAACTTGGCTATCTCAGTTAAAATCACGTTGTGAAGGTGCCACATTCCCTTTAAGATATCTAAGGCCAAGGTAAGATGACTTTACCTCCTCCTCAGGGTCTGCTGCTAAAGTGCTATATAAATAAATAAATATATATATATATATATATATATATATATATATATATATATATATATATATATATATAAAATATAAATATATATATATATATATATAGCACTATATATACATATAGCACTATATATATACATATATAATAGACAAAATTACTCCACAAATATCACCTATCAACAGTATACACCGAACATATATTACCCTGGGCCCCGTTTCATAAAAGTTGTAGAAATGCGGCGTGTTTTACACCACATTCACCTGCAAAGTTACGCCGTACTCAGAATCACGTTTCACAAAGAGCGGTGACATTCACGCGAAAGCGGCGTAGATATCAAATGCAGCGTGAATCAAGATACCTTTACTTAAAGGTACGTTCAAGAGGGAATCCTCCACGCTTGAGGAACGTCACTCGGGCGTAGAGGAATTCCTTTACCACTGAACTGTGTGTTAAACTGCTGCTAATGGCACTTCCCGTTTACGAATCTGTGAGAATAAACGGTAATCAAATTTATCCCAAATAAAATAAACAAACATTTCGTTTTAGATTCTGGGCCTCTTTTTGCAAAAATTCGGATATTTAATTATGTAATTTTCCCATGTTATATGATACCAGAAGTGACGTCACATTCGGTGGTCTGCGCTTGCTGTTGGAGGGGGCTGGCGTGAATTACGCCCAATTCCAGAATGGAATTACCCCTCTCAAATATGGCGTGTAACTGCTTTGTTAACTTAAAAAATCGCATATATATTTTTCAATAAATTATTTGAATAAAAATTATTGTACTTATTTGCTCTTATTCGATTTTTAAGTTTCTAATGCACTTTTACAAGTATTGCGGCGGAAGATGCATTATCAGCTGACGCAATAAAAATACCACGGATTTGTTTTTGGCCGTACCCCATTTTTTTAGGTAGTTACTGTCAAAAAGGTCCTAAAAAAGTTTATTGTATTGTTGTTCGAGTGTAGCTCAGTAGAATTTTTGGTGAATTGTGTTTACTTATTATGAGTGAACTGTGAAAGGTCTGTGAACCTTATAATTTCGTGAAACTGGGAAAGGAATAGTGAGTAAACATCTTTGAAGAATAACAAGATCAAGATGCTGGTACTTCGGTACCTAGGTATATCATCATTTTCGCCAGAGCCCTCAGTAGAGATACTTGGATTTTGTTGGTGACAGATACCTGAAATTGAATTTTTACCCTCCATAGACTCCATATAACACTTTGTCAGTGTCAGCCTATCTAGGGTTCTTTCCTCGCTAGACTGTAAAATAACAGTAACGGCAGAAAGTCAAAATAAAAATCAATGTCAGCTTTCCTGTGTATTTGCATCAACAGCTATCATCATTTTTGGCATACCAAATGGCCATAGAATTCTATATATCAGCTCAATTTGGCATGTGCAACTTGCACTTTATACCTGTGCAAGGAAAAACTTGCACACACTTCCATTTAAGTTTATTTTACATTCATGACTCTTTTTGTCCTTCACTACATTACTTAATTTTGCTTCAGATTCAGAATTCCATAAGAAATTATATGTTTTTCATGTTTTGCTTCATTGTCTGATAAATGTTACGCTGCTATGTCTTGCATAGCTTTTCAGGCGTGTTTTACATATTCAACGTACATGTTGTCTGCTATATGAAACAATATTGGCAATATTCTACGCTGAATTCCAGTACAGCGTAGTTTAGAGCAGCGTAACTTTGCAAGAAGTTGTATTTTACGCTGCATTTTTGTGAAACAAGATTGTGGTGTATTATTCACTTTCTACGCTGCATTATGCTACTTCTACTCTATAAGCATAAGTTACGCCTTTTATGAAATGGGGCCCTGGTACACACCAAGGCAATAGAGTGGTACACACACAATCACACGGCACCACCACATAAGAGGAGGAGTCATTGCAAGACAGCCCCCTCCAGGGGGTGGACATGAGATACTTCTCTAGAATTCTGGGGGTTTTGAAGGTTCCACTTCTGGTTCTAACAGTTTTTTGGCAGCAAAACTTAACACAGGGGCGCAGCCAGGGGGGCACAGGGGGCACGTGCCCCCCCATCGGTGCCGGGTGCCCTTTTGATTGCCAGGTAATGTGCCCCCCTTTGGGCCGTGCCGCTCGAAATTTAGTACCCTACGTCGTTGAGCCTAGATGGAACTAGACTGCATTTAGTGATTTAAGCTATTGTTTGACAATTAAGTGCCTTTTGGTCAGTTAGGGCATTCTGTCGCCTTTCCAAGCGCCCGGGAAGAGTAAAGGCACGTAATCCGTTCCAGATAATGCCTCATAGTGCGCCAATAATTGTATGGGCAGAGCAAATCTGGTGCCCCTTGATCTCATCTGGTGCCCCCTGAGCGCTGGTCTTAAACCCTGGAGCTGATCATGTGCCCTCTGTGCTGATCTGATGCCCTTGTAGTCAATCTGGTGCCCCCCTGAGAAAATAGTTGTGCCTTCTGAATCTATATAATGTTCTCTGAGTTAGTCTGATGCCTCCGAGCTTGCCTGGTGCCCTATTAGCTGTTTTAGTGCCCCTTGAGCTGATCCGGGCCCCCTGAACTTATTTAATGCCTCCTGTAGTTTATCTTCTGTCCAGGGCCACAGCCAGGGGGCACGGGGCACGTGCCCCCATCGGTGCCGGGTGCCCTTTTGATTGCCAGGTGGTGTACCCCCTTTGGGCCGTGCCGCTCGAAATTTAGTGCCCTACGCCGTTGAACCTAGACGGAACTAGGCCGCATTTAGCGATTTCAACTATTATTTGACAATTAAGTGCCTTTTTGGTCACCTAAAACATTCTGTCGCCTTTCCAAGCACCCGGGAATAGTATAGGCACGTAATCCGTTTCCAGATAATGCCTCATCGTCGCCAATAATCGTACGGGTGGAGCTCATCTGGTGCCCCCTGGAGGTGATCATGTGCCTTCTGAGCTGATCTGATGCCCTCGTAGTCAATCTGGTGCCCCCCCTCCCTGAATAAATAATTGTGCCTTCTGAACCTATATAATGCTCTCTAAGTTAGTCTGATGCCTCCGAGCTTGCCTGCTGCCCTAATAGCTGTTTTAGTGCCCCTTGAGCTGATCCGGGCCCCCTGAACTTATTTAATGCCTCCCGGAGTTTATCTACTGTCCAGGCGGGCACAAGGGGCACGTGGACCCATCGGTGCCGGGTGCCCTTTTGATTGCCAGGTGGTGTACCCTCTTTGGGCCGTGCCGCTCGAAATTTAGTGCCCTGCGCCGTTGAACCTAGATGTAACTAGACTGCATTTAGCGATTTCAACTATTGTTTGACAACTAAGTGCCTTTTTGGTCAGCTAGGGCATTCTGTCGCCTTTCCAAGCACCCGGGAAGAGCATAGGCACGCAATCCATTTCCAGATAATGCCTCTTCGTCGCCAATAATCGTACGGGCGGAGCTCATCTGGTGCCCCTTGGAGCTGATCATGTGCCCTCTGAGCTGATCTGGTGCCCTCGTAGTCAATCTGGTGCCTTCCTGAGAAAATAAGTGTGCCTTCTGAGCCTATAAAATACTCTCTGAGTTATTTTGATGCCTCCGAGCTTGCCTGGAGTCCTTTTAGCTGTTTTAGTGCCCCTTGAGCTGATCCGGGCCCCCTGAACTAATTTAATGCCTCCCGGAGTTGATCTACTGTCCAGGGGTGCAGCCAGGAAGGCACAGGGGGCACGTGCCCCATCACTGCAGGGGTGCCCTTTTGATTGCCAGGTGGTGTACCCAATTTGGGCCGTGCCGCTCGAAATTTAGTGCCCTAGCCGTTGAACCTAGATGTAACTGGACCGCATGTAGCGATTGAAACTATTGTTGGACAACTTAATACCTTTCTCGGTCAGCTAGGGTATTCTATCGCCTTTCCAAGCACCCGGGAAGAGTATGGGCACCTAGTATGTGTCCACCTAATGCCTCATTGTCGCCAATAATCGTACGGGTAAAGCCGATGTGGTGCTCCTTGAGCTCATCTCGTGGGCTCTCAGCTGGTCTTGGCCCCTTGAGCTGATAACTTGCCCTCTAAGCTGATCTGGTGCCCCTGAGTCAATCGAGTGCCCCACGGAGCAAATAATTGTGCCTCCTGAACCTATATAATGCTCTCTGAGTTAGTGTAATGCTTCCGAGCTTGTTTGGTGCCCTAATAGCTGATTTAGTGCCCCTTGAGCTGATTCGGGCCCCTGAACTGATCTCATGCCTCCCCAAGTTGATTCTGTCTTCTAAGTCAATATGGTGCCTCTTCAGCTGATTAGGTGCCCCCTCAGCTGATTATTGATGTCTCCTTAGATGGTCTGGTCCCCCCTGAGCTGGTTTGGTGGGCCCTGAGCCCACCTTGTGTCCCCTGAGCTGTTATGTTGCTCCCTGAGCTGATTTAGGCTCCTGCCATAGTCCGGGGGCTGGAAGCTGATCTGAGCCCCCGAGCGGATCGATCTGGTGCCACCTGAGATGCAACAATGCCCCTGAGTCGATCTGGTACCTCCTGAGTCCATCTGCTGCCCTCTGAGCTAATCTGGTGCCTGAGCTAAGCTGACCTGGGCCTCCTTACGTGATTTCATGAGCAGCTCTAAAGCCCTGGGCTGAGCTGGGCCCACAGAGGCTGATGAGGCTTGAGATTGTATGGGGCTCCTGAGCTGATTAAGTACCTCCTGACTTGATCTGGTATTCCCGAGCTGGTCGTGGACCACTGATCGGATTGTTTGTACCCTAAGCTAATCTGGTACCCTATGGGCATCTGGTGTCCCCTGAGCAGCTCTGGGGCTTTTGAACTGATTGGGCCCCGAGCTGGTGAGGGATCCCTGAGCTGATTTAGTACCCCTGACTTGAACTTGCCCCCTGAGCTGATCGATCTGGTGCACCCTGAGCAGATATACTGCCCCCTGAACTTAACTAATGCCCCCTGAGTCGATCTGGTGCCTGCTGAGTCATCAGTGTGTCTCCTGAGCCCATCTGATTCCCTCTGAGCTAGTCTGGTGCTACATTGCTAGTATGGTGCCCTTTAAGCTGACCTGGACCTCCTGGTGTGATTACGTGATTTCCTGAGCAGCTCCCAGGCCCTGGGCTGAGCTGGGCCCACAGGGGTTGGTGAGGGCCCCTGAGATGGTATGGGGCTCCTCAGCTGATTAAGTGCCTCCTGACTTGATCTGGTATTCCCGAGCTGATCTGGGCCCCGAGCTGGTCGGGGACCACTGATCTGATTATTTGTCCCCGAGGCTGATCTGGTGCCCTATGGGCCGATCTGGTGTTCCCTGAGCAGCTCTAGGGCTTTTGAACTGCTTGGGCCCCGAGCTGGTGAGGGATTCCTGAGTTGATTTAGTGGCCCTGACTTGATCCTGTCCCCTGACCTGACTTGAGGCCCCTGAACTGATCTGGGGCCTCAAGAGCTGATCTGGGGCCCAAGAGTGGGTCTAGGTTCTGAGTGTACCCTGAGCTGGTCTGGGCGCTGAGCTTGTGAGAGCCCCTAAGTTGGCTTGAGGTCCCCTGAGGTGATGTGGCGCCTTAAACTGTTCTGGGGCTTCTTGAACTGGTTTAAGGCCCTATGAGCCTATCTGTGGCCCATGAGCTAGTCTGATGACCACATCTCTGGGACCAATGAGCTAGTCTAGTCCCTGGATGAAGAATGAGCTGCTCTGTGGCCTGATCTACATCAGGGGCCCCTGAGGTGGTCTTGAATAGACAGATAATAATAACACAAGGCCAACTCCCATCATTTCGGGGCGGGTTCACTGAGCTAGTTTAGTCCCTGGAGGCACAACTGGGGGACGGGGGAAGCTGCTCTGGGGGCCTCTGATCCACATTTGGGGGCCCCAGAGCTGGTCTTGAATAGATGGGGAATAAGAACACAATGGAAGCTCCCCTTGTAAAACGGAGCTAACGAGGAATGAGGAATCTCTAAAACGGCTTGTGATACCTAGGCACCCCAGGTTATATAAATTGTTTATCATACTGGTGGATTCTGGGAAGGGATGATAAAAAGGCATGTGCCCCTGAGCTCAGAGCACAGTCCCCTAAACCAGGATTTCTACTAATTAATTTAAATGAAGAACTAGTTGTTACAATTTTCAGCCCTGTCACACCATCCCCATCTAAACCACCGGCCTGTTCACCTTTTATTTACTCTTAACTGGGACCGATCCTTGAGAATATGGAACTTAATAAACGAGTTCAAAAGGTATCTCCCAAATTTTTCCGGCCGCAAAAATGTGTTCTTCCAAAGACACTGCCATTCCTCGTCCCACGGCGATTGTGGGAGGCAAGGAACTTAATCTGTGTTCAGCCAGGGCTCACTCGTCACGACAAAACCAGTGGGCATATCAAAAAAATTTCGACTCCAATATGCCTTAACCTGCACATTGTAACAGATATCACATGCTCCGCTGATGTTAAGTATTTGCATTAGTTGGCTGTCCTTAAATCTATCCCAAAAAAGTAGTGTTTTGGCTACTTCCATGGCATTTTGGTGATATTTTGTTCCTTTTTTCGGTTTTAATCGAATTTTCCTTCTCCGTCAATGATTTCTTTGCATTTTTATTGAACCAAATATGCCCAAAAAAATGATATAAACAAAGATATAGTAAGTTTTTAGGTTACGTTAAAAAGTGCCCTTTTTTCCCCGGGGTGCCCCTCAAAGTTGGTGTGCCCCCCATACGAAAGCTCTGGCTGCGCTCCTGAGTATGAATAGCCCTTTTAGACATTGGAAATATACTTCCTTACTGTCCATAATTCTGTCAAGTTTTCTACGCCCGCTGTATCCCTAAAGTGCGGGCATCATGACACATTTCTAGGTCGGTACATGGTGCCTGCTAATGATAGGATTGCTAAATTTGTGTTCGACTTCAGTGGTTGAAAAATAACGGGAATAAAAATTATCCGTATGAGTTATCTACCCCAGTGCGTACTCCAAAATCCAGTTAGACGGGGAGCAGTATCATAAAACATATTCAATTTTGTTCATGCCTTCTGAATTTGTGTCATTGTGGCTTTGAAACCTGTTTCCCAGCAGCCTCGGCCCCCACGAAACCGTCCGGCGTTAAAAATAGTCGCCGAGCCGGCGGTCCCGCTGGGGGAACTGTGAACAAACACCTGAGCGACCCGCACGAGATGGAATTCGCACCCACCCTTTCATGACAATAGATATCCGCAGTGCCCTCCCGGAATTACGCAGCTGAGTCTGCCAGTGTCAAAAGTCAACACTGTTGGACATCTAGTGAGCGTTTTTGAAGCTGGGAAGATGACAAGTCACGCACACGATTTCTCACTCTGCGGGATTTAAAGTCCCTCAGCGCGACTAAATCATTGGCTGGCGTTCAGCAGGATTCCACGCAATGTGGTAGTTTTAAGCATTTTACAAGCTAATGACAGGAGGCTAAGCGCACCATATGCATAATTTGTTCGAGTAATGAATGATGCGGCGTGTAAAATGTCACGCCAAAATTAAACCATTTCAAGTGACCACCAAGACGGCCGCAAAACTAGCCTAATTTCCACTTAAAGAGGCGACTGCCAGAAATAAATAATGGTGAACATGTACTCAAAATGTTTTAATCTCGCAGTCTGGTAAGAAAAAGGTGCCGCTATCTATTACACTATCCGAATGATTTAGATGAATTCCCGCTGAGAAGCAAATGGGGACACCAAATACCACTTCAGGCCCATGTTAAAAGGAGTCTGCAATGTCTCACAGGAATCCAATCGGCGGGTAGTTCGGCGAACACAACATAATGAAACGGGATCTTTCTAAATATAAATGAACTGTTTGTTATAACATGCTAGCTGGATATACCCGAAATTTTGCCATTTTCTCGTCATTGTGATCTTTCCCCAAAAATCGACCGTTTTCCCTATGACGGGGCGTCCTCAGCGCCGCTGCGCGCCGTCCCCGTTAATGCCGCAAATGGCACACCATGTGTAGATATTCGCATTGAAACGGCGAGAAGAGGAAAAAACAGCACCGCCGGCAGGGCGCGGGTTAACCCATTAACGTCCAGCGGGTCATTTTTGTCCTCTGACTTTGACAGGCTGCAGAATCGGTACCAGTGAAGTGATGTTCATGTTTATGATATGGACGTGTGTTTCAGACCGTGGACAAGCTGGAAAAATGTATTTGAAAATTCTAGGTTTTTATGGGACGATTTTGGTGGAACTTATTTTGGCGAGGTTTTGGTCAGCGTGAGATAGCTCTGCAAATTTTGTTTCTTGCAATAACATATGGAAAACTGAAAAGGGTTTGCATGATTGACATTAAGCCAAGACCACTAGGAGTCAGATGGTGAAGGAGTAAGATTTTCTTGAACGGCTTTGCCATGAGTCATCGTCAAATATGAAGCGGACAAAAATGACCCGCTGGGCGTTGCGGACATCTGCGGGCCACTGAAAATGAGGAAAAGGATGTGTCCTGTCCTCTCGTCTGGTGCGTTAGGTGCACAATGTTACCTAGAGGGAAAGGAGGCATTGAGGGTCCTGCGAATGCAGGGTTGCCAGTTTATATATTTTTCATCAAATCTGAAGATTTTTAGTGCAATGTCGATACGTTTGGAAACTTTGAAGTTCATGAAATGCTTCCTACCGTTTTCGGGGTCTGTTTTATTTTGGGAATAATTATCACATAATTTTAACGGAAACATGCAAGATGGTTCCAGTATTTTGCAAAGGCGTCATTAAATACAATTTTCAGGGGTTTTGAAAACTTATCGAAATTTTAGCACTGACTAAAAGCTAGCAGATGGATTGTGTGTAGTGAATAGAGAGAATAGGGAACAGTAGCGGATTGAGGACTTCATTGGGTGGTGGGGGGGGGGTTAGGGGTCTCGAGCCTCCCCCGCCATGGCCTCGGAACAGTCCTCAGTAATGCATTTAGGTACTGTAGGCACACTGACATTTCGGTAGAGGGGGACTTGAGCCTTCCTAGCATCCTTGTGTCCACTAATGATTGAAAGCCAATGACCAGCTGACAAAAATGAGTTGGAAATTAGCGCGGCCGCCGCGATGGTTTGTTTTGACGAGATGGTGCAGTGTCAAACGTCTGGAGCAGTATAAAACGGGTGAAAGCTTGGGAAGTTCTAGAACTTCTGTCTAAAACGCAACTAGCACTATTTTTGTTTGGTTCTAGTCAAGTGAAACTACAATGAGTGGACATCCCGGGGGTTAGGAGGAGGGATCTCCCACAGACTTTGTCTAGGGCTTGGATTGCAGTGCCAGCGTTAAACCATCCAGAACCCCTCCTGGATCGAGAAGAAATCTCCAGCCATGGAGACATAAAAATATCGAAAGCATAGTTGTTAGCAATGCACAGATCAAATGTTTTGCAGGAAAAGAAGCAAAATAAGTTGTTTTAAGTGCGCAAGATAGCGGAGTGGCTCAAGTGCATATCATAATCATACCATCACAAAATATATTAGTCATGAGGATGAGAAAGATGATGAGCTGACCAGCGTTACAATGACCAGTGGTGTGCCTGGAAATGTGGAGGTTCACATTTATGCAACTATGAAGCGCGCTACTTGTTCCAAAGAAAAGTTAGAGAGATGGAAATTGACCCGTTTGGAGATTTGGAGATTAATCAAGCTAATGTGCACCGCGTGGGGGAGCTAACGGATTGAGTTTTCAAAACTTTTCATCTGTATGCTGAATATTCCGATTTGTCGTTGAAAGCTCAGTGAGCATCAGTCACGAAGTCTGGGAGGCGGAGAAGGAAGGGGTAGAGACAAAAGAAACAGTTTCCCAAAACCTTTGATATTCACAAATATTCTTAAAATACTATGATGTTCACAATTTCAGTCTATCCCCCGCAAATCATCAGTCTAGGTTAACCACGTTTGTATACTATTTGAAAATATGCTGTCAGTGTTGTCTTTAATTAAACCTTAAGAGCATAGAACTGTCTAAACATTTTACTATGGCCTATATGCAAGAGGAAATAAAAACACTTCACAGAACTGCAGTAAAAGCGATGCGCATTGGGCCGCTGAGTGCGGTGACAGCGCCGCTCGGGAGCCGGCCGCGCAGTGCCAGCCGATGTCCCAAACGCCCAGCGGGTCATTTTTGTCCGGTGTCATATCTCAGAATCTAAAAAGTGGTATCGATTTAAAACTTTAGGAACATCTTATTGGGCATATTCTAAGCATAGGAAAACATTTGTTTCGCCAATTTGAAAGCTGGAACTAGGTGCGGGCGTTAATGGGTTAAAGGGAATGTGGCACCTTGGTCGAATCCTGGAATTTGGTGTAATTAGGCGTACTTATAGTAAAAAATAATGAAACCACTCATGATTTCTCTGAAAAATGTACAATAAGCTCAATGGTTTTTAGAAATACTCCTCTAGAAAAAGAAATAAATATCAGCCTGTGGATGATGTCACGATTTGGCAGCCACTACCATACTTAAAACGCTTCAAGGGCTTCGATTGGCTGATGCCCATCGTGACGTCAGCATATGTCGTCACACCAGTAGCTCACAACAATGGCCGCCGGCGACGGGGGGCTGAGGGCGGCTGGCGTCAGGTAGGTTTTAGCTTTTTTCTACGGAAATATCGAGTTCCAAGATAAATGAAATATGGAGTACCGGGTTTTCCGACCTGCTTTACAACTTGGCTATCTCAGTTAAAATCACGTTGTGAAGGTGCCACATTCCCTTTAAAATCTGGCAACTGTGACAGCGGTTTGCGGGTTTTCTGCAGCGGGGGCCCCTTGTTTTAGTAGAAACTGAAAACAGTACCAATATTGTGTCACTAATGGTACGCTGTGCAATTAAAAAACAGAGCTGCTAAATTAAAATATTTGCTACACGCTTCTTTCTGTATTTCGAAAATATGTGGTTTGATTTTGAACCATATAGTCAGGATCGCTATTTTGTCACAATTATGCACCTCGATTTTCGTTAATGTGTCACAAACTGCAGTAGCCGAGTTGGCAAGTTTCTGCACCTCTGAACGGCCCACCAGCGTGCAGGCGGCGCCAAGGCCATACAGGGCGGCGCGGCCCCTTGCAGCATGCGAGCTCCATCGCGAGCCCCTCATGGTGGCGGAGGATTACGGCGCCAGCAGGTCCCCCACCAACGCCAGCCGGACCAGGAACCACCAGACGATTCCAGACGGTTCCAAAAACCACAGAGGCTGGACAGCAGCGCCGGGGCATGTATCTGTCGAAATGAACGTTCGGTCCAAATTCACGTAACACGCTTTTCGCCTAACTTCTTGCAGGACCTACATTTCCCCGTGCACTTTCTCCTAAAGAGAATGTGACATCTTCACAACGTGATTTTAACTGAGATAGCCAAGTTGTAAAGCAGGTCGGAAAGCCCGGTACTCCATATTTCATTCGTCCTGGAACTCGATATTTCCGTAGAAAAAAGCTAAAACCTACCTGACACCAGCCCCCTCAGCCCCCGTCACCGGCGGCCATTGTTGTGGACTACTGGTGTGACGACATATGCTGACGTCACGATGAGCATCAGCCAATCGAAGCCCTTAGGCATTTCAAGTATGGTAGTGGCTGCCAGATCGTGACATCATCCACAGGCTGATATTTATTTCTTTTTCTAGAGGAGTATTTTTAAAAACCAAATATTGAGCTTATTGTAAATTTTTCAGAGAAATCGTGAGTGGTTTCATTATTTTTTACTAAAAGTACGCCTAATAACACTAAATTCCAGGATTCGACCAAGGCGTCACATTCCCTTCAAGAGTCGGCAACTTTGGAGGGATTTGGAGGGATTCAAGGGTGTTAAATTTATATTTTTGTTGCCGTCATCTTGCAAAAATTGCGCTCTAAAAAAACATTTTAGCCCTAGCCCTGTTCCAGCTGTCAGCACAGTTTTGTCAGCACCAATCAGCGGGCCGCATTGCGCCTACGTCACAGGATTGTAGCCTCTCCCCGGGAACTTGATTCTAGAGGTTTTACGGGCTGAAGGCCTGCTGTTGTGCTGATGAAAAATAGCAAGTGCACGAAATTGGCCCCGGTCATCGAAAGTGTTGGCACCTGGCGGATTTTTTTAAAAACGCCAGTAGAGGGACTGACGTCTGGAACATCGTAGTATATTCCATGGTGGGGGCACCACCCTGTCGGATACTGACCATGAGAGTGGCTCTGCAACTCATCGGGTTATTACTGCGAGCCGCGGAGGAGCATGCGCTTACAAGATATGTGCTCCTGCATGGGACAGCAAATGAGGGGCGACTGAGCAGCCTAGTGCAGCAGTGGGAGGCGATGCTGTGCGAGCTTGGGCTTCCGAGCATGCATCAGCTCCTGTCAGATGTGACCGGGGAAGCCAGCAAGTGCTGGGATAAGGTGTCCCGGGATGGCATTGCACGAGCGATCCAGGCTAGCATTGATGACGCTGGCCGATCACTCATGAGCGTGCGATGGCTCCCAGGCCTCATGAGGGAGGAAGAGCGCTACATAACCCCGCGTAACTTCTGGCCGGCAAGTAGGTATAGTGTGATAAGGAGGCTGGCCACTCTAACAAGATTAAAGCTGCTCACGGGGCATTCACGACTCGCACTGAGTAACATCAGGAAGCATAGCGGCCAGGACCCGATCTGTCCTCTCTGTCGGAGTGCCTGGGAAACTATGGAGCACCTCTTATTCGAATGTGAAGAGCTGACGGAAGAGCGCAGGTGGGCGCAATATCGGTATGGAGTGACACTGAGGAGGCCTGGGGGCCTCCTTCCACTCCCTTGAGCCTGCTTCTAGCAGGAGTAAGCCTTAATCCTTGGGCCGTCATCATAGGCGGATCCAGGATTGCCGATCAGGGGCACCTTCCCGGGGGTGGCGCACCATTCTTAACCGGGAAACCCTATCGGTGGGAGCCGACTTTCGTATCCTGGGAGGGGGATGGTGGTGGGAAGGGAAATTTCAGGGGGCGTGGCCATTTCAGGGGACGCCGAGGGTCGATGGTGGTGGGCACATACCCCCTTTGCCCCCTGGATCTGCCTATGGGGCATGTGCCCACTTTGCCGTCCCCCTGTATCCGCCTGTGGCTGCATTCCCTTTTAGCCCGGAAAACTGACATCTTGAAATAATTCGGTAGATATACACCTTTATTTGTTTTAAGCCGTCTGAAATTCCAGTTTGAATGTACGATGGAAAATGCGTTTCCAAACACAAGCGTCGCCACCGGCACGGAAGTAGGGGGGCAGCAAACTTCAACCTGATGCTGACTACAAGCTTTGCTCCTTGGGACCAAAAACTTTTCGAATTTGCATTCTTCTCTGTCTTCCGCAGTCGCTGTTTATAAGCCGCTGCCACATACCAAACATAAAACACGTATAATTCACCGCTTACCATGCTATTCCCGGGACCCACTAACGTTGTTTACCTTTTGGAGTCCCTCTTTCGCGGCCATCTTGGAGGGCACACTAGCGCCGCTGGTGAGCGTGACCGGGGTCAATAGCAGCCTAATATTTTTTAATGGCATAAAGGTTGAAGTTCCCTTTGCTTAGCACGAACTAGAGGCGATTATGGCGCTGATATTTCTTTTCTGGAGGAGAGGCTAGAGGTCCTGCTGACAAAACTGTGCTGACAGCTGGAACAGGGCTTTTGTTTTCATTTTGTTGTCTTGTAAAGGACTGCGGGAGGAAAGAAAGGGTGTGACTTTTCTGCGGATTAGAACTGCGGAGAAAAATGCTTTTCGCAACCAGGCCACCTAGAGGCTTGCGGTTTTTACTAAAAGAATGGCCATTGTCTGTTTAGTAAAATTCCAAAATTTCATCCCTCTACGTCAAGTAACAGCAACGTTATAACGTAAAACGTTAAATAACTCGTGAATTTGCTGCGGAGAGAAGCTGCGGAGAAAAATGCTCTCGGTAACCAGAGCACCTAGCGACTCGCGGTTTTCTTTATAATACTCCTTGCCACCAGAATTGCAAGATTCCAGAATCTCATGAACCTAGATCCCTTTAGGAACAAAGTTATACCTATAACGTACAACTTCTTGCGGAGAGAAACGTTCTCGGAAACCAGACCAGATATCGACTTGCGGTTTTCACCAGCGTCATCGGCATCATCACAAACGTAAGATTCCAGATTTTAGTGGTGCTAAACTAAGTAGCTGCAACGTTATAGGGTCAAACGTAACACATTGGCGTATTTTGGCGGGACTCCGCCAAACGACGCTGCGGAGAGAAATGCTCTCCGCAACCAGAGCACCTAGCGACTTGCGGTTTTCACTAAAATAATCCTTGGCATTGAAAATGAAGGATTCCAGAATTCCATGATCGTAGTCCCGTTAGGTGCAACGTTATAACGTAAAACGTCTTGCGGAGAGAAACGTTCTCGGAAGCCAGACCAGATATCGACTTTTGGTTTTCACCAGCGTCATCGGTGTCATCACAAACGTAAGATTCCAGACTTTCGTGATGGTCAACCCTGTAGCAGCAACATTATAGTGTCAAACGTAAAAAGCGTCTTTTCTGCGGAGAAAAATGCTCTCCGCAACCAGAGCACCCTAGCGACTTGCGGTTTTCACTAAAATAATCCTTGGCATTGAAAATGAAGGATTCCAGAATTCCATGATTGTAGTCCCGTTACGTGCAACGTTATAACGTAAAACGACTTGCGGAGAGAAACTTTCTCGGAAGCCAGACCAGATATCGACTTTTGGTTTTCACCAGCGTCATCGGCGTCATCACAAACGTAAGATTCCAGACTTTCGTGATGCTCAACTTGGTAGCAGCAACGTTATAGGGTCAAACGTAAAAAACGTCTTTTCTGCGGAGAAAAATGCTCTCCGCAACCAGAGCACCTAGCGACTTGCGTTTTCACTAAAATAATCCTTGGCATTGAAAATGGAGGATTCCAGAATTCCATGGTCGTAGTCCCGTTACGTGCAACGTTATAACGTAAAACGTCTTGCGGAGAGAAACGTCCTCGGAAACCAGACCAGATATCGACTTTTGGTTTTCACCAGCGTCATCGGCGTCATCACAGACGTAAGATTCCAGACTTTCGTGATGCTCAACCCTGTAGCAGCAACGTTATAGGGTCAAACGTAAAAAACGTCTTTTCTGCGGAGAAAAATGCTCTCCGCAACCAGAGCACCTAGCGACTTGCAGTTTTCACTAAAATAATCCTTGGCATTGAAAATGAAGGATTCCAGAATTCCATGATCGTAGTCTCGTTACGTGCAACGTTATAACATAAAACGTCTTGCGGAGAGAAACGTTCTCGGAAGCCAGACTAGATATCGACTTTTGGTTTTCACCAGCGTCATCGGCGTCATCACAAACGTAAGATTCCAGACTTTCGTGATGCTCAACTTGGTAGCAGCAACGTTATAGGGTCAAACGTAAAAAACGTCTTTTCTGCGGAGAAAAATGCTCTCCGCAACCAGAGCACCTAGCGACTTGCGGTTTTCACTAAAATAATCCTTGGCATTGAAAATGAAAGATTCCAGAAATCCATGATCGTAGTCCCGTTACGTGCAACGTTATAACGTAAAACGTCTTGCGGAGAGAAACGTCCTCGGAAACCAGACCAGATATCGACTTTTGGTTTTCACCAGCGTCATCGGCGTCATCACAAACGTAAGATTCCAGACTTTCGTGATGCTCAACCCTGTAGCAACAACGTTATAGGGTCAAACGTAAAAAACGTCTTTTCTGCGGAGAAAAATGCTCTCCGCAACCAGAGCACCTAGCGACTTGCGGTTTTCACTAAAATAATCCTTGGCATTGAAAATGAAGGATTCCAGAATTCCATGATCGTAGTCCCGTTACGTGCAACGTTATAACGTAAAACGTCTTGCGGAGAGACACGTTCTCGGAAGCCAGACCAGATATCGACTTTTGGTTTTCACCAGCGTCATCGGCGTCATCACAAACGTAAGATTCCAGACTTTCGTGATGGTCAACCCTGTAGCAGCAACGTTATAGGGCAAACGTAAAAAACGTCTTTTCTGCGGAGAAAAATGCTCTCCGCAACCAGAGCACCTAGCGATTTGCGGTTTTCACTAAAATAATCCTTGGCATTGAAAATGAAGGATTCCAGAATTCCAAGATCGTAGTCCCGTTACGTGCAACGTTATAACGTAAAACGTCTTGCGGAGAGAAACGTTCTCGGAAGCCAGACCAGATATCGACTTTTGGTTTTCACCAGCGTCATCGGCGTCATCACAAACGTAAGATTCCAGACTTTCGTGATGCTCAACCCTGTAGCAGCAACGTTATAGGGTCAAACGTAAAAAACGTCTTTTCTGCGGAGAAAAATGATCTCCGCAACCAGAGCACCTAGCGACTTGCAGTTTTCACTAAAATAATCCTTGGCATGGAAAATGAAGGATTCCAGAATTTCAGGATCGTAGTCTACTTAGGTGCAACGTTATAACGTAAAACGTCTTGCGGGAGAAACGTCCTCGGAAACCAGACCAGATATCGACTTTTGGTTTTCACCAGCGTCATCGGCGTCATCACAAACGTAAGATTCCAGACTTTCGTGATGGTCAACCCTGTAGCAGCAACGTTATAGGGTCAAACGTAAAAAACGTCTTTTCTGCGGAGAAAAAAAAGTTGACCAGACTTTCGTGATGGTCAACCCTGTAGCAGCAACGTTATAGGGTCAAACGTAAAAAACGTCTTTTCTGCGGAGAAAAATGCTCTCCGCAACCAGAGCACCTAGCGACTTGCGGTTTTCACTAAAATAATCCTTGGCATTGAAAATGAAGGATTCCAGAATTTCATGATCTTAGTATACTTAGGTGCAACGTTATAACGTAAAACGTCTTGCCGAGAGAAACGTCCTCGGAAACCAGACCAGATATCGACTTTTGGTTTTCACCAGCGTCATCGGCGTCATCACAAACGTAAGATTCCAGACTTTCGTGATGCTCAACCCTGTAGCAGCAACGTTATAGGGTCAAACGTAAAAAACGTCTTTTCTGCGGAGAAAAATGCTCTCCGCAACCAGAGCACCTAGCGACTTGCGGTTTTCACTAAAATAATCCTTGGCATGGAAAATGAAGGATTCCAGAATTTCAGGATCGTAGTCTACTTAGGTGCAGCGTTATAACGTTAAACGTCTTGCGGAGAGAAACGTTCTCGTGGGGAGGGAATCGCCTTCACAGATAGCGCCACCGGTCTCATTTTAGGTGGCGCTACCTGCCACCACACTCAGCGTCTACATCCCTGGCAGTGTTCACGGTGGTAATCGCGGACGAGGAGAGCGACGAATATCAGTGGCGGCTGATAAGGGGGGCAAGGGGCTGTTGCCCCCCCCAATTATCAGAGATGGCTTCTGGAAAATACGCAATTTTAGCTGGTTTCTTTTCTGAAAGTTCATGAACGACCTGATTGAGCCCTCAACAGCTTCTCGTCGGTTTGGACAGTGTCCGAGCTTTATCTCAGGGGCCCTGAGCTTTGTCTAAGGGCCCCCTGAGCTTGGGCTCGGGGGCATTCGAGCTTGATCTCTAGGAGCCCCCAAGCTTGGTCTCAGGGGGCCCCCGAATTTGGTCTAAGGGGCTCCCGAGATTGGTCTTAGAGAGCCTTGAGCTTGGTTTCAGGGGCATCCAAACTTTGTTTCAGAGGCCCCCAAACTTGGTCTCAGGGGCCCTGAGCTTGGTCTCAGGGGCCCAGAGCTTGGTCTCGGGGGCCTTCGAGCTTGATCTCTAGGAGCCTCCAAGCTCCGTCTCAAGGAGCACCGAGCTGTGTATCAGGGCCCCGAGCTTGGTCTTGTGTGTGCTCAAGTCAGTATGCCTGTCATTTGCGTTTTTTTTCTGTGCCGATATAGACGACAGCATCAAAGCGCCCACAGTTCTCATTTTGCAGGAGACGGAATGTTCCAAAAAAATACTCATGATAATAAAATAATTCGTGTTACCTACCATGTTTTATTATGTAGATGCATACGAACAAACAGCGTTCACTTTTTAAAAGAACTATTTGCCTCGGAAGGCCGTTTTTGTACCGTTATTATAATTTTGCTAAACTCCTAACGGGATGCTAGAGCTTAAAGATTTGACGTTCAATGTCCGAGGCTTACGTGAACCTATAAAACGCAGATCCATATTTCGACATCTACATGCTAAATACGCTGCTCATTTTGCTGTACTACAGGAAACATATTTCAGCTTGGAATCTGAGATCGTGTGGAAAATCGAATGGGAAGGCAAAACCATTGTTTTACACGGGCCAACTAATCAACAAGGAGGAATAACTATTTTTGTACGGGGCCAAAGGCGACTTTTACCATTTGCGACGTTTATGCAGGAGCGGAACCAGTATTCTGCTAGGGGAGTGGCTGAGCTTTGAAAAATGGCGAAAAAAGGGAATAGGGCGCAAAATGGCGAAAATGGGGCAAAGGGGGAGGCTGAAACTCCCTCAGCTCCCCTGGATCCGCATCTGCACTTATGCCTCTGACCTCAGGCAGCAAGTCCTACTGATATTTATGTTACATAATCAAGACACCGTTTTCTGATCCATTCACCTTGCCAGTTCAATGACATTTTACAACACTGGGTACCGGTCAAGGGGTACTATGAATAGGTGATACTGCCTATTTCCCTTTACAATCATCGTATAGGATCAGAACAAAAGGAATTGGGGGCCTAACATTTCTCACGCCCCATCCATCTCTCCCCGAATGTTCCAGGAGGCATGGGACCGGTCGCACGTTACCCGGGAAAACCACAGGGGCCCGCAAGCATGGCAGGGGGCCGGTTTCGGCAACAGGGAGCACGGATACACCACCTGGGGCACGAAACGGCTAACAAATAAGGAACCCCTGCAAATAAGCGACTAACACAACAGCTTCAGTTTCTGTACGATATCCTTAGACCACAAGGGGCCCAGACAGACCACAGAGGGCCTGAGCACACCAAAGGGGCCGGGCAGACCACAGGAACCCAGAAAACAATATGAGCCCGGTGAGCCCACAAGGGGCCCGAGCAGACCACACACAGCCAGCAATTTGGCTGGGCTCTGCCCGATATGTGCTGGGCTTTGACTGGGCAGAGCCCGAGTACATGGGCTCAGCCCGGGTCCGGCTCCGCTCCGCCTGGGCACAGCCCATGGTCAAGCAAGACCGGGCTCTACCGCTCGGGTAAGTTGTCATCCCCCGATCTAATGTCGGGCTCAGCCCGAGTCTATGTAGCTCAGCTATGAGTCTTATGGCTCGGGCAGAGCCCGGCCCAGCCCGCTCTGGGCCCGGTCGGAATGGCTGGCTGGGCAGCGGGCCCGGGTAGGCCACACGGGGCCTGGACAGGTGAAAGGACCTGGGCAGACCACAGGGACCCGAGCAGAACACTGGGGCCGGGCCAACCACAGAGGGGCCCCAGTCTGCAAAGTATGGCAGCAGACCCGACGAGTCCGCACCAGCCTTGTTTTTTTTGCACCACCAGCAACCTAAAATTCACACCAAACACTGTTGGGAAATTTCACTGACCCAGAAATTTCGATGTTTTTACCAGTTTCTTCCTTCTCAGAACTCTGTGGGTGTTTGATTTGAGCTCCCTCGCACCAGACGGCAAAATTGGGGATTTGTTGCTCCAAAGTTTGCACCACCTGAAGGGTGTCCGCACCACGAGATCTCGTCAAAAGTGCCATACTTTGCAGACTGGGAGGGGCCCGGGCAAACCACAGAGGGCCTGCGCAGATAAAAGGGACCCCGGACAGACAAAACGGGGTCCGCAGAGGCCACACGGAGGCCCGGACAGACCAAAAGGGTTCCGGCAAAACCACAGGAGGCTCGGGCAGACCACAAGGGGCTCGATCAGACCAAAATGGGCACTAGCAGACAAGGGGTCCGTGCAGACCAAATGGGACCGACCGGGCAGACCACAGGGGCCTGGATAGACCACAGGGGCCTGGGCAGACCACAGGGGTCCGGGCAGACCACAGGGGCCTGGGCAGACCACAAGGGGACCAAGCGGAGCACAAGGGGCCCGGGAAGGCCACAGAGGCCTGGGCTGACCGCAGGGGCCCGGGCAGACCACAAGGGGACAGAGCGGAGCACAAGGGGCCCGGACAGGTCACAGGGGCCTGGGCAGACCACAGGGGTCCGGACAGGCCACAGGGAGCCCGGTCAGACCAATAGGGACCCGGGATACCACAGGGGCCCGCATGGCAAGCATGACAGAGGCTGGACTGCATCCATGGCAGGCCCGTCTGCATCCACAGGGTATTAACTACTGGGAGTAGGGACCCGGCTGCGGCCACCAGGGGGGAGGGGCGAATGGGGTGGCCACCAGGGGGGAGAGCGAATGGAGCAGCCACCCCTTAAGTCCAAGAGCCTCTGAGGACGAAATTTCGCACCCAAACCCTCCTCTCACCCAGGATGCGACGATTGATCGCCCTTTGGGTGAAAAGTGCGCCCTTCGGGTGGCTAAGTGTCACCCTGCCCCCTGAGGCTTTGGCCCTCCCCCTCCCCTTTCCCAAATTTTAGATACGTCACTGGCGGCCATATGCGGCACAAGATTCTCCAAGTCTTGGTATTTAGTCATCAGGGGTGCCGGACAGGGGATCATCACTCATTAGGGATTTAGCCCGACAACAGCAAATAGCAAAAAATCACTTCACTTGCCATTCAACACCGCGCATCGGAGCACGATTTGGATTGACACGAAAAGCCCAAACGTAAAACCCAAATCAGAGCCTAACGAAACTTTTCCAGAGTAGGCACAATCCGATTGAATCATAAGCATGCCAATTTTACTGTTAAAAGCAAACTTTGTGCAAATCATTCGCCTCGGCGAATACGACAAGAGAGCCAGGAGCATGCCTTAGCTTCCTTCGCGCTGCACTGACAAGCCCGGGAAATTAAGAGGCTACCATTCGCCAGCGGACGCTCATTATATGACCCAGATTTGACGACAAGATATGATAACTTTTTGACAGACAAATTTAAGAAGAGGGCCCAGGATGGATCACATGGGGCCCCTGGTGGATCACAGGGGGGCCCAGGTGGATTACAAGGGGCCCGATTGCAGCCACAGGGGGCCGGGTGGATCAAAGGGGGCCTGGTTGCAGTCACAGGGGGCCCGGGTGAATCATAGGGGCCCGGTTGTAATTACAGGGGGCCCGGTTGCAGTCACAGAGTGCCTGGTTGCAGTCACAGGGCCCCCGGGTGGATAACAGATGGCCTGGTTACAGTCACAGGGGGCCCGGGTGTATCACAGGGGGCCCGGCTGCAGTCACAGGGGGCCCGGTTGGAGTCACAGGGCCCCCAGGTGGATGACAGGGGGCCCGGTTTCAGTCACAGGGGGCCCGGGTGGATCGTAGATGGCCCGGTTGCAGTCACAGGGGGCCCGGTTGGAGTTACAGGGGGACCGGGTGGATCATAGAGGGCCGGGTGGATAACAGAGGGCCCGGTTGCAGTCACAGGGGACCAGGTGGATCACAGGGGGCCTGGCTGGATCACAGGGGCCCGGTTGCAGTCACAGGGGGCCGGATAGATCGCAGGGGACCCGGCTGCAGTCACAGGGGGCCCGAGTGGATTACATGGGGCCCGGTTGCAGTCACAGGGGGCCCGGGTGGATCATAGTGGGCCCGGTTGCAGTCACAGGGGGCCCGGCTGGATCACAGGGGCCCGGTTGCAGTCACAGGGGGCCGGATAGATCACAGGGGACCCGGCTGCAGTCACAGGGGGCCCGAGTGGATTACATGGGGCCCGGTTGCAGTCACAGGGGGCCCGGGTGGATCGTAGTGGGCCCGGTTGCAGTCACAGGGGCCCGGGTGGATCACAGTGGGCCCGGGTGGATCACAAAGGGCCCGGTTGCAGTCACAGGGGGCCCGGGTGGATCGCAGAGGGCCCGAGACTGCCGGAATTAGGGACCCGGTTGCAGTCAAAGTGGGCCTGAAAATATCGTTAGGGGCCCGGTTGCGGACACCGAGGTTAAGGGTGGCCCACAGGGGACCTGCAAGCATGCCAGGGAGCCTGGCCTCAGCCAAAGCTAGCCCAAATAGACCACTGGGGCCTGCAATCGTGGCAGGGGCCCGGCCGTGTCCGCAGGGGCCCGCAACTTGGGATTGGGGGGGGCTCGTCGGGTCATTGGGGGGCTTCTCCGAGCATTCGGGGGGCTCGAGCCCTCCCAAATATATGGAAACTTGCGCCCCTGTGTTCCAGGCAGAATTTATCACTATAGTATGTAACACTCTGCAAAGTATGGCAACAGGCTACCGGCTGCACAAACACAAAACATAGGTACCATTTTCATAAACATTCCCACATTCTGCGGCCATGAGCTGTTTGTCTTATCTCCCATGGCGTTGTTCGTCATCACTGCATCCGCATTCTTCTCTAATTGGAGCTTCTAACTTCCCTGCGAACAAAATATTTTGCTTATATGTGCGCCATATCAACTGCCATCGGCTCTGCGTCTCCCGTTTCAGCGACGCAGAAGGTCGCGGGCTTTCGGTCTTTGATCGCAAGGGACAACGTCATCAGAATAAGACCGTTTCAGAAGTTCCGCCCACATACTCGCATCTGATTGGTTCGACGCAGAAAAACGCCACGTCCTAAATAGTCGCAAGCCACCGTGAACACTGCCAGGGATGTACACGATTTGTGTGTTGGCAGCTAGCGCCACCTAGGGTGGGACCGATGACGCCACCTGTGAAAGCACTTCCCTCCCCACCAGAACGTTTCTCTCAGCAAGACGTTATACCTTATAACATTGCACCTAAGGGGACTATGAGCATGGAATTCTTGAACCCTATGTTTTCAATTCCAAGGATTATTTTAGTGAAAACCGCAAGTCGCTAGGTGCTCTGGTTGCGGAGAGCATTTTTCTCCGCAGAAAAGACGTTTTTTACGTTTGACCCTATAACGTTGCTGCTACAGGGTTGAGCATCACGAAAGTCTGGAATCTTACGTTTGTGATGACGCCGATGACGCTGGTGAAAACCAAAAGTCGATATCTGGTCTGGTTTCCGAGGACGTTTCTCTCCGCAAGACGTTTTACGTTATAACGTTGCACGTAACGGGACTACGATCATGGAATTCTGGAATCCTTCATTTTCAATGCCAAGGATTATTTTAGTGAAAACCGCAAGTCGCTAGGTGCTCTGGTTGCGGAGAGCATTTTCTCCGCAGAAAAGACGTTTTTTACGTTTGACCCTATAACGTTGCTGCTACAGGGTTGAGCATCACGAAAGTCTGGAATCTTACGTTTGTGATGACGCCGATGACGCTGGTGAAAACCAAAAGTCGATATCTGGTCTGGTTTCCGAGGACGTTTCTCTCCGCAAAACGTTTTACGTTATAACGTTGCACGTAACGGGACTAAAATCATGGAATTCTGGAATCCTTCATTTTCAATGCCAAGGATTATTTTAGTGAAAACCGCAAGTCGCTAGGTGCTCTGGTTGCGGAGAGCATTTTTCTCCGCAGAAAAGACGTTTTTTACGTTTGACCCTATAACGTTGCTGCTACCAAGTTGAGCATCACGAAAGTCTGGAATCCTACGTTTGTGATGACGCCGATGACGTTGGTGAAAACCAAAAGTCGATATCTGGTCTGGTTTCCGAGGACGTTTCTCTCCGCAAGACGTTTTACGTTATAACGTTGCACGTAACGAAACTACGATCTTGGAATTCTGGAATCCTTCATTTTCAATGCCAAGGATTATTTTAGTGAAAACTGCAAGTCGCTAGGTGCTCTGGTTGCGGAGAGCATTTTTCTCCGCAGAAAAGACGTTTTTTACGTTTGACCCTATAGCGTTGCTGCTACAGGGTTGAGCATCACGAAAGTCTGGAATCTTACGTTTGTGATGACGCCGATGACGCTGGTGAAAACCACAAGTCGATATTTGGTCTGGTTTCCGAGGACGTTTCTCTCCGCAAGACGTTTTACGTTATAACGTTGCACCTAAGTGTACTAAGATCATGAAATTCTGGAATCCTTCATTTTCAATGCCAAGGATTATTTTAGTGAAAACAGCAAGTCGCTAGGTGCTCTGGTTGCGGAGAGCATTTTTCTCCGCAGAAAAGATGTTTTTTACGTTTGACCCTATAACGTTGCTGCTACAGGGTTGAGCATCACGAAAGTCTGGAATCTTACGTTTGTGATGACGCCGATGACGCTGGTGAAAACCACAAGTCGATATTTGGTCTGGTTTCCGAGGACGTTTCTCTCCGCAAGACGTTTTACGTTATAACGTTGCACCTAAGTATACTAAGATCATGAAATTCTGGAATCCTTCATTTTCAATGCCAAGGATTATTTTAGTGAAAACAGCAAGTCGCTAGGTGCTCTGGTTGCGGAGAGCATTTTTCTCCGCAGAAAAGACGTTTTTTTACGTTTGACCCTATAACGTTGCTGCTACAGGGTTGAGCATCACGAAAGTCTGGAATCTTACGTTTGTGATGACGCCGATGACGCTGGTGAAAACCAAAAGTCGATATCTGGTCTGGTTTCCGAGGACGTTTCTCTCCGCAAGACGTTTTACGTTATAACGTTGCACGTAACGGGACTACGATCATGGAATTCTGGAATCCTTCATTTTCAATGCCAAGGATTATTTTAGTGAAAACCGCAAGTCGCTAGGTGCTCTGGTTGCGGAGAGCATTTTTCTCCGCAGAAAAGACGTTTTTTACGTTTGACCCTATAACGTTGCTGCTACAGGGTTGAGCATCACGAAAGTCTGGAATCTTACGTTTGTGATGACGCCGATGACGCTGGTGAAAACCAAAAGTCGATATCTGGTCTGGTTTCCGAGGACGTTTCTCTCCGCAAAACGTTTTACGTTATAACGTTGCACGTAACGGGACTAAAATCATGGAATTCTGGAATCCTTCATTTTCAATGCCAAGGATTATTTTAGTGAAAACCGCAAGTCGCTAGGTGCTCTGGTTGCGGAGAGCATTTTTCTCCGCAGAAAAGACGTTTTTTACGTTTGACCCTATAACGTTGCTGCTACAGGGTTGAGCATCACGAAAGTCTGGAATCCTACGTTTGTGATGACGCCGATGACGTTGGTGAAAACCAAAAGTCGATATCTGGTCTGGTTTCCGAGGACGTTTCTCTCCGCAAGACGTTTTACGTTATAACGTTGCACGTAACGAAACTACGATCTTGGAATTCTGGAATCCTTCATTTTCAATGCCAAGGATTATTTTAGTGAAAACTGCAAGTCGCTAGGTGCTCTGGTTGCGGAGAGCATTTTTCTCCGCAGAAAAGACGTTTTTTACGTTTGACCCTATAGCGTTGCTGCTACAGGGTTGAGCATCACGAAAGTCTGGAATCTTACGTTTGTGATGACGCCGATGACGCTGGTGAAAACCACAAGTCGATATTTGGTCTGGTTTCCGAGGACGTTTCTCTCCGCAAGACGTTTTACGTTATAACGTTGCACCTAAGTGTACTAAGATCATGAAATTCTGGAATCCTTCATTTTCAATGCCAAGGATTATTTTAGTGAAAACAGCAAGTCGCTAGGTGCTCTGGTTGCGGAGAGCATTTTTCTCCGCAGAAAAGATGTTTTTTACGTTTGACCCTATAACGTTGCTGCTACAGGGTTGAGCATCACGAAAGTCTGGAATCTTACGTTTGTGATGACGCCGATGACGCTGGTGAAAACCACAAGTCGATATTTGGTCTGGTTTCCGAGGACGTTTCTCTCCGCAAGACGTTTTACGTTATAACGTTGCACCTAAGTATACTAAGATCATGAAATTCTGGAATCCTTCATTTTCAATGCCAAGGATTATTTTAGTGAAAACAGCAAGTCGCTAGGTGCTCTGGTTGCGGAGAGCATTTTTCTCCGCAGAAAAGACGTTTTTTACGTTTGACCCTATAACGTTGCTGCTACAGGGCTGAGCATCACGAAAGTCTGGAATCTTACGTTTGTGATGACGCCGATGACGCTGGTGAAAACCAAAAGTCGATATCTGGTCTGGTTTCCGAGGACGTTTCTCTCCGCAAGACGTTTTACGTTATAACGTTGCACCTAACGGGACTACGATCATGGAATTCTGGAATCCTTCATTTTCAATGCCAAGGATTATTTTAGTGAAAATTGCAAGTCGCTAGGTGCTCTGGTTGCGGAGAGCATTTTTCTCCGCAGCGTCGTTTGGCGGAGTCCCGCCAAAATACGCCAATGTGTTACGTTTGACCCTATAACGTTGCAGCTACTTGGTCTAGCACCACGAAAATCTGGAATCTCACGTTTGTGATGATTCCGATGACGCTGGTGAAAACCGCAAGTCGATATCTGGTCTGGTTTCCGAGAACGTTTCTCTCCGCAGGACGTTGTACGTTATAGGTATAACTTTGTTCCTAAGGGATCTAGGTTCATGAGATTCTGGAATCTTGCAATTCTGGTGGCAAGGAGTATTATAAAGAAATTCGCGAGTCGCTAGGTGCTCTGGTTACCGAGAGCATTTTTCTCCGCAGCTTCTCTCCGCAGCAAATTCACGAGTTTTTTAACGTTTTACGTTATAACGTTGCTGTTACTGGACGTAGAGGGATGAAATTTTGGAATCTCACTAAACAGACAATGGTTATTCTTTTAGTGAAAACCGCAAGCCTCTAGGTGGTCTGCTTGCGAAAAGCATTATTCTCCGCAATTCTAATCCGCAGAAAAGTCACACCCGGAAAGAAAGGGCAAAAGAGGAAGGGAGGGAAGAACCACCGGGCGGGAGAGGGAGAGAGGAGCACCACTTTTCGACTTACGGTAATAATACAAGTAAAAGTGCTTGAAAATGTCTTCTGGGTTTGGTTTTGTTTTTTGGCTGCACGTATGACACTTAAGTGTCATTTTTGCTTCTTTTTTAGCCGTGTATTTTTCGCCTTTGAATACAAGTGCCTATAGTACATTATCCTGTTTCTCAGTTCTATTGAAATCTACTGAGTCGTTGTTTTCCTGTAATCCTCATGGGTGGTTATGGGAGAGTTGTGTCAACCCAGTTCTGGGAAACATACCTCAACCTGGCAGGATCTGCAGTTCATTAAAGGAAATTGACATAATCTTCTATTAGCAGCGAATTTATGATCTCATTGGTTCAAGCTACATGATTCAACATTCACACAGACACACTGTCCCCAACCCCTCTTGCCCGTTCGCTTGTGTCTCTAATTTCATTCTGTCACTGCTCCAAGGGGTTGGCGCGTCTATTTGATGTGGGTTTCCTTTCCTCACCTGATCTCGCCCCTCTAGGAGAGACTGGATGGTGAGGAAACCTACCAGGTGAGTTTACCAGGTGAGTTCAATTTGGTTTGAAGTCATGTTTTGAACTGCCTTTACCCAGGAGCAAGAATATATTTACAAGTATGATTTATAAGCTAGCTGTGTTCATCCATCCCTCTTTAAAACACTTACACTTTGCTTTCACCAGGAAGTTTGCTCCAATCCTGGTTCATGTCAGATGTGCTGCTTAAAATGAAAATATGAGCTAGGGTGACTGCAGCTTCCTTGGTCAGGCACCAAGTTCTGTTATTCCTCTTCTCAAGTGATTTCCACATTATATATATAAATTTTGTCCTAGTTGTTCTCAGTTCGACAGTTGGAGTCGGAGTCTCACTAAAGTCATCAATGGACTTGTCACGGAGACCCTGACCCCACCACCCGAACGAGCAACTCCCACAATGAAGGGTTGATTTAGAAGCCAAAGTTAAACATCCCACAAAGCACAGGGAAGGCCGCCCTGCTCATGTCACCCTCTCACCAGTCAGTTGCCAGCTGACCTCTACGTCAGGTAAACTATTGAGCGCTGGAGCGTCTCTGGGGAACCGATCCTAAGCCTGGACATGCACTGCCACTGCATGCTTCTGAGCAGCGGGCCAGAGCCCAACACTCTACCAACTGAGCCACCGGGGTGGCATGTGAGTTTGTGACTTACCTTTCTTGTCTAGCTTGGTACACCAACCGCCTCTGACACTTTTTATGCTAACACTTTCCATCGTTCTTGCAGCTACTGGAGCAAGCTATGGTATTACCTCTGATGCCACAATTAGCATAGCCTTAATCAGGATGGCTTTGCCAAGTGATGCTTAGTCAGCTGGGGTTCTCAAAGGTCCCAAGACTGCCACAGTAGAAGAAGCACTTGGGACCACCAATTCCAACCCAGTAGTAGCACCTCTAATGTCTAGCCCCACTGGTGGGGATCAGTCATGTACTGATCCTGTACAGGTGCCGGATCTGGTCACTGACTCATCCCAGGGGGCATCCTCCGCTGCTGATGCACCCCAAGACACAGATTGTTCTGGTGCTCAGATGGCTCATGGTTCTGATGGGGCTTCCAATGGACCCTCACATACAGGAGACCCTGTTGAAAGTGGATCAGCTGGTGCAACTTGCAAGTCTGTGCAGGATGGACCAAGTTCGGACACCAAGGCTGGGCCCAGTGTCGACTCTGAAAATAATGCAAGTTTAGAAACTGAAAAATGCTCAAAGAGTGCCTCTGAATCTGATCTGTTATCAGAGACAAACCCTGGGCCTAGTGGAGACCCTGATGCCAGTGCTACTGCTGCGACTGGCGATCCTACACCTGCACTGGACGCTGGATCTGCTCCAGCATCAGCTGCCAACACCCCTTTTGTGGTCGAAGGCGGTGCCGTGACAGCCCCGGATCCAGAGTGTGTTTCGGTGCCAGTGTTGGTCATTGAGCCGTCACTGGACTTGGTGGGCACATCGGACGCTGACGGCCCGGCTGGGCCCGTGGCTGAGGTCTCCGCTGCTCCAGAGGTGGTGGTAGAGGAGGAGGCCACACGCGCTGCCCAGCTGGCGCGGGGCTTCCTGAGTTGTGCGCGCTGCGGCGCCGCGCTGGTTGCAGATGACACGTCGCCCGGTCTGCTGTCCGCCTGTCTCCACTCACTCTGTCAGCCCTGTGTCCGCGACGCCGCCCAAGCAGGTGGGGCAAAGCTCGTTAATGTAGGGACACTGCAGATGAAAGGTAGGGGCCATGTTGGAATTGTGTTTGCTTATCTAATATCAACAGCAGTTTGTATGCACTGTAGTCTAGAGTGGCAAAGCTGGTATCATCAGTTTGAGTAAGTCTCCTAGACATTTATTTGTCAAACTGTGACTGGTAAAGTGCTCTTTAAAATGTAATTTTGCTTGGTTATTTTTACGCCATAACTGTCCTTTCATGTTCTTGTCACACATATCTGCTGTGTGTTAACAATGTTTAAAAAATCCTTATTCCTACTTTGAAATGATAATTCTCCTACACATACCGCTGTGCATCCCACCATGAAACATACCCAAAATACTGGCTAGTTACTCCGAGCCACCAAAAGCCAGAAAACCCAGTACACCATTAAAATTTGATCGAATGTGTCAGCCTGATTGGGCCATGCTGAGAATGGCCACCAATCATTGTGAACTCTCAAACATCCTATGAATGACCCAGTAGATCAATTAGGAAAAAACTAAAAAGTTAAAGGTTTGGGTACTACGAGTTTGCGCCTGTAGAACCCAGGACGAAAATAATTTGTTCTTCAGTTTATTATCCGGCCACGTGTAGTACTGTTCCACCAACCTCAGACTTCTCGGGAAAGTGCCGTCCTGAAGATAAGTTAATGCCCTCAGTGTTTCACACATTTCTCGCGAATTGCGTCACATGCTCTGACTGGTCGTGATGTATTTTCTTACCATCAGATTTCAAGTCTGCCTATGTTAGCCAAAAGTTTGTGAGTACGTTAGTAGTAAGTTAGTAATGTTGTATTATATCCCCTCTCCCATGCTTGTCGCAACCATGTGTTAATATGCACTGTGGGGGGACCCCAAAGCACCCTCTCCCCCACTATTTTTCCAAAGTTGTCGGAGAACCGCTTGCTGCCAGGAAACGCTACCTGACTACATTTGAGAGTATGCGCGACCGCATTGATTGGGGGAATAATTTTGAATTTTGTCAATAATGTGTTTTCTTGTTGGCTCTCAAAATCAGACTTATATATTTTGGGATTGCCTCAGTAGCTTGGTCCCACCGTATCGCCTGCATTTGTTAACGGAGTGGTGACGTCATAACGTCATATAATTGGGATGATGATCAAGGTCACGTCACATGAAGGTCACAGGTCAAAGTCATGCCAGCGTTTTCAAGATCATTGGTCTTAGCGCTTCCGGTCTGATGACGCTACCTACTGTGACGTATACTCTGCTGTGACATAGGTAAAGGTATTCAATGTGAAGGTCAAAGTCACGGTTAAACTCTCTTCTAATCGCCCAACGACTTATTTATTGTAGGCACATTATAGGGATATGTCATATTTTGAGGTCTCAAGTCAATGACCTTGAATGATCTTGACTCTAAAATTTCAAACATTGTATGGAACGTTCCTTACATGACCTTAGTCCGCGTTTTGTGTATTCTCTGCCTTATCCGCATAATCACGGCATTTGGCAATGGGTTCCCAATGCGGTCCAGATTTGACCTGTGTGACCACATTTGACCTGGAAGATATTGACCTAGGTCAATTAACGTTGACTGTTATGCAGATCACTGTAGCCCCCACAGCACACTCCCCTAGCGTTTTTGTGGCCCTCTTGGTCTTTGAGATCTCAGGGGTGGGGAAACACGCCACTCCCCCTCCACTGCACGTTGACGCCATACGCCTCTCCACTGTGCGTGTTAATCTGAACACCGACTCTGACTGAGTTGTCTTCAAATGAGCTCAGCTACTTTTCATTCTATCTATATCAATGAATATTTTTCCCGGACTCGTGAGCCCCGGAAATGGGTAGCAAGGCCGGTCCGCTTTTCATTTTTGTCGGAGTCTACACGTTTCGCCATGTTTTGCTTTATATTATCCATGACCAGAAGTACGCCAGGGTGGGCTTTCAATAGGCTTTGGACGTTTATGTCCTTCATCCTAGATTTTTCCCTTACTTAATGGCAGCGAGGGAAACATTTGAAAGTGAAGTACCCTTCTGTGCACCGTACCATTGTGAGATATTCAGTAAGCGCGAGCCTCGTGACGGCTGCTGCGGTACTGCAGGTGGGGAGGTGCGGTGCGCAGTCTGCGAGAGCATCTCGTCGGCGGTGGAGCCGCACCCGCTGCTGGAGGACCTGCTGCGGCTCTCGCAGCGGACAGGTCCGACCACGCGCTGCGGCCAGTGTGCCGAGCGCAACGCCGAGGAGGTGGCTGTAGCCAACTGTGTCGACTGCAGCACTGCCCTCTGCCGAGAGTGCGTCAACGTGAGTGACGAACAAAGCTCACCTCAGAGGGCCAGAGCTCACCTCGGAAGGCTTGAGCTCACCCCAGACGACCTGAGCCTACCCTATAAGGTTAGAGTTCAGCTCATCCTAGACCTCCAGGGCTAGACGGCCAGATTTTATCTCAGATGGCTAGAGCCCGCCCCCTCCCCTGCCACCCCCACAGATGACCTGAGATCATCGAAGACGGCCAAAGTGTTGATGAGTTTTGCATGCCTTCATCGTGTAATCATTGGGTTATAAATGTATTTGAAAAGTTCGTCCTCCCTTGTTGGCCATCGTCGATGTCGTCAGGTCAGGTCTTTGGGCAATTTAAGAAATCCAGCCTTTGGAGCCAATATATTTTGTCTGTTAGTATAATGTGATCCAGTTACTACATCTACGAGACTCTCTTACTTCAAAATTACACTACTGGTAATTTTTACAAGCATCTATCATGTTTCAGTTCGTCACTTTATGAAACAATTTTTATTGTTCCACAGGCCCACAAAATCACCCGGGCCACTTGGGGCCATGATTTGAAGATGCTGCCCCAAGGCGAATGGTGTGCCGTGCATAACAAGGTCAGTATTGGAGGCGTCTTCATAAGTAAGTACCCGGATATGAAAACATGAGGTGATAATGATTACATTCTTCTGAAATACATATCTGGTAAACATTCTTCGCTGTGAAGCAATTGTTTATGTAGTTATACCAAGTTCATTAAGGATCCTAATTAAGAAAATGATAGAAAGGTGATTAGTTCAGCCTGGCTCCTGTGAGTATAGATAGGGAGTTATATCCAATTAATGGTTATTTGGGCTCAGTGTTCTTTCATAATCAGTATGGAGGCGGAGTAGGAGAGGGGGGGCGTTGTACAAGTTGATGAGACGCGGGATAAGCGAACTCTAATCAAGACGTTCAAGCGCGTCAATGCGTTGGGCCTATTTAGAACGTCCAATGGGCCAATGGCGTTTTTTCTCGCTTCTCGCAGATGTATGATTATTTCTGCGACACGTGCGACCAGCTCTGCTGCGGGGAGTGTATCGCGAGTAACCACCGGAGGTGTGTGCTGGTCGCAGGTGTATGACTACTTCTGCGACACGTGCGACCAGCTCTGCCGCGGGGAGTGTATCCTAAGTAACCACCGGAGGTGTGTGCTGGTCGCAGGTGTATGACTACTTCTGCGACACGTGCGACCAGCTCTGCTGCGGGGAGTGTATTGCTAGTAACCACCGGAGGTGTGTGCTGGTCGCAGGTGTATGACTACTTCTGCGACACGTGCGACCAGCTCTGCCGCGGGGAGTGTATCGCGAGTAACCACCGGAGGTGTGTGCTGGTCGCAGGTGTATGACTACTTCTGCGACACGTGCGACCAGCTCTGCCGCGGGAAGTGTATCCTAAGTAACTACCGGAGGTGTGTGCTGGTCGCAGGTGTATGACTACTTCTGCGACACGTGTGACCAGCTCTGCTGCGGGGAGTGCATCCTGAGTAACCACCGGACGTGTCTGCTGGTCGCAGGTGTATGACTACTTCTGCGACACGTGCGACCAGCTCTGCCGCGGGAAGTGTATCCTAAGTAACCACCGGAGGTGTGTGCTGGTCGCAGGTGTATGACTACTTCTGCGACACGTGTGACCAGCTCTGCTGCGGGGAGTGCATCCTGAGTAACCACCGGACGTGTCTGCTGGTCGCAGGTGTATGACTACTTCTGCGACACGTGCGACCAGCTCTGCTGCGGGGAGTGTATCCTAAGTAACCACCGGAGGTGTGTGCTGGTCGCAGGTGTATGACTACTTCTGCGACACGTGCGACCAGCTCTGCCGCGGGGAGTGTATCCTAAGTAACCACCGTAGGTGTGTGCTGGTCGCAGGTGTATGACTACTTCTACGACACGTGCGACCAGCTCTGCTGCGGGGAGTGTATCCTAAGTAACCAACGGAGGTGTGTGCTGGTCGCAGGTGTATGACTACTTCTGCGACACGTGCGACCAGCTCTGCCGCGGGGAGTGCATCCTGAGTAACCACCGGACGTGTTTGCTGGTCGCAGGTGTATGACTATTTCTGCGACACGTGCGACCAGCTCTGCTGTGGGGAGTGCATCCTGAGTAACCACCGGACGTGTCACACGGTCGCGCTGGACGTGAAGACGGCGGCAGTAAATGCCGAGATCACGGCTCAGTTGGCCAGCCTGACGTGAGTGGGACACCGTGTGGCGGCACCGCGCAGCGTCTCATTGCCCCTCGGTCTCAGTGCTCGCAATTGCGGGGAGGGGGGGGCAAAACCGCGGTGTCTGGCCCATTTATATATGATTGTTTGGATTTAAAAATGCACCAACTGCCAGAGTCATACGGCGTCGCCATTTCGCACCCTGTTGGGAGGGATTTTGGGAGATCATATTGACTAATTCGAAGGCTCCGCCGGGACTTCCACCCGGGACCGGTGGCTTAGAAGATAGGGATGCTATCCACTAAGTCACCCATCCCCCACTGGCCCATTTATGATGCACAATCAATGCGAATTGCATGCAAATCAAACTGTCGAGGTCAGTTCAGGGTAGAAGCATTGCGATCCTTATGTATGGTGGACCGTCTGTGACGTGAAATAGTATTTTTAAGCAGATAGAACTGGGTTGTTTAAACGTCGTGTTAGCGTCTCGTTGCCGATGTACCGAACCCAGTGACGGATCCAAGGGGGCCTAGGGGTCGGGCCCCCTTAGCTCCAAAGTGCCTCAGCATAGCTTAGCTCATATCGGGCGCCTTGCCTTCGGCGCCCGATATGGGCGGCGCGCCAGTGCCCATTTCGGGCGCCAAGGTGGTAGATGGGGCATTCCAGGACAGATCGACCAAGGCTTGACACCACCATATGTAGAAAAAATTTGAAACTTCGTCTCGGGTGTAGTTTTGGGCCAGAAACTTGCCTGTGAGAATCTTAGCCCCTTCCGACCAACGGTGACCGAGTTATAGCCCGAGGCATTTTTGGGAGGTCACCTTGTAGACTCATCTTTGATGCTTCATAACTCCAAAACGCAATGCCTGATTAACAAGTTTTGTATATCATTGAACTCGTCTTGAACTCTACTTTATTTTGAAAGAAGAAAATTTCAAAATTTGAAAATTTTTACTTTTAATTTGTTTGACCTTTTCTTTTTGACCTAGCTTGACGTTTTCGCAGTTGAAATTGCCCTTTTAGACACCTCAAAAAATTTGCCTCATAAAATATCTTTCGATAGAAAAAAATAATAAAAATGCGTTTTTGCTATAAGTTCCAAATTTTGAGCACGTAAGGTAGGTATGCAGACGGTTTTTCACCACTGCGGTAGTACAGCCTTATGTTTAACGCCGCAAACAAAGCGATTGCTTTTGTAATCGGTTGCTTACAATCTTATGGCATTGTCTACGAAATTTTCATCGTGCAAGTGTCAAAATATATGATAATTAACACGCGCCCACACAAGGTGGTGCGCAACCGGCCTCTAGAGGTTTCCACAGGTAGTAAAAAAACCACCTTCGCGCAGCGCCACCGTACTTCATGTACTTCTAACTCGAAATTTTTACAGCTTCTGGAAAAAAATTTAGGTCTGGGTCAGTGGCGGATCTAGCCGGTTGGTTTGGGAGGGGCACACCAAAGTCGAAAAGCAAAAAAAAAAGAAAAAAACGTCGTGCAGTGAAAAATTGCGCTACAATATGCCTTTTCAGTAGGATTTTGGGAACTGAAGACGAAAAGCAAAAAAAAAACGTCACGGGGTGAAAAATATGGGCTCAAGATACATTTTTTCCTATCCAAGCCCCAATATTTACACTGAACTTCTCTAATTCTGTTTGAAGTTGAGAGTTGAAGCACCAAAATTTTGCTTACAAGCTAAAAAGGAGTCGGGGGAAAAAGGAGGTCGATCGCTTTGGGGGGCCAAAAACATAGTTTTGCCCCGAGCTTTTCCGTTTGGGGGGGGGCAATTGCCTTTTTTGCCCCCCTGGATCCGCCACTGGTCTGGGTCATACCAGGGCAGACCGCCAACCCAGGTCAAGACACCTAACCTCGAAAAAAACTTTGAGAGGTGCATCAATAATATCAAATTTAGCCTATCGTGGTTAGATTCACATTACATAGTAAGGTCACCGAGCAAGATAATTTTTCGTAGCAGGATTTCTATATCGATAACCGGGAGCAGGCTCAGGGTCATGATATTTCCATTAAAAATGCATGGGACAATTGGTAAATTTTGATAACTTGCGAGAATTGAGAATTGCTGAGAATTGCGATTTAGGTTTTATTTTTACTTTGTCGTGTCTGACTTGCCACTGCAGTTTGATTAATATTCCTTTTACCATGCAGACCTAAGCCTGGCTCTAGGTCAAAGCAGCTTAATTTTGACATTTGACTAGGCAATATTATAAGATACATAATCCGTTTGGGCTCGACAAGAGTGCTCCAATGGTGCTGAACATTTCTTTCTACGGCTCTCCTCTGTCACCTATTATGCCACAAAATTTAGGTTTCCACTTCGTTCCTGTAAGAAATACTGTGACCTCGAGCAACCTCAAAGGTGACACGACCAAACGATTGTATGTAACATATCCGGTAGTGATTAAAACTGGCTATTTAGCGGCATCACTCTCAGTGCACTGTGTCATTATTCATCTGGGATTCTGGGATCCGTGTTAGCTATGAAATGATCACCTTGTAAAAATATCACGAGGCAGCCTGTTCAAGTGACAAAGTCGTATGTGTTACAAATTCAGGACATTTTTTTCGCATATATGAGCAGATTCAAATTACTTTTTGGGAATGGAAGCCTTTCAGACAAGTTTGTTTACATTGCATGAATACTCTCAAACGTATGCTGTGCTGCACTGGGTCACCTTGTATCGATACTATTTTTCCATCTCGGGGAACGATGTAATTGTGTTAGTTAGTGGTGCTCATATGATAAGTTATACTTGTTTCAATTATGGATAAAGTCGCAACATCTTTGTAAATTTTCGTTTAAGGCTGAAAGGTCCATTATTAATAAGTTCATTTGCCCGCGTCTCCCCCGAAACAATGGATCCCTTTGTATCACTTAATGGCTGCAATTTTTATTTTTCTAGATATTGTCTAAGTTGTTCCCAGTTCAGTTTTAGGAGTAGGTGTCTCACTAGAGTCATCAAGGGACTTTTTACATAGACCCCGACCCCACCACCCAAACGAGCAACTCCCACGATGAAGTGTTAATCAAGGAGCCAAAGTTGAAAGTCCCACAAGGCATAACGACGACCGTCTACCTCAGGCCACCCCCTTACCAGTCAGTTGCCAGCTGGCCTTCAGTATTTACAGTGCCTACCACCTCCCAGTTGACCTAAATTACTTTTCCATTAAGTTGAAAAATGTTGGGTTAGAGGTATATGAAGTACGGTGACGCTGCGCGAACGTGTTTTTTTTACTACCTGTAGAGACCTGAGGAGGCCGGTAGCCCACCCCCTCAGGTGGGTGCGTGTTAATTGTCATAAATTCTGACACTTGCACGATGAAAATTTTGTAAAGACAAAGCAATATGATTGTAAGCAACCGATTACAAAAGCAATCGCTATGTTTGCGGCGTTAAACATAAGGCTGTACTACCGCAGTGGTCAAAAACCGTCTACATACCTACCTTAGGTGCTAAGTATTTGGAACTTTTAGCAAAAACGCATTTTTTCTTATTTTTTTCTATCGCAAGATATTTTATGAAGAAACATTTTTGAGGTGTCTAAAGGGGCAATTTCAACTGCGAAGAGGGCAATCTAGTTCAAAAAGAAAAGATAAAACAAATCAAAAGTCAAAATTTTTCAAATTTTGAAATTTTCTTTTTCAAAATAAGGTATAATTCAAGACGAGTTCGATGATATACAAAACTTATTAATCAGGCTATGCGTTCTTGAGTTATGAAGCATCAAAGATGAGTCTACAAGGTCACCTCCCGAAAATGCCTCGGGCTATAACTCGGTCACCGTTGGTCGGAGGGGAGCTAAGATTCACACAGGCGTGTTTCTGGCCCAAAACTACCCCGGAGACAAAGTTTCAGATTTTTCTAGACATGGTGGTGTCAAATTGAAATATTTTTGGTCGTTTTGTCCTGGAATGCCCCAGATACCACTTATTCCACTTGAATTAACACATATTGCTTAAAACTATGGCAAAGCGCCCCTGCCCTAACACTAAACGCCTTTACTGCTCTTTTGCGCCCCATTAAAAATATTGAAGATGAAATTTAGAAAGCTAACAAAAGCGCCCCGGCAAAGAAAAGGCGCCACTGGATAGCAAGATTGCGCCATGGGGGAATTAATGCGCCCCTGGGTAGCTGAGGCGTCCGCTGGATGTAGCGCCCTACGGATATCATATGAACCCTTGGCTAGGAAGGGTGCCCCTGGGCAGCAAAGGCAAATCTTGGTAACATAGGTGCCCTGGACAGCATAGGCGCCCCTTAGATATAAATAGGTGCTTTAGGAAAACAAAATGTACCCCTTGAGTAAAAGAGGCGCCTTTTGATAGCCTAGGCGCCCACTGGAAAAAGCGCCCTACGGATAGGTATCATATGCACCCTTGGATAGCAAAGGTGCCCATGGACAGCAAAGACAACCCTGGATAACACAAGTGCTTTGGACAGCAAAAGCGCCCCTGGATAGCAAAGGCGCCCCTAGAAAGGCACCCCTTTGATAGAAAAGGCGCCTTTGGATATCCTAGGCGCCCCCTGGATAAACTATGTGCCCGAGAAGAAAAACGAGCGCCCCACTGGGAAGTACAGGCTCCCCCTGTATAACAAAGATGTCCCTTATCCATCTTCAGCTGCCCTGAATTGGAGCAGCGCTCCTCAAGAGCAATGGCACCCCTGGACAACAAGGCGCCTCCAAGTATCAAAGGCGCTCCTAGATAACATATGCGCCCCTTAGATAGAAATTGGCGCTCCAGGAAAGCAAAATGCGCCCGTTGGTTAGGAAAGGTGCCCTTGGATAGCAAAGGCGCCCCTGGACAGCAAAGGCCAATCTGGGAAAAGGTGCCCTGGACAGCATAGGCGCCCCTTAGATAGAAATAAGCACCTCAGGAAAATAAATGCAAGCCTTTGGATAGAAAAGGCGCACTTTGATAGCATAGGCGCCCACTGGACAAAGCGCGCTACGGATATCATCTGCACTTTTGGATAGCAAATGCATCGCTGACCAGCAAAGACAACCTTGGATAACACAAGTGCTTTGGACAGCAAAGGCGCCCCTGGATAGCAAAGGCGCCCCTAGAAAGGCACCCCTTCGATAGTAAAGGCGCCTTTGGATAGCCTAGGCGCCCCCTGGATAAACTGGATGCCTGAGAAGGAAAATGAGCGCCCCATTGGGAAGTACAGGCTCCCCCTGTATAGCATAGATGTCCCTTATCAGTCTTCAGCTGCCGTGGATTGGAGCAGCGCCCCTCAAGAGCAAAGGCGCCCCTGGATAAAAAGACGTCTCCGTATATCAAAGGCACTCCTAGACAATATATGCGCCCCTTAGATAGAAATAGGCGCTTCAGGAAAGTAAAAGGCGGCCCTTGGTTAGGACGGTGCCCTTGGACCGCCTAGGCGCCCCCTGGATAAAGCGCCCTACCGATATCATATGCGCCCTTGGATAGCAAAGGCACCGCTGGACAGCAAAAACAACCCTGGATAACTCAAGTGCTTTGGACAGCAAAGGCGCCCCTGGAGAGCAAAGGCGCCCCTAGAAAGGCACCCCTTCGATAGTAAAGGCGCCTTTGGATAGCCTAGGCGCCCCTGGATAAACTAGGTGCCTGAGAAGGAAAATGAACGCCCCATTGGGAAGTACAGGCTCCTCCTGAATAGCATAGATGTCCCTTATCTATCTTCAGCTGCCCTGGATTGGAGCAGCGCCCCTCAAGAGCAAAGGCGCCCCTGGATGAAACGGCGTCTCCGTATATCAGAGGCACTCCTAGATCATATATGCGCCCTTTAAATAGAAATAGGCGCTTCAGGAAAGTAAAAGGCAGCCCTGGGTTAGGACGGCGCCCTTGGACAGCCTAGGCGCCCCCTGGATAAAGTGCCCTACTGATATCATATGCGCCCTTGGATAGCAAAGGCGCCCCTGGACAGCAAAGGTAACCCTTCCTGAAATAGATGATCTGGGCAGCATAGGCGCCCATGGATAAACTAGGCGCATGAGAAAGAAAACAAGCGCCTCACCTGAGAGTACAGGCGCCCCCAGGATATCAAAGGTGTCCCTTTCCATCTTCAGCTGCCCTACTGTCTATGGTTTGGCACCCCTGTCCGACAGTCGGGCGCTCTGTTACAGTGCTCGAGCGCTCAAGGAAGCTCTCAATAGGCACTCCAGGAAAGTAAAAGGCGCCCTTTGGGTAGCAAAGGCGCCCCTGAGCATCGAAGGCAACCCTAGATAACATAGGTGCTCTGGACAGCATAGGCGCCCTTGGATAAACTGGCGCCCGGAAAAGAGAAATAGTGCCTCACCGGAGACAAAAAGCACCCCTGGATAACATAGGGGCATGTTTTTCAATCATGTCTGTGATTGCAAAATACTCCTAGGCAGGAAATGGCCCCTGAATAGAAAGACACCTCTGGGCAGTAAAGGTGCCCCCGAATAAGGCGCCCTTTGGGGCCTTCTCCACCGTGCGTTGACGCGGGACCCCTCTCTCTCTCCACCGAGCATGCTCAGCAGGTTTTGAGACTTATATTAACCCTCGGACCGTGGGGGGGGTGGGGTGCTCGGACACCCCTCGGCTTTTACCGGTGGCACGGAAAAACGTGGGCGCGAAGCGACACAGTACTTGTCACACCTTATCATTGATCAATTCCACAACTTGCCCTCAAATTTTAAGGTTGCGTCATCTCAGGTCATGTCACCAGTGCAGGTCAAGTGACCCACCTCCAAAAATGTGTGAGTCAACATAAATAAGAAAAGGGTGAATCTATCGAATTCTAACTTGTACTATATAATGGGCCCAAAAAGTACTAACAAATTTATTCCGGGATTTTTTCCATCGATGACCTAGGGACAGGTACGAATCATGACCTCTCCATTGGATATGCATGGGAAAAACGGAAATTTGCCGAAACATTGCTCTATGTCTGCAGACGAAGCTTGGAATACCCCCGGATTCCCCAAATCATAGTATCCTAGGCCTCTTTATCGGTTCATGTTGCAAGTTTATACATGTTTCCTCTGAGAGTTCACCTAGGGGTTCCTAAGCAGGTTGACTTGGGTCAATTGCTTTGCAGGATATGTTGATGTATCAAAAACTCTTATTTTGATACCATTTTGTTTGGATTGCTATTGTGAGCTGATTGATATGCATATTGACTGCCAGGCTAGATGGTGACCTTGACCTAGCCCTAGGTCAGGCCATTTTTATGTTTTGACCTAGTATAGTCATATTATACATTGCTTGCTGATTCACCGTAAAGGGAGGAAGCGAATTATGCCCAAAAATGATTCTAACTCAGCTCTGTCAGACGCTAGAGTCCAGAAACTGTTTATGCCCAGAAAAGCTCTAACATACCACCTTCTTTGACCTGTCATCTTCTCAATATTGACCTGAGCCAAAAAGTGACCGATGTAGTTTCTTCATGAATTTTGTATGAGGTATCCACCAGTCTTCGTGTGTTATCACTATCCCGCATAGGAGCTGAGTTCAAGGGGGGAGGAGTTTGAACATTTCCCCCAGTCGAAGTCGAAGGTGACTCAGAGGCCCACCGGGGCGAGTGCTAATGATTTCACAGGAAATGGTGATAGAGCCTTAATTTTGATACTGATACGTTTTGATCGTCATTACAAATCGATAAATATGCATATTGAATAGTCTTAGTATGCATGTATCCCTGTGTTTTTTTTGGAGAAAGTGATTAAAGTTGTGCTGCTATTGGGTTTGTGAAGAGGCATGGTGTAAGCTTTGTCTCGGGAGAGGGACCCCAGAGCTGGTCGCGGGAAAAGTCCCCAATGGCTCGTCTCAGGGAGTCAAGAAATCTGGCGTGAGTGGAATCCGGTAGGAGGGATTTTGGGTCTCCAAAATCAGCTGAGGGGCCCGTGCCAGTTAAGGGGGCCCAGATAAGGGCCCCCGACCAGCTCATTTGAGCTCAGTGCCAACACAGGGTTCTCAAGACCAGCGTGGGGTGCCTTCCCATTTAAACGGTTCCTAAATAAGCTCAGGGACCCAAAACTAGCCCGGGGGTCCAATTTTCAACTCATGGGGCGCAGACACTCTGGGAGGCCCTACATCAGCTCAGGAGGCCCATACAAGCTAATAGGGCCAGACTAGCTGGGTGCCTCGACAAACTGATAGTGCCCAGATACGCACAACGGGCCCCAAACAAGCTGAAGGGACCTATATCATTTAGACGAAAACGATGTCAACCCAGGGGACCCTGACCAGCTCAAGGGACACTCATCCAGCTAGGGGCCCCCACGACCAAACCAGAGACCTCTTAAGTAAATCCTCTCACGGGCCCTAGGCCAGGTCATGGCTGCCGCAATAATTCCACCTATAGGGTTCTTTCTAGCTTAGGGGGCCCAAAGCAGCGAAGGATTTAAGGCCAAGCCAGTAAGCTCCTGTAAAATGCCCTGTAACGGTCCCAGAACATTCTAGGGGCAACCTGAAAATTTCCCTCTCAGTAAGCTCAAAATTAGCTCAGAGGGCCCAGGACCTGCTGAAGGGCCCTATACCAGTAAAGGGGCCCTGAAAAGCTCAGTGGGCTTCAGTGGCGACATATACATAGGTTTCAAGTCCAGTGTGAGGGCCTGGTTATCTAAAGCGGTCCCAGATCGGCTGAGGCGACTCGCTATCATTTCAGGGAAGCCACCAAAAACTCAGGGGCCCAGGCCCGCAGAGGCTCTACAGCCTCTGAGGCTCAGGTTAGCGTCAAGCGGGGATTTCAGTAGGGAGCCGTTAGCCAAGACAACTGTGATAAGTGGAGGTGGTGGATACGACACCTCAGTTTTCGCCATGACCGAAGATAACTGTATTCTTTGCGCATCGTGCTTCAGTTAGTGTTAGTGGGTGCTTTCAGCATTTTCTACCAAGGTACCAGTCGTTAGCTGGCCCGAAATATGTTTGATGGTAAACACGAACATTTCTTCACTGAAAGATAGTTTCATGAAAATAAGCATTTACAAATACGTTTTTTAAACGTGTTTTTTCTCTGACACTTTCTTTTGGGTGGTAAATTGGCGCCCCTCAGGTTCGGCGCCCCCGAGCCTGCCCCCCCCTTAACAAAATCCTAGATCCGTCACTGACCGTACCACCATGCAATTAAGTTTGACGTTGCCACCGCGATGGTATGGAACTGCAAATTAGTAACATGACAGGATATCTGGTACATAATATGAGAAACCATTTATTTATGGCTGCATGACATACTCCTGAGGGACTGTGCAGGGAAGGCTTTATGCTCACAGTCGAAGGCTATATGTTAGATTCCTTTCAGTTGAGCATGGTACTTGGTTGGTAACGGTTTGACTTATCTCCGAGATATTTCCTAATGCCGACTTTTTCTGACTTGCAGCACGTTCGTACTTTTGGAAAGAAAAATCCACCGCATGGTTGTGGTTGGTAATTTCTGATTTATAGCTCAATATATGTTCTTGCCACCGGATTAGGCTAAATGACAACGGTGGTTTTCTGGGCGGCAATTTCAAAATTCCGTGCGTGGTGTATGACTTACTGCGGTATATGTACAACCCCGCACTGAAATGTGGCAAAATGTTAAGAAAAGGTCCAAACTGTCGCGGTGTTGCCTGCCAAAGAACATTTGCAAGAGTGCAAATCTGAGATCACCATGTATTGTGTATGTGTAGTTCCTCACTCCGTTTTCATTGGCGCTTGCTTGACATCAGGACTACCAAAGAGAAGGTGCAGGAGGTGTTGGAGACGATTCGACACCAGCTAACTGAGGCGTACCAAGCACGCGACGAGAGTGTTGCACACATCAACGCCGAGTACGAAAAGTGAGTCCTATTTGTCGTCCCAGTATATGTACAATATATGCTGTCGTCTTTCTATTTTGCCTGCGTTCCCTAGGGACCAGCTGGCTGTCTTCTTCCTGTCTTTATTGTTATCGTCTGTGTGTGTTCCGTAGGGACCAGCAGGCGTCGGTGGTGCTCTTCTGTCCCGCCTCACTGCCCCGTGTGTTGTCCAGGTACCAGCAGGCGTCGGTGGTGCTCTGCCCCGCCTCACTCCCCGTGTGTTGTTCAGGTACCAGCAGGCGTCGGTGCTGTTCTTCCGGCGCCAGTACGAGACAGCGCGGCACCGATACGACCAGCACCTGGGTCAGATCCGACAGCGGCTGACGGCGGTGCAGCTGGTGCAGCAGCGGGCTCAGAACATGGAGGCGATAGTCACCCAGCTGCTGGCCAGCACCAATCCCTCCACCTCGCTACACTACGCCAGGTGGTGTGGTCGGGGCGACGCTTCTGCCTAGGGGGACGATTCAGTGGCCGGTGCTGATGTGATATCACGGCCGCTTGTGATGGGATTAGCATAGCTGATATCACGTAACAAGGGGAGGGGTAGCGATGAAACATTTTTGATGAATGGGAAAATTATTTATTGCATGCGACGCCACTTTTGTTAAGCCGTAATGTGCTCAACGTCGGCAATCAATCGATTATTTTCATTTGAGAGGCAGGCCTCACAACGTTATAACGTACGCAGACTACGATATACCGAATGACTCGCTGGGCTTGCTACCATAGTACCTCATCCTCCGCCTGGCCGGTGTTACCCCAGCTCCCCTTCAGGTCTGTGCTACCTAGTCCCCCACCCCGTCAGGCGTGTGCTACCCAGTACCCTACCCCGCCAGGCTGGTGTTACTCCAGCTCCCATCCCCCACGCCGGGCTGGTGGTACTCCAGCTCCCATCCCCACGCCGGGCTGGTGTTACTCCAGCTCCCATCCCCACGCCAGGCTGGTGGTACTCCAGCTCCCATTCCCCGCCAGGCTGGTGTTGCTCCAGCTGCCATCCCCACGCCGGGCTGGTGGTACTCCAGCTCCCATCCCCCACGCCGGGCTGGTGTTACTCCAGCTCCCATTCCCCGCCAGGCTGGTGTTGCTCCAGCTCCCATCCCCATGCCGGGCTGGTGTTGCTGCAGCTGCCATCCCCATGCCGGGCTGGTAGTACCCTTGTTTCCATCCTGTCAAGATGGTGTTCTCCCACTCGTCGTACCCCGTCAGGCTTTTGTTACCCAGCCCCCCCCCTCGTCGGGTTGGTTTTACCTCAGTCCCCTGCCACACTGGTGTTACCCCAGCTCTCCCTTCCGACGGGTGTTACCTTGCCTCCCCCCTCTTCAGGCCGGCATTGCCCAATCTTCCTTTCAGGGTGGAATTACCCCAGTCCCCCGTCAGATGTGTGAGTGTGGGTGCGTGCGTGCGTGCGTGACCCCAGTCGTCCGTCAGATGTGTGTATAACCCCAGTCACCCTGCAGGGGTATGTGTGACCCCAGTCGCCTGTCAGATGTGTGTATAACCCCAGTCGCCCAGCAGAGGCATGTGTGACCCCAGTCGCCCGTCAGATGTGTGTATAACCCCAGTCGCCCGGCAGAGGCATGTGTGACCCCAGTTGCCCGTCAGATGTGTGTATAACCCCAGTCGCCCGGCAGAGGCATGTGTGACCCCAGTGGCCCGTCAGGTGTGTGTATAACCCCAGTCGCCCGGCAGAAGCGTGCGTGACCCCAGTCGCCCGTCAGATGTGTGTATAACCCCAGTCACCCGGCAGAGGTAAGTGTGACCCCAGTCGCCCGGCAGAAGCGTGTGTGACCCCAGTCGCCCGTCAGATGTGTGTGTGACCCCAGTCGCCCGTCAGAGGCGTGTGTGACCCCAGTCACCCCGTCAGAGGCGTGTATGACCCCAGTCCCCCGTCAGAAGTGTGTGTGTGTGTGTGTGTGTGTTTGTGTGTGTGTGTGTGTGTGTGTGTGTGTGTGTGTGTGTGTGTGTGTGTGTGTGTGTGTGTGTGTGTGTGTGTGTGTGTGTGTGTGTGTGTGTGTGTGTGTGTGTGTGTGCGTGTGCGTGTGCGTGTGCGTGTGCGTCTGCGTCTGCGTCTGCGTCTGCGTCTGCGTCTGCGTCTGCGTCTGCGTCTGCGTCTGCGTCTGCGTCTGCGTCTGCGTCTGCGTCTGCGTCTGCGTCTGCGTCTGCGTCTGCGTCTGCGTCTGCGTCTGCGTCTGCGTCGTGCGTCTGCGTCTGCGTCTGCGTGAGCGTGAGCGTGAGCGTGAGCGTGAGCGTGAGCGTGAGCGTGAGCGTGAGCGTGAGCGTGAGCGTGTGCGTGAGCGTGTGCGTGAGCGTGAGCGTGTGCGTGTGCGTGTGCGTGAGCGTGAGCGTGTGTGTGACCCCAGTCGCCCGGCAGAGGCATGTGTGACCCCCAGTCGCCCGTCAGAGGTGCGTGTGTGACCGCAGTGGCCCGGCAGAGGCGTGTGTAACCCCAGTGGCCCGGCAGGCCGGTGTCGGAGCTGGCGCGGCGGCTGCAGCGTGTGGAGCTGGCACAGGCCGATCAGCGGCCGCCCCCTGAGCTCAGCTTGCGCCGCGTGCTGGGCGTTGACCGTGAGTAGTGCCGTCCTCCTGTGTCGCTGAGGCTGATGGCGCTAGACAGCTCCTGCATGACACCAGTCCATCAGCACCGCACCTTGTATTTGTGTCGGGCACGACACCGCAAATCGGATGTTGTGAATGCTGTTTCACATGCCTCATAGCCTGTCCTAGCTTTACGTTCATTTCTGTGTGGTGTAATTCCTTGTTTTTAGTTTGCGGTCTTCTTGTATATTTCTGCGTTCCAAGGATAAGGAGAGTGAGTGACGCTCTAGCTATTTTAGTTTTTGATCAGAAAAATGGCTGGCTTTATTATATAGATGGTAGGCCCGAGCCGGCAATGATATTGTAGCAGAAAAGAAAATTAATACAAAGACAAAGTGCATTGAATAGATAATAAGTGACTCCAAAGCAATAGAAGTCCAAGGAATACAATTTTAAGCGTAAGTGCACAAGTTTTTATACAAAAGTCTTGCTAAAAGCGGTATAAGTACGTTACGCTCCTTTTTTCCTCGGGACCCGTTGTCACTAAACAGTATTCAGGTTTTGTTGACTCGCTGACTCTTGTTTCCAACTCTGGAAAACAGCGCATGCGAGGCGTGCTGGTGTTCGGGTTAAAATGGTCGCGGTCGTCGAGGTCAAAATGACTAACGCTGGTGGGTTGCGTGGCTAACGTTTTTTCTGGTTAAATCAACGGTTACCATGGATGTTATTTGCCTATCAAGCGCCAAATAGGATTTCTCGTCCAGCTGCGAGGTGTGTTCCGAAGAGCGCAGAAATACCATTTGTAGACCTATTTCGCTTTCGAGAACCATAACAAATGCAAACCTACCCCCCCCCGCTGCCTCCCCAAAAAAGCCAACTCAAGCTTGGTGCGGGAATTCATGATATACACACTGTGCAGTCGATGACAGCTCAGGCACACCTATCAGATAGGAAATGGTGGCGACATGAGCAAATCACACCAGCTACATGGATTTCCGGTCCCATTAGTCCCTTCAAGGAGAGACTATCGGAGCACGGCCTGATTTTTTATATCCTGTACAAAAGGCATGTAAGAAAGCGAATAAATAGTTTAGACACGGTCAGCATGTCCCGTCGAAGGGAAACATGATTTTCTTGTGGCAGAAACAACACCCAACAGTGCGAGGTTTCCACCGGGACCAGTGTGACCTAGTAATCCAAACAACGCTGGAAGTATAAAACCCGCAGCCCTCTCTGTCGGGTCCCTAGCTCAATCTGGAATGGAGGGAAACGGAGCACCATCCAATCCCGACCCGGCGAGATTCTGCCCTTTCCTACACGAAAATGCCTCCCAGGTCTGTCCAAACCCACCAAGATGGGATGTTTCGTCTGCCCAATCGGGAGCAGGGGTCTGCTCTGTCTGGCCAGTGGCCAGGACTAGAGGCTTTCCAGCGACTCTGTCCAGCCCAACCAGAACCGCAGATAAACCCATTCATCCTCAGCAAGTAGTTGACTCTGACCGGCCAGAACGATGGGTTCAGTCATTGCATATTCCGCAAGAAATTAGCTTGTCTTCCCCGGAAGAGAACTCACAGGCATTGTTGTTACTCACAGCCATACCGAGGAGTCTGCAAAGTTGGCCCCGCACGGCTCACAGCAATGACTTTGGTCACAATGGCTGGGAATCCCCGGGAAACCATGCGCCTGTTCACTGGAATTTAGCTCCAGGAACTGCGAAGGCCAACTTAAAACATACGGTACAGTTCTCTGAGGAATATGAACACATTTTATCGATATTTTCTCTGAAGTGTTGCAAAGCTGGCTTTTAGGGTCAGCGTGTCAAGCAGGAGGGTGGATTTTTGTACATGATTGGGGGTGCCCAAATTGAAACAGTGTCAATAACTACCATAAAAAGGTGACAGTATGATTTAAAGGGTGTTCTCGCACGCCTGTTGAAGAGCACAAATCCAATTCAAATCCTTCAAATTAAAAACACGAATATTTAAAGGATATTTAACACTGCTTCAACGTTTCCTTGGGCGCTGCCCGGGCACCCTTAAAGAAATACAAATCCACAGCCCTGGTCTTCAGTAAGTTCTCACGGATCTTGTCTCAGCGACCCGTACCCCACCGTGTCAGGAAGCGACCCGTGATCAGGGATACATTTCAAAGGACCAATGTCCCGCCAAGCACAAGCACAGCTGTCCCGTTTCGGTCACCGTCCCTTGGGTCAGCTGCCTGCTGGCTTGCATCGGATGTAAAGTAGCATTCTTTATTACTAAGGCAAGGCGCTGCTTGGGGAAATTGGCTTTCTAAAAATTTGGACTTTTCTACATTTAGTATCGATGTGGTCACAGTTGCTAAATTCAAGAAACACACTTCCAAAATTTGAAGAACAGTTCTACGAAACGGAATTTTTTTCGATAAGTCATTTTAGGCCATTTACCGCTCCGCGATCAAGCTTTGCGTGAACTCCATTTTCAGACTGTTCTCTGTCTCGTATTAATGAAAATTATAACGCTAAATAGCTTCGTAAGGTTAGAAGGTGGAATTATTTTTTTCATTTTGTGAGGAATGACAGGAATCTTCATACTTTACCTTGTTTTTTCAACACTCTGTTTTTACTTTAAACATGTATTTACGGACGGCTTTTGAAACACCCTACTCTATACGTGATTGAATGTGCCTTTTTGCCGTAGTCGTATGTTTCATAGGTAGTTAATGTGGGTACACCAGGAGTTCAGGTCCAGTCGTGGCTCGTGTAGGGGCCTTTATAGCCCCGTTTTGGTGTGGCGGTCAGGCTTTCGGCGGATTTGTGCATGCTGTTCACCTTGCGCCGGCCCCATCCGTCATAATCGCTACGGCGGACAGAGCATGAAAGACTGCTGAAGCTCTACGGAAAACGCCTACCTTGAAACATTGGACAAATGTCACTCGCCTTCTCTCGCTTGGGGTGGCAGATTCCCTGAAGCGTACGTTGCGAGTGCTTCAGAACTGTTGACTCGGCCGTTGATGTATTATCTTAGCTACAAAACTGTGGACACAGCCGTCGTATACTATCGTTAATTGTGGGGGTGAAACGGGATCTAGGTGTGGTCAAACCTGATCAGTCCAGATTAAGCTAGGGTAGTTGGGGAAAAGAAGGCTAGGTGTAGTCACTTGGGAAGTGAACCTGATTCCATCACAGCGTTATTTGTGTAGAATCACTCGGAGATGAAACGCAATTATTCCCTGGTACAAAATGAAACACTATTATTTTGGGCATGTAGAGAAATGCCGGACCGAGGTACCCGGCTCTGCTCGAAGTTGACGATTAAAGACTTCTTGGATGGCATCGTCAGCGAAGCCAAAATAATGATGGCCGTGCCCATGAGAGTTCTGCTGACCCACAGAGCGGTGGAAGGACTCCATCCTCCCATGAGCCGCAAACACTCGTCAGTGAAGGCTGGGCAGAGATCATCACTAGTTCCGTGGGTGGTTAGCTTCCCACGTTTCATACGTCTCTATCATGCTTTACTTTCAGGACTTCTCAATTTATTCAAAATCGCCAGCCTCAAAGGCAGAGGCTGTTCAGAGTCGTCCGCAGCCGTAAATGGTTGGGGCTATCAATACCTTACATCATATTGACATTGGATCTGGATAATAGGGTAGTTCACTCATTTATAATCAGGGAAGTGTTATTTAAACAAACGGACGCACTTTTAAATCAATACAAAAATTCGCACAATCATCCCTTGGTGGCACGGCACGGGCAGCAGCCTTAGTTCTGGTGGCGAGTTGTTATAGAGTGAAGTACCCCGTGCAAGAAACCCTCGCTGACTCATATTAGTACTGCTCTTGCGTTTCCGAGCAAAGCGGATATCTCTGTCCCACCCGGTGCTGCGCTACAGCTTAGAGCGGGTCTCTGCCAAGATCCGGCACCAGCTCATCACTCCGCTCTGCCTGGTGGACGAGAACAGGTGTGCGACGGCTCTCCAGTCCGCCCGCCGGCAGCCAGCCAACCTCCTCCAATGTGCGACGGATCTCCAGTCCGCCCGCCGGCAGCCAGCCAACCTCCTCCAATGTGCGACGGCTCTCCAGTCCGCCCGCCGGCAGCCAGCCAACCTCCTCCAATGTGTGACGGCTCTCCAGTCCGCCCGCCGGCAGCCAGCCAACCTCCTCCAATGTGCGACGGCTCTCCAGTCCGCCCGCTGGCAGCCAGCCAACCTCCTCCAATGTGCGACGGCTCTCCAGTCCGCCCGCCGTCGACAGCCAGCATCCTCCATCAGGTTCGAGACCGGGCTAAACTCCTGCGGCTGCTCGTTCTGTTGGTACAGTTATATATTCATTACTTCTCGCAAAGAAAATTACCAATTTGACGTGTTTCTTCCCAAAATATCACCGTGGGAAAATAGATCCGTTGCTCAGCAGCCTTCCTTGTCACGTTCTTCGGTGTCCAGCCGCGTCAGCTAGTTCAGGCTCCCCTGGCCCGGCTGACAGCGTCAAGCGTGCTGTTTTATTCGCGGTGCACATAGTGCTGATGATTACGCGAGCAACTCTCCAGTTATCGATATGGTTAGCGTTACACATCAAGCTTTTAAATGAAGTGTTTTACGTAAATGAAGTTTTATGAAGTTAAATGAAGTTTTAACGTATTTTCTATATATGTTTGTTTGTCCACCATTTTGCAGATATCCTGATTGCGTTTTTTCATATAGTAAATTTGCATGACGTTAAGGTCTAGATCCACATGTGCCTTTGTTTCGCACATGGTATAGGTTGGGGTGTCATGCTCATCACTTCATTGTAAATATCATAGTTTGTTTGAATACAATTACAAAATACGGACAGTTAGCTTCTCAAAAATGTATTGTACGAAAGTTTACCCATAGGATAAGTGTAATGAACACTTGTCTGGACGAAACAAGTGTTACGAACGTTTGTCGATAAAGCAGTGTACGTTTCCAGGACTTGTGCATGACAACTTACGGACCAAAAGATAAAATCAGAATGCTGCACAAACCTTTGTATATGAACGGTGCGTTGCAAAAATGTATCCCAAATCTTTTGTGAGGCTTTTCCTTGTCATCGCACAAAAAGTCGTGGGTAAAATAGACATAGGCAACTGGATTAAATGGAAAGTAGCATGCGAAGACTCCTATCTCTACTCCCCATTGTTTGCGCTGTGGTTGGGAGTGTTTTAGATGCTTTGGTGGCACTCACATGTGATTGCCGGCTTTGCGTTGGTGTGTTTTGCAGTGTGGAAGGCGGGCGTAAGGTGTCAAATGCGGCCAGGTCAGTCCGCACCCTGAGCCGCCCTGTAACGCCTGCCTCTTTCCCGGCTCTGCTCGCCATCACACTGAGCTTTAGCGGATCCGCGGATGGCATGTTGAACTGTGGGTGATGGGGTATTTCATGCTGCATCGCTTCGCTGTAAAAGTGCCAACTATCAGCTTTCAACGCACTGGCAATGGAAGAGTTCACTCAAATCAGTGTGACGTAACGCCCTTGGGCCTCTTGCGCAGGTGCCATGCAGTCCAACAAAGCGTTCCTGAGTGTTAATTGCATGCGGTGTATTATTGCATGCTTAATGCACGTGCCCGCCGTAGGGGATGGGTGAAATCCGCCTCCCCGTCTGGTCTTCTCTTAACGCAGGAGGCTGCTAGAATTGGCAGTCCCTTATCCCGGATCAATTTCATGCATTTTTGGATCAGGTCAGTTTTGCACGACCAACTTTTTAGGCCAGGTCATGGAACTGTTCCAGGATATGCGACCCGGACTTAAAGCCCAAAATCACGTGTTTGAAGCGGCGCCAACGGAAAATCTTCGAACCGATCAATCTCAAACTTTCATAATGTGATGACGTCACTGATGCCTACAAATCTGCTGGCTCCGAACTCTCGTATTGTTTATTAAAGTTCGGGCCCATTTTTTATCGCCCCATTATAAGTCTATGACGAAAATAGAAAGGGCTTCTGTCAGTAAATACTGGCTATATCAAGTTGGAAGTCATCATACCATGTATTCTCAAGTACGTTTCTGACCGTCAGTTTGAGTGTTTAAGCGTCTGATATGTCAGAGGTTATCTGAGGTCACCGGAGCAGGACGTGATTCTTTTGCCAATAATTTCGCACTGGATTGGGATAGAGCCTTCATGTTGAAGATTTTGAGCTCGTCTTGTCGAAGGGAGGCGATTGATGTGCGACGTCACCATACCAGGTCCACTTTTGATCTGGAGTAGGCTTAAGGTTATGCCATTTTTGTCATTTGACGTAGCATAGTCATGTTAAAGGCTCTTTGGCGAAAATACAAATCCGATCACATTCGGCCGGCTAGTCTGAACGGGTTCTCTGCTTTAGTTCGGTAAACTCGGGCTCTGGTCGGACCAAGAACAATAACCAGCGTCAATCCTCCTGTAGGATTGCAGGGTTTGCCGAGTCTCAAGTTCCGAGTTCTGGTGGGTGCTGAAGGAAGTGAATTAACTGAGCGTACATTTTGTCCTGGCCGAGCGATGTGCGGTGACGCTGTAAGACATTACCAGTTAGGACATGAATATCGTTAGGCCGCAGCGATTATCAGCCGTTGATGTGGCAATAATTTCCGCTCAATTACGAACTAATTTGCTCTAACTGCTCTTAAGTAAATGCTGTCCTTTTTATATTTAATGCGGAGTGCTGCATTTGTCGTATCTAGTGAGAACTAACAATTGCATGTACGTTTGCAGTACCTGCTAACAAAAAAGGTAGTGGAATGGGTGCTTGGAAAGATACAAATACTCCGTAAAAGTACAGAAATTCAAGGAGACTACTTTTAAGGTCAAATTATGGGAGATTTGATGTGGGATGACTTTTCAGCATCGGTCTTGTATTATGTTGTTCGTATCCTGTTAAATATGCTCACCTCTTTGGATTGGCAGAGCGTTCCATCGCCTTTCCTGCCTACTATAGTGCAGTCAGCTTCTAAAGGGCTTGATGCTTTATATTTTATATACCGATCAAACACCTTTAATTCCGGATCGTCGTTTTATGAGGTTGCGGAAAGCTGTTTGCATGCACGGTATTTGGATAGGTTTTAAGGGAATGTTGCAACTTTACAAGGGATTTGAACTGAAACAGCCATGTGGTAGAGCATACCGGAAAGCCTCAGGTTTTATTTTTCATGTGCCCCAGCACTCCCCGTTTTTCAGTTGAATATCGTGCGTTTAGGGCGGGCGGTGGCTCGGCATCGGTCCTGCCCGCGCTCCCGCCGTCGCCGAACGGCCATCGCCTGCCGTTTGACCCACAGACAGTATCCGTGCGCTAAAAAGTAGCATGCTCGTGAAGCGCTGTTGCTCCGTATATGGTGAGCTCCTGAGACATAGGCGCATAAACGGGGGGAGGGAACGTCTGGACTGGGGGCAGTGCCCCCCTTCCAACTTTGATCCGATTCCAGACGTTTTCCGTTAACAAATCAAGTGATAGGCCGAATCATATTTGACCCGACCGGCGGTGGCAACTTTTGCTCTCCCCTCAACTTAGAAAACGTTCCTGCCCCTAAGCTCTGAGATAAACGAAATATGAAATCAGAGCTTCTACCTGATGTTCTACACGACTGATAATTCAGTTGAAATCCGATGAAGGTGTCATCTTCTGTTTAAGATGACCTTTTGCCATAATGATTTTACCGGAATAGCGAAAATACTAACCGTATTAAGCTGATAAGTTTCGGTCCTAGACCATGGTCACAGTCTGCACGTAATAATTCAAATGCAAAATTATAGCTATTAAGCGTGACTTTGGCTTAGGACCGAAACTTGTCAGTTTAACATAGTATTTTTATCTTCCGGTCTAATTATTATGCCAGAAGTGCCATCTTTGGCATGTTTGCCGCTACGTCCCATAGTGTATATATAGGTCCGAACGCTGTCTCAAGTCGCCTCGTCGGCTGTTCCACGTTGGTACACGACCCCGCCACGCTGAGACTGCTTCAGTCTTTTCCTAGTCTGAGCTCGGGGAGCAGAGCCTCCGCTTCCGTCACGCGGCTCTGTGCTCTCGGAACACGTCTCTGCCGTTGTCTGTCCTGCCACCGTGCCAGCTGTCCTGCTACCTGTCCGGCCACCCTGCCAGCTGTCCTGTCGCCCTTTCAGCTGTCCTGTCGCCCCTCCAGCTGTCCTGCCACCCTGCCAGCTGTACTGTCGCTCTGCCAGCTGTCCTGTCACCCTGCCAGCTGTCCTGTCGCTCTGCCAGCTGTCCTGCCACCCTGCCAGCTGTCCTGTCGCCCTGCTAGCTGTCATGTCGCCGCCAGCTGTCCTGCCACCCTGCTAGCTGTCATGTCGCCCTGCCAGCTATCCTGTCGCCCTGCCAGCTGTCCTGCCACCCTGACAGCTGTCCTGTCGCCCTGCTAGCTGTCATGTCGCCCTGCCAGCTATCCTGTCGCCCTGCCAGCTGTCCTGCCACCCTGACAGCTGTCCTGTCGCCCTGCCAGCTGTCATGTCGCCGCCAGCTGTCCTGCCACCCTGCTAGCTGTCATGTCGCCCTGCCAGCTATCCTGTCGCCCTGCCAGCTGTCCTGCCACCCTGACAGCTGTCCTGTCGCCCTGCTAGCTGTCCTGTCGCCCTGCCAGCTGTCCTGCCACCCTGCCAGCTGTCCTGTCGCCCTGCCAGCTGTCCTGTCGCCCTGCTAGCTGTCCTGCCACCGTGCCAGCTGTTCTGCCACCCTTTCAGCTGTCCTGTCGTTTTTAAAGTGGCAAAAACTGATCGATAGGGAGGGGTGTTGAGAAACCACCCATTGGGCCGAAGGTGGATCGGTTGAACCTTGGTGGGAGTTAATTGACTTACTATAGATCTGCCAAAATAAGAAACCTGAATTTCAGTTTTCGAGTGCCATGTCTTTTTAGTTTCACTCATCGTCATACCTTTTTATATCACCATTCATGACCTGTACCAACTCGCTGACGAAGATATATAAGATATATCGAAAGCGCTCCGAAAACGATTTTTACCTAGCAAAGTAAGTCCCTCATTTATACTATATATATGTATATACATTTCGAGCTTATCTAGACCGTCTGGATTATCTACCTAAGCTAGATTTAGCTGTTGTCAGGGATTAGCAACGCAACTATGGGTGGAATGTGATCCGCAATGTTTTTGCTGCCCCGGAGCTCGGGGCGGAATATATAATACCACATGATGTGTCAATAGCCGTTCAGGATACCGAACATACAGGGGTTCTCGCAGCATGTTGTCGGTAACGCCTATTGTGCGCATCAAAGATTCATTATACGTCAAAAAAGGAGAATTCGGCCTCAAATAGTTGTTTACCTTTTTGCCTCCTTTACGGAATTTTACCGGTTAAAACCGGCTGGAGGCAAAAATCTCCCCTGGTTATTCCAACCCTGACCTGACATCTACCATGACGCCACGATTGGCTTCAGGCGCTTTCCGACCTTGACACAAATACGTGCTAAGTGGATCTGGCCGGCCATTTATTAGAAAATGCTGTGGTTCTGATATTTTGAAAAGCACCGTTAACATTTTACTTAGTTAGAATGAGAACAGACTTATGGGAAGTTGTAGTTTAGATACAATGCATGAGCTCGTGAGTGCATGTGTAGCGGTCTCACTCACACGAACGGCCCTTACACCGACGCTGTTGACTAGCCGTTACCGTGCTGCAGACCGGGCGCTTTTGTGACACTGATTAACGGTGTAGTTTGTAATTCCTAACTCGATTTCTTTACCGCGGTGTTTTCCTACACTGACGAGGTGTGCGAAGCTTTTGTTATATCTCAGCGCCGTAAATAGGTTTGCTCATGACGCTGAGTAGTTAAAGGGAATGTGGCACCTTGGTCGAATCCTGGAATTTAGTGCAATTAGGCGTACTTTTAGCCGAAAACAATGAAACCACTCATGATTTCTATGAAAAATGTACAATACGCTCAATATTTTGATTTTTAAAATACTCCTCTAGAAAAAGAAATAAATATCAGCCTGTGGATGATGTCACGATCTGGCAACCACTACCATACTTGAAACGCTTTAAGGGCTTCGATTGGCTGATGCTCATCGTGACGTCAGCATACGTCGTCACACCAGCAGCTCACAACAGTGGCCGCCCGGCGAGGGGCTGATGAGGGGGCTGGTGTCAAGTGGGTTTTAGCTTTTTCTATGGAAATATCGGGTTCCAAGACAAATGATATATGGAGTACCGGGTTTTCCGATTTGCTTTACAACTTGGCTATCTCAGTTAAAATCACGTTATGAAGGTGCCACATTCCCTTTAACTCCAATGTGTAATCTAGAGTGGCTGCAGGGCTCATGATGTGGTTTCTTATGTCTCTTTATCTTCTTCAGCTTTGTACAGTTGAAATTTTCAGCCTTGGTTAAATCGTGCTTCACATGTGAAATATAATTCAGAAGGGTCGAGTTTGCAATTTCTTGGCATTCGCCCAGTTTGCGATGAATTTAATCCCATGTTAGGAGATATGCGACTTTGATCGGTGTAAGACGGTGCGGTGTGCGCGGCAGGCGTGTACGACTCGCTGGCGCTGCTGCTGTACGACTCGGGCGTCTGTATGCAGCAGTCTGAGAAGACGCGCATCTGCGTGCAGTTCCTGGAGGCGTGCGCCGAGCTGCTGCAGCGCCTGCTGCACGGCCGCCAGGACACCGCCGTCAGCATGGCCACCACCCTCCTCGCGGACGTCGAGTCGCTGCCGCGCATGTCGCCAGAGCTGATGTCCATGGTTAGCCACTTTGCCACCCTCGTTGGCAAAAAGTGGAATCCGCGGCGGACGCAGGCGTTGGGCGCGGCAGCCTCGCAGGCGGCCGAGGTGGTGCGGCAGGCGGCGGCTCAGTCGTTGAGTGTGCCGGCGTCGGCTGTCGAGCCCCAGTCAGCAGTCCCGGACCTAGCGACCGTCCCAGGCGCGGCCTCCACGCCACTGCTGGCCGCCGCGCTGGGCATATTCCCGCAGCCGGTGGCGTCGGCCCTGAGCGAGGTGCACGGCCACGGTCTGGAGTTCACGCGGCTGCAGCCGCAGGGGCAACCGTCGGCAGCGCCGCAGACGGGCGCGCAGCAGCTGTCGGCTGAGGTAGGGCCGCAGCCGACAGAAGCCAGCGTGCAGACGCCACCGGCAGCGGCGATGGGAGAGCAGGCGCAGCCGGACGCCAGTGGGCGGGGGTCAGCAGCTGAGAGACAGAGACTGGGCGCGGGCCAGGCGCAGCCGTCGGCAGACAGGTCGGCCCAGTCTGGTCTGCAGGCCCAGGCGAGACAAATACGAGAGTTCGATCTGATTTATGAAAGAATAAGATCGAGGGATGAGGAGGCCCAGGAAGAACAGAGGCAAAGAGAAGAAAAGAGGAAACAAAATCAGGAGAGAAAACAAGAATATAGGAAACAAAAAGAGGAGAGAGAAAAGGAGGAACGCAGACAACGGGAATTGAGGAGGAGACAAATGGAGGAGAAAGAAAAGGAGGAGCGGAGACAACGTGCGTTGAGGAGGAATCAAAAAGAGGGGACAGAAAAGGAGAGTGGGGAACGGGAATTGAAGAGGAAAGAAGAACACGAGAGAATGCGGAATCAAGAAGAGGAGATAAACCAAGAGTGGAGGAAAAGGAAAACAGACTTGAATGAGAAACTCCAGCTGGCAAAGAAACGAGCTGACGAACGTATGGTTAGGTATCAACTTCTTTTAGCCCAGAAAAACTCGCGGCAAGCACATCAAGAAAAATTAGCCCGAGCAGATAAGAACGAACAGCGGGGGCAGCTTGATGATCAGTTAGAACGGCAGACCAGGCAACAGCGAGAGGGTCAAGATGGCGAACGGAGTAGACAGAGCCAGGGACAAGAAATCGGCGCTGAGTGGCAGGCATTAGGACAATCTAATAGGCGGGAGGGACTGGGAGCAACACTAGGAGAAACCTCAACAGAAACAGCTCAAGCACAGCCGTCTCTACAGTGGAGAGAGGGACAGGCGAGGCCGCAGCCAGAACCCGCAGCTTTAACCGAACAAACAAGGAAACGCCCAACCCTATCACCGGGCCTACACGGTGAGCACTCAACCGTGTCAGAAATCGCAGAGGAGATAATTCGCCGCGCGCTGGGGTTAGGTCAGAAAGCTGGCGAGGGACCTGAGCGCGGCGAGGCGGCCCCAGCCGACCGCCACCAGGAAGCGCTCACCAATGAGTCGGAGGCTGCCGCTCTGGAAGTGAGGGACCGTTCCCGGAGGGAGTGGCAGCAGCAACAACAGCAACAGCTGCAACAGCCACAGCGGCTTGCTGCCCAGGAGCCGCCCGTCAGCGCGCAGATCTCGCAGCCGCAGCCGGTGTACCTGCAGACACAGCCGTCGGTGACGGTCCTGGGCCAGCAGCCGTACCAGTATGTGGTGGCCCAGGTGGTGGACCAGGCGCAGGTGCTAGTGGCAGAACAGGGGCTGCCGACCACGCCGCAGCGGCTGGTCGTCTCCGAGCCGGTCACGCTGCTGGCCTCTCCGCAGCAGCTGCTGATGTCCAGCCCAGTGGCTGACCCGGCAGCCAGACTGCCGACGCTGGCGCCGCGACCTCAGGCAGCCGCACCGCGGCCAGCGCCAGCCTCCGCAGAACACCAGCTCTCCTGCGCGGAAGGCGGGGCGGCGCCGGCCGCGGCAAGCTGCCAGTGCAGGTCACCACCAGGCCGGCGCGCGCCGACCGCAGCTCGGTGGTGGTGCACATGCCGGTGGTGCTGGAGATGAGCTCTCTGCGGCAGCAGGAGGAGCCCGATGTGCTGGAGGTGCCGGTCCTCTCGCCCGAGGTACCAGTGCTGGACCCGACGGAGCCAGACGCTGGCTTTGAGGACGACCCGCCGCCCGTCGAGGAGGACCCGCTGTTTGTCGACACCAAGTCATTGTTCGTGGACACCAAGATGGAGGTGGTAGAACATGAGATGTCGGAGCCAGAGGCTAGGCCGTACGCAGCTAAGGCCGGCGCCGTCCGCTCTGCCGAGCATGCCTGCGATGGATGACGATGGGCAGGTGCGGAACGGTGCTGGATGGCGTCAGGACAGGGACGTGGAGACGCCGCGTGCGCAGAAGAGGCCGTTCAGCGTGATGCGGCCCCGGCAGACCAGCGGCCGGGCCGTGTCAGCTGCGGCGGAGAAGGCCGGCCCCACCACCCACCAACTGGTGGCGACACCTGCGTCAGCGGGGCTCCCATCCGACCAACGCGCGCGACGGCCAGCGCAGGCATCCGAGGCCTCGGTAGTGAAGCCTGACCAAAAGAAGCCAACCCAGGCAGTGCTGCCCACGCCCAGACCCGAGCTGTCCACCCATGCCGTTCAGAACAGGCCGCCACCTCCGGCCTCACGCGGCACCCGGCCCACCGCTGCCGCTGACGCGCGGCCCAAGGTGCTGGCCGCCTCACACCTCAACATTCTCAAGTCGTTCAGGAAGCTGAAGCGGCAGCAGTCCCTGGTGGGTGACCAGGCGGGGCCGACGAGGAAGAGGCCGCGCGTGGGCGGCAGCAGCGGGGTGGGCGGTCGCAGCGGCAGTGCTATGACAGGTCCCCGACCACCCAGGGATACCGACTGCGAGCGACCTCCAGCCAACAGCGAGTCGGCCCGGCCGCAGCCGGCGGCGGCAGCCAGGGGCATGGGCCGCGGCCGGGGGCGCGGGCGCGGCCGCGGCGCCCTGGCGCGTCAGAGGTCGCTGTTGGTGGACGACGCTGGCCGGAAGGTGAGCCGCGCCGGCGTCAGCGTCGACACGCCGCTCACCGACCTGCTGGACAGCATGCTGCTCACTCCTCAAGGTGAGCAGTCGCGAGCGCGTTACTGCGTCCGCCGCGCGTAGGGGTGGCATGGTTGTAGAGAAGGAAATCCTCTCTTGTGCTATGCTTTCCCCGCTGACAATCGATGTCTTATCCTTGCATAGTCTGCCTAAGCTTTGTCGTTGGTGTATAGTTGTGTCGCTACTGTTTCTGTCGCCGCCTCTTCTGAGCGAGTACTAGCTTTGACACATGCCCTGTGTGTGCAGGTTCGGGCGGAGCCGCGCGCCCGGCGGTGCCTCAGGCCACCGACAAGTTCATTTTGGAGAACTGCGCGCCTCGCGGCGGCCACGCCCAGCCGCGCCGGCGCCGCTCCAGCGCCGACAGTGTTCTGATGACGGTGGAGGAGCCGGCGGAGACGCTGACGGCCGCCGAGCTGGCGGCCGCCCTCTCTCGGCCCAGCAGCGCCGCCAGCAGGCCGGCCAGTACCGTCAGCAGACCCGGCAGCCCTGCTGGGGATGGGCCGCCCAGTACCGTCAGCAGGCCCGGCAGCCCTGCTGGGGACGGGTCGCCTAGTGCCATCAGCAGTGCTGCTGGCGACGGGCCGCCCAGTGCCGTCAGCAGCCTGTGTGGAAGCAGACCCGGCAGCGCCGAGCCGGCCGATCATCCCAGAGGAAACGAGTCAGCGGGAGTGAAGACAGGGACTGGAAAGAGGGCTGAGACGGTGGCTGCGTCAGACGGAAAGATCGGTGCGAATGCGGTGGAAAGTTAAACAGCATCCCCCCTCGGAGGCTGGCGAGAGGCAGGATAGGACTCACGAAGCAGCCAGTCTGGGGTTTCCGAAATCTGCTGCTGCTGCCAGTGTTGATGCGGCCTCCAGCTCTTGCCAAAATGCTCAAAATGATAGAAGTGAAGGGAAGAAGCATAAAGGTTCTGCTGAGAAGCTGAGAGGTACCAGCTCCAGTGAAAAATCGAAAATTAAAAGCTCCAATGATACACATAAAGTCAAAAGCTCTAGCGCAAAATCAAAAGACAAAAGCTGTCGTAAGAAGTCAAGAGACACAAGTCTTGGCGTTAAGTCAAAAAGCAAACGCTCTTCGGAGAAGTGTAAGTCGGTTCCCTGCTCGGACCATAAGCTGCAGCCGACAGTTTCATCCAAGGTCGGGCCATCAACCAAGTCTGTAACGAAATCTCACCCGACCAAAGCCGGCGAGACGGGGTCTGGCCCCTCGACATCCAAAAAGTCCGGCCCGGCCACAAGTGGTAAGAAACTTGGTCCCGTGCAAAGAGCAGAAAAGATGACTGCGACGAAGAAGAGTAAGTCTGAGCACAGCAAGAGCCTTTCGTCCGCGATGGAACAGAAGCCTGGGCACAAGAACCGGTCATCCGCCTCTCCCAGACCATCCACGTCTGCGTCGGCAGATGGGAGGTCTGTGGGGCCGAGTGCGACAAAGGCTACCACAGCCAACAGGGTGGATAGCAAGAGAGTGGAGCTGGGGAGAGCAGACGCGCGGCCGGACGACTGTACGGAGTTTGTGCCGCCGCCTGAGCCGGACGACCTGGTGAATGACCCGTCAGTGTTGCTCTCCGACCTGGCGATGTCCGAGTCCTCGTCCTCGGCGGCATCCCCGGCCCCTTCCAGTTCCAGAAGCTCCAGGTCACGCTGCAACAGCTCCTCCTCGGACAGCCCAGCGCCGGTGGCGCGCGCCTCCTCCTCCTCCTCTGACGGCAGTCCCGGTCCGAGGCTGCGAGGGCCGGCGTCGCCTTCCTCGCCCCACGTCAGCCGTGCCGCCGCGCGGCGCCTCTCGTCGCTGTGCTCGGACAGCTCGGCGCCGGCCGGCCGGGCGTCGTCCTCTCCGTCGGCGGCGTCCCGCAGCCCGTCGCCTGCCGCCCAGCGCCAGAGGCCGCCTTCGCCGCAGCTGTCACCGTCCAAAGGCTGGTCGCTGACTGCCACGGCGTCGCGGCCGCTGCACTTGGTGATCCCGCCGGAGCCGGAGCAGGAGGCGCTGCTGGCCACCTGGAACCGGCGCCACGACCCGCTGGGTATCGGCTTCAGCCAGCGCGTGCTGTGGCAGCCGCCTCCGCGCGGTCCGGCCTCGCCCAACATCAGCTACTGCGTACTCTGCTGGGACGGCGGTGACCTGTTGCTCTGCGACTACTGCGACAAGGCGTTCCACGAGGACTGCTATATCGGCCCCATGCAGGACGACGAACGGTGGGTGCCCCGGGGCAAGTGGCGTTGCGAGATTGGCCAAACGCAGCTCCCAGTCGGTTGATTAGTGTGTTGTCAAGTGAATACCAAAAGCGCCACCTTTCATTCATTGTTTGCAAAATGTTGCGTGATAACAAATCACCACCTTCTTGGCTCTGTTTCCATCATCCAATTATCTTCCTAACCTGATCCCAACGATAGCGGATAGAAGCGACATATCCTTGGCGCTATAGTCCGAGTCTGCATTCCGCTTTTCAAAGGGAATGCTGCCGCCCCACGAAAGAAAAACGTAAGTCATAGTTTTCGGTTTTGAGATTTTGGTTTCATTCCATGCAGAGACAAACTGCATCTACCTGTTAAATGAGTTGACAAAATTCCCTCGAATTTTTTTAGCTCTGTCCTCTTACAAATAAATCCCGGGGCTCCGCTAATGTTAAAGGGAATGTGGCACCTTCACAACGTGATTTTAACTGAGATAGCCAAGTTGTAAAGCAAGTCGGAAAACCCGGTACTCCATATTTCATTTGTCTTGGAACTTGATATTTCCGTAGAAAAAAGCTAAATCTACCTGACACTAGCCCCCCATCAGCCCCGTCGCCGGCCGGCCATTGTTGTGAGCTACTGGTGTGACGACATAAGCTGACGTCACGATGAGCATCAGCCAATCGAAGCCCTTGCAGCGTTTCAAGCATGGTAGTGGTTGCCAGATCGTGACATCATCCACAGGCTGATATTTGTTTCTTTTTCTAGAGGAGTATTTTAAAAACAAAATATTGAGCTTATTGTACATTTTTCAGAGAAATCATGAGTGGTTTCATTATTTTTGTCTAAAAGTACGCTTAATTTCACTAAATTCCAGGATTGGACCAAGGTGCCACATTCCCTTTAAGAAAAAACGCGAAAAAGCGTTGTCCTATAAAATACTCCGAATGTGACGTACGCCTTTCTTCTGATGCACGGCAGAGTGACGGGGCAGGTAGTCATGTTACTTTTGACCTGTATGCAGATCCCCTCCTGCCTGTACACAGCCTGCAGTGCCGGCGCGTCCTGTAACGGTTCCCCGTGTGTCGGCAGCGGGCAGTGGCGGTGCGTCCTGTAACGGTTCCCTCTTGTGTCGGCAGCGGGCAGTGGCGGTGCGTCCTGTAACGTTCTATTGTGTCGGCAGCGGGCAGTGGCGGCGCGTCCTGTAACGGTTCCCCGTGTGTCGGCAGCGGGCAGTGGCGGTGCGTCCTGTAACGGTTCCCCGTGTGTCGGCAGCGGGCAGTGGCGGTGCGCGTTCTGCACGCCCGTGCCTCAGCTGCTGGAGCCGGACGTGTGGCGGAAGGGTGGCGGACGGATGAACAGCGCCGACCGTAAGGTGGCGCGCCGGCTGCTGATGGAGCTATACGCCGCCTACTACCCATGCCTCTACTTCCGCAAACGCGCCAACCTCGAGGTAAGGGCGTCTTCAAAAGTTCTAGGACGGAAGCCGCCACGCTGTGCGTAAATCATGCAGTCAACTTTGAGGCTTGACACACCAACTGCTAAGGATACGATGCCGCCAACTCTCACCCTGTTGGGGGTGGGTATCTTGGGGATCGAAAATAAGTATGCAGAATATCCGGCGGGGATTTGAACTGGGGTCGGCGGCATGTAACTAGAATGCTCTTTCGTCACGCCACCGCATCACTATGGAGTGATGGTCTGCGGTAGTCTTATGACACAAAGGTATCGTTCCATGTTCTGGCCTGGGCTTTGTGTTCAGAACTATGTTTCGATATGTGAAGACCTGTCTCGTTTTCTATTTCTATTCTGGAATGTGCAGTCCGTGCAGTCGTCCGTGTATCACGCCCCTGCGTCTGCCCGTGTCGCCGGCAGAAGTTGCCCGAGTTCAGTAAGATGGAGTCGCCGGTGTGCCTGGATGAAATCCGCGACCGCCTGTTGGCCGGCGGGTTCCGTTCGCTCACACAGCTGCTGCAGGAACTAAAACGGCTCATGAGCGTGCTGCACGTGCTTAAGGTAAGACGCCGCCCTTAGCCATTAAGTTTGTGCACGTGCTGCTAAATTTAAGAAGCTACCCTCAGTCCTTAGTGTGTGCACGTGCTGCTACATTTAGGACACCGCCCTTAGGCATTAGATTGTGCACGTGCGGCTAGATTTAGGGCGCCGCCCCCAGGCGTTAGTGTATGCACGTGCTGCTAGATTTAGGACGCCGCCCTCAGGCATTAGATTGTGCAGGTGCTGCTAAATTTAAGACGCCGCCCTTCGCCGCTAAGCTCGTGCCCGTGCTTAAGTTGACGCTTTCCCCAGCTGCTGAGTCCCGTGCACATATTAACACCCGCGCCGATGGCCGCTGAGCCACCTTCGCGATGTTGGGGGAGGGTGTGGTGTTCAAACACCCCCTTCGAACTCGGCTCGCTCCTATATACGGGATAGCGAAAAAACACGAAATCTGGGCATAGCTCTTACAAATTCATAAAGAAACTACATCGGTCACTTTTTGGTTCAGTTCAATATTGAGGCAATGACCGGCCAAATAAGGTGGTATGTTAGAGAAGAGTTTCGGAGGTCTAGCTTCTGACAGAGTTAAGCTAGAATCATTTTGTAGTCACCATTCGCTTTCTCTCGTTACGGCGGGTCGAATGCTGTATAATATGACCATACTAGGTCAAAACATAAAAAGACCTGACCTAAGGTCAGGTCAAAATCACCATCTTACCTAGCATAGTCAATAGGCATATCAATATAATCGCAATAACAAATGGTGTCAAAATTAAAGCTTTATCATCATTGTCTGCAAAGTTCTTGACCCAAATCTTAAAAAACCTGCTTACGTGGCTCCAGCTGACCTCTCAAGAGGTCACAGGTTCAAACTTGCAACACATACCTATAGTGGGGCCTAGGATACGATGATTTGGAGAATAGGAAGGAATTGCAAGCGGTTTCTACAGAGATAGAACAATTTTGGGCCAATTTCCGTTTTCACCATGCATTTCCAATGGAGAGGTCATGATTTATACGTGACCTTTGGTCATCGATATGAAAATCCCGGAATATGTTATGTAGTATTCGGTGGACCCATTATGTGGTATAAGTTTCAATTCGATAGATTCACCGTTTTTTTACTTACGCCGCCTTAAACATTTTTGGAGGTGCAGTCACTTGACCTGCACCGATGACCTGACCTGAGAGGGCCTAACCTTCAAATTTTGGGGAAAGTTGCGGAGTTGATCAAGGATAAGGTGTGCCAAGTACGAGGTGTGCCAAGTCGCGCTGCCATTTTTTCGTTCCCCCGGAAAAAAACCCGAGGGGGTGTTCAGACACCTCCTGCCGGGGCGAGGCTCAAGTAGGGTGGCCGTCCCCCGGCTTCTGAGTCTCACGCACGTGGTAAATCTTTGGCACCGGCCCCGCTCTCCGAGCACTGTATTGTTGCTAAAGGTGAGACTCTGCCCCAGCTTCTGAGTCTCACGCACGTGCTTTTTTGGCGTTATGAATCACGGCTGAGTGAGTCAGATAATGGTGTTGATCACGTTTTTGTGTGGAGTATTCTAGTTGGGTTCACATATCCTTTTTATTCCCCATTTTACTCTATTATCTTCGTGGAGGCGGGTGTAATTTTAAATTTAAACGCAATCGTTCGGTAACATATGGTAGCAAACGGTCTGAATAAATTTGAGACCAAAAATACGTTTTTTTGGACAACTTTCATTGGTGAGTCGGACTTTTTAGACCTAGAGGAGACGGACTCTCGTTATAATCACTATCTTAATATCCAACGCCATTGAATGCGCATGGGATTGATACGGTTCTGGAATACGGAGACAGGGCCCATTTCTCGCCGTGCAGGCGGCGTTTTCCATTGCCGTTTGAAGCGGCTCGGACCGTCTGTGAGATGGTGCTACGTGGCGGAGCCGGCACTGACCCGAGATCCGGGCCTACGTCCACAGAAGGGCACCGCGCCCTACAAGTACCTGCGCGAGCTGTACGAACTGTTCGACACCTTCGTGCGGGACAACATGCCGCGCTTTTGGGAGCAGCTGGACGACTCCTAGGTCGCGGAGGTGTGCTGATGGCGCAGACGTGGGCAGAAATTGGAGCGATGGACAGCAGCAACGGGCCAGTTCCTCTGCTCTCCCATTTTATCCATTCCAGTACGGTTTTTGCAACCTCTTCCGATGGAACTGGTCGAAGACTAGCTGAGTGTGGGTTCTAAGCATTTCTGTTTGCCGGCCGTGATGATGACTGCCCTCGGAAAAGTAATGCCCCTAATACAAACAGGGTATATACTAGGCATTTTTGTTACTTGTGTCTGTATTGAATATTTTCTTATTTGGAAACTTATCGGGGTAGTTTTGAGCTTTATGATGAGATCTAGTTGGGTCTAGTCATGTAAAGAGCAGCGCGGTTTTGACTATGGACCGATTTCCATGCGTGTTCGTGCAACTTCATAACTTGGCTTAATTCTTTGTTGTTATCGTTCGTGTATGATTAGATATCACCGTCGTGACTTTTATATAATCTAGACGTTTTCGATTGGATTCCATGCCGGTTTGGATATCAGGAACGAAATAAGTGTATTTTTGTTCACTGTGGGCAATTCATGGGTATGTACTCTCGTCCTCTGAGCTTAAATCGCCTCAGTCAGCGAATGTACCAGAGCAACAGTGGTTGCATTCTAGTGTGCTCGGATGTACCGAACAAACGTCCTTCCTTTCATTGCGACGGTGCTCCAGCCCAGTGCCATGAAAAACGTCAGTTTCGCCTGTCAACTGTCGGATCTCTGTGATGTCACTTGCCCGATATAGTGGCATTTCCCCAGGTGTGATGAGGTGGTAGGGCTGCGTCCTTTGCTCATGATTATCAGTTCTTGAATTTGTATGGGACTGTGCTGCTGTGGTTTATCCCGTCGCCTGCGGAACCTGTCGGGTATATTTCTTACGGTTTGTCCGTTTTAATGTTGAATTTGTGTCAAAGGCTGTGTGGAAATTCAGCTTAGACAGCTCGGCATGGTGACACTGTCGGCGATTTAGGCTGAACGAGCATTATATGTTCTGTTGCTGGGATTTCTAGAATGTTTGCACTTGTGTAGGGTTGACTGAGATGGCGTTGGCGTGGTTGAACAATGTTATTGCCTTGTAGGTTGTGTACTTGAAATGTACCAAGCGAATGTTTTGAACGCGGCGTGTTTACTGGAGATTCAGCGGAAATGTTGGAGCACGAACTACACGTCCCCGTAGCCGGCATGGGGTGCGTTAGGTATGGTAGATGGGATGACGGAGACGGGCCAGCCTGGGAGCCGCCGCAGAAATAGCCGCGATGTGCGGTCACGGCTGTCTGGCTCGGCGGCCGCCGCGTCAGGCCATGGGAGCGTGTGCTGGGATGCTGAGCAGGGGCCAGGTGGTGAGATGGCCAATGTCGGCTCACGGACCGAGGAATGTGGCCGGCCTTCGGACGGCCGTCGGCGCCGCCGCACCGTCTCCTACCCGCAGGCCCGGCGGACGCAGACCGAGGGGGTACCGGTCCCTTCCTGAGATCCTGCAGCGGTGGGTGCTGTGATAACTTCAGACGAGGGAATTTATTCTCTCAGAAACATTCTTTAGAGGGTTTTATTCACCATCGCCACAGAGTAGGCATTTTGTACTGGGTGTGGGCGGCCCCGGAGGGTCCCTCCGCTGCAGCTGGCCGGGGAACATGGCCCTGCCCTGTTGGTGCCGCCGGCGGCGGTTGATGCGGCGGCACGGTCCCGTGGGGCCGTCCCGGCGGTCCTGCCGCCCACGCCTCTCTGATTTCAAGACAAGAATGTTGGGCCTCACAGGTCCGACTCTGGCCTCGGGTGACCGTAGGTGAAGAGGAGGGAGGAGGCTTTAGGTCGACTTTGCGATGATAAGTTTTGTTTATCTTTCTTTTTGGCAATCATGATCCCCGTCCATTCATGCGACAAGGACGGACGACAGGGTGTATTGGTGCTGCTTCGCCAAATCTTAATCGTATTCTTCTGTTATTTTGCAGTCCGTTTCAATCGCGGAAAAGCGCGGCGTGTCCTGCTGCTAAAATTTACAGTAATACTTTGTGTGATGAGACAATCCCGAAAGGCACGGCATCTGGGATACCAACAGCTGGTTCCCTACTATTGCGGTTTGGCATGGATGTAAATAACGGTTAATTTCCATGGCTCCGCGTGCTCGATAATTGGATACAGACTGTTGTCAAGAATCGCCTGTGCCTCGGAGTACTGTTCAGGCTCAGCGAAGCCAAGTTTAAAGGAAATGTTTGCCGTTGTGTACAACTAGGCACTAGTTCGTAGCGACACGTTGTTTGATACGGAAACTTAGAAGCTTGCCAGATCAGATAACCTTTTTCAAACTTCTCCGATATGAAATTTAGGTTTGTTTTTGCGTGATCTGCACTTGATAGTATGCGGCCAGGGGATTGCCGCTCCTCTCGTACGATGACGCTACCTTTGGAGACGCGAGGCGCCGACTTGTTTGACGTGCTTCTCTAGGCCACAGTGAGCCATGCCTGCGGGCGGCCCATGCTCTCTCGTTGCCACCCCTGCCAGCGGCGACGGTGCATACAATGGCCGTGCTGGGAGTGACGGTGCACATCAGCGGGATGATGAGCCGCCGCCGCCGGGCTGGTACTGCCGCCGGCGGCCTGGCGCTGCCGTAGTGCGACGGTGGTAGCCGGGGGGACAGCAGGTGCAGCAGAGGAGGCCCTCAGGCAAACACCGCCCCGGGCAGTGTCGCCAGCAGCGGAGTCACACGCGGCGTTGCACGAAGGTGGCGGACCACTGACGCACGGAGGGAGCGAACCACTGACGCACGGAGGGGTGAGCGACTGACGCACGGAGAGAGCGGACCACTGACGCACGGAGGGAGCGGGTCACGGACGCACGAAGGGGTGAGTGATTGACGCACGGAGAGAGCGGACCACTGACGCACGGAGGGAGCGGATCACTGACGCCGGAGGGGAGTAGACCACTGACGCGTGGGGGAGCAGACCACTGACGCACGGGGAGAGTGGACCACTGACGCGCGGAGGGAGCAGACCACTGACGCACGGGGAGAGCGATCACTGACGCGTGGGGAGAAGAAAACTGACGCAGGGGGGGGGGGGGGGGGGGAGCAGACCACTGACGCGTGGGGGAGCAGACCACTGACGCACGGGGAGAGTGGACCGCTGACGCGCGGAGAGAGCAGACCACTGACGCACGGAGGAGAGCGGATCACTAAGGCATAGAGGGGCGGGAGACTTCCGTACAGAGGGACAGGAGACTGATGCACGGAGGGGCGGGCTACTGACGCACCACCGACCTCTGTTGGAAGCGCTGGACCGCCGAGGGCAGAGTAGCGGGAGAGCCAGGGGACGGTGGAAAGTAGCTCATCTCACCTCCTGTCTTACACAGCAAGGGACGAGCTGGGATACGTCATTACGGGCTTCTGTTTGCCATCCGTACCGTACCGTAACTTTGCATTCATTGGGGAGTCTGATGGACACTAGGTTATCAGCGATGCTCTGAAGGCGAAACCGTTAATACTCTTTTGCCACAACACGACGTCTCACTAATAGAGGAAGCGCTGATAACTTACAGCAACCCTTCTTCAGTGGTGAAGCCGGCACGAAACTTCGGTGTTTCTCACGGCTCCGCAGTTTGAAACAGGACCGCCTACTCTGGTTTCCTACAACTCATTCACATGCAGCTAAGCATCTCGGCATATATATATTAAGAAATCCGGAGGATACCTCAAAACCTGGAGAGGACGGCAATCTAGCTGTTCCGTACCTGTTGCGAATCCAGCAGTTCAGCCGAGCAGCAGTCGGAGGGTGGGACCAGACATCGGTGCAGGCGAGCTGGTCGGCAGGGAGCAGAGCCGCAGACTGACGGCTCCAGCCGGACCGAGCCCAGAACTATGACCGAAAAGGTGAGCGCGCCACGGCGACCGTTCGCGTCCTTTGGCTCATTGTAATGACCTCAGCAGCGTCAGGATCAACATGCGAAACAAACATGGCCGGCTAATTATGTTAATTTCTGAATTAGCGCTTCAAGCTGCAAAATCCTCAGCTCGATGTTCGTTAGGAGCAAATTTTGGCCGTGCATATATGGAGATAAACAGATGTAGATGATACGTATACCGTGGAAGCGAACAGCTTTGTGAAGGCGATATTCCAATATAAGACAGGGGTCGCGATGACCCGGTGTAAAGGCATTAGCACCCGCACTGGAGAAGAGTTTGACACTAACGTACATACACTGGAGAGGAGGGTTGGCAGGCCGCCTCCCTGATATCTAAAAAATCAAGAGACGTAGAAAAACGCCCGTTGGGGACGTATGGGGCCTATAGAAATATACACTATAGCTAACTTTCTTTGACCTAGGTCTTTACATTCAAAATCAAACCAGGTAACATATTCAAAATCGAGGTCAAATATTGGCCGTGCTGGGAATGGACTGAGCAATGCCGTAATTATGCGGGAAAAGGTTAAGAATATACTAAAAGTGGACCAAGGTCATAGAGGAAAGTTCTCAAAGAAGCTTCCCTGAAATTTTGGAGTCAAAGACGTTGACCTATACCGTCACATTATAGTATGTCCCCTATAATGTATACTTTAAGTAACACTATAGAATCTGTTGAGCGGGAAATGAGGATTGACATTTATCCATGATCTTTGACCTTGAATTTTGATCTTCACATTTACATTAAGTTAACTGAGCTATGGCGTCATAGCAAAATATAGCCATTCTGGGTGATGGTAATGGTTGGTGCACCCTTAACACGCACATTGAAGGCGGTCTGAGCTACCTTCGCTTTGACGGGGGGGCGCGTACCCCCCTAAGATCTCGAGAACCACGCTTGATAGCGAAACACGGCAAACGGCGTTAGGTAGCCCATTCACTCCTCTATCGAAAATATCTCAACAATTTTTTGTCAGGTCACCTTTAAGGTCACTAGAGGTCAAGACATGCCATCGTAGGGATAACATGTAAATGAAGGTTTTCGGTCATTACATCTGAACAAGTAAAGATAGAGCAAAACATGCATACCATTGGAATCCTCTCAGTAAGCCGGAACGAATGATGCATAATATGACCTTTCTAGGTCACATCAGGTCAAATCAGGTATTTGACCTGACCTGAGGTCAGGTCAAAGTCAAACTAGGCCAAATGCATAGCATTAGAACCGCAAAGAGAAGTCCAATCTAATTAACTTAAAATAAAGACTCTATCGGAGCCCTCTCACTTATTTTTCCGAGGTGGCCGGGAAACCGCTTGTAGCCGAAATTACTAAGGTTTTACAAAGTTATTCAGGCATTTCAACTATATTACTAACCATTACTAAGTTATTCAGTTAAAACCATTTTCCCATGTATTGCCCATGGAGAGGTCATGGCTCGTCCCTGACCTTACGTCATCGATATAAAAAATACCGGAACACATTTTAGAGAACTCGGTGGGCCCATTATGTGATATGAGTTGCAATCGGATGAGTTCACCCTCTTCTGACTTATGCTATCTTAAACATTTTTTAGGTCAGGTCACTTGACCTGTACTGGTGACCTGACCTGAGATGACCTAACCTCAAAACTTTGAAAAAAGTTGTAAAATTATCAGAAAAAGTTATGCCAATTACGACGGCGCTACACGCCGCCCTTTTTCTATCAAAAACCGAGGGGGACGGATACCCGCCTCCCGCCAATGCGCGTGTTAAACTCAAATAACAAATAAGCCATTTGACCGGAAGCGCTAGGGTAAATGACCTTGAAATGCTGGTATGACCTTGGCCAGTGACGTTTGACCTTGACCTCTGCCTTCGTGTGAGGTGACCTAACATATCATCTCGTTTATATGGCGTTATGACGTCACCACTCGGTCTCAAATGCAGACGAACTGGTATGACCGCGCGAATGTGACGGTATCAGAATGTAGATCTGACTTTGAAAGCCTATTAAAATTCGACCCATTTTCAAAATTCGTTCCCCGATCAACGCGCTATTAAATTCTCTCAAACGTGGTCAAGTGTCGTTTTTCGGCTACGAGCGTTTCCCGGCCACCTCGGAAAAATAAGTGAGGGGGCTCCGGAGGCCCCCTTCCAGTCCGCGTGTTAAAACGCTGGATGAGTCGGGTGCCCAAAATTAAGAAAATATTACAGGTTCGGAGCATGAATCAGATTGATTTCCGGTTTCTGTTGACCAGCTGCCTCCCTGGTCCGGGTGCACTCATCCTCACCGCAGCGCACTGGTGGGACGGAACAGTAAAATGGGCACCGTAAAACACCCGTAGAGTTACCCTATTCTTCCTAGACACTTCAAAAGCCTTCCCCCAAGCTACAGTATGCCTTAAAATGCCATTTGCAACATGCAAGATATCTATCAAGAATATCCTAGACTGGTTTTAGGAGAAATTTCCGAAACGAAGTCTATCAACACGCGTTTGGCCTTGTTGATAAAAACAACAAAAGTAATAATGAAATAACTGAAAGCTACCAATCATTTGAAAGGTGCAGTGATTTCTGCTGGTGCATGCTGCTACGTAAATTGGTAATAAGAAGAACATTCAATATCTGGGAGATGAAAGTGCCTGTAGTGGTTTTATTGTTTTATGCCTCGACATAGCGAGTCTATCTGCCGTTTATTGCACAGCGGTATCATGCCCGGGTCGGGTTATCAGGAAAACCAAGGCAAGGTGCGAGGTTGGGAGGTGATCAATTCCCGGTGAACTTTAGAAGCACACATGGTTTGTCTCGAAACGACGTTGTGGTTGCCATAGTACAGTGCATTGAATCCAACTCATGTAAAGTGTGGGCGCGAGACACAAAAAAGAAGCTAATTCTTCCACCGTTTTTTTTAATGACGTTACAGTCGACTTATCTCACCAATAGAAGGCTTTTGTCGGCGATAACCGAGCTCCTGTTTCAAGATGGCAAGTGAAGATTGGCTTAACCCTATTTCCGGCAGGGGGGCTAATATTGCCCCCCTTCAGGTTTTTTGAGAATATCTCCGAAACGGCTTGCGATAGAACTTTGAAACTTCCTGACTTTTCCTAAAACTAGTACAGGCAGGTTTTCTGAAATTTTCAAGATTATATATTTATCAGGGGCGGAGCTATGGCTGGGTTTTTGGGGAGGTTCTATCCACAAACCAAGTATTATCGTATGCGATGGGCTTTTTTGTAAAAGGAAGCCGTCTCAGCTGATCCTGATACCAGTTATATGGTTTTATTATATAATTTTTTATGTGAGATGATAGTGCATTCACAATTGTCACTATTTGTATTCATCAGGGGCGGTTACAGCAGTTCAAAATGGGGGGAATGTTATCAAGAAGGACTAAACGTTAGTAAGTGAGAAGACTGCTTACAGCCGTGCCAGGGCGAATACAATTGGGTATATGAAAATTCAAAATAGTTATAACCCAATTCTAGATTACCAGAGGCGTGTCCAGTCACTACACATTTTCAAAATGTATATTCCCAGCCAGTATCACCGCCGCGACTCAATATCGTTGTATATTGAAAATGTGTTTCCAATCACCCCACCCCCCCCACGACGAGTCCTTGATCCGCCTATGTCACCCCCTTTCCCAGAGCTGCCATGGGAGGGTAAAAATTATCAGAAATTAAATTTCAACTAGTCGAGGGACTAATATACTCATGCATACCATTCGCATATTGTTGGTATGTATTTTACCCCACTGTTTTACCTTACTGCATCCGCCCCTGATGAGTTTTTCACTTTTTTCCCATTTATTTATGTGTCGAAGATGCCAAGCATTATATGACGCCTTCTAATCCGCGTAACAAAAACTTTTTGGGTTGTATATATTTCCCCTCATAGTCCTGGTCCTGGAACTGCCATTGAATTTCGAATTTTTGCGTAACTCGAGTATATGAAAATTTTGGGTCAATTATTTGTAAATCTGAACTAGTTTTGTGAAAATCGTACAACAGAGACAAGGGTTATGGAAAATCAAAAAAATACACAAAAATTCTATATTTTGCACGACCTTCTCCTAAAAAATAAAAATTTTGAAATTTTCTTTTTTCAAAATAAAGTTTAGCAGCAGAGGAATCTATGGCACTTTGAATTTTCAAAATCGGCCGGTTAGATTATGAGATCTTAGGGGGGGCCGATATTGCCCCCCTTGCCGGAAATAGGGGTAGCCGGGAGCCTGACGGAAATAGGGTTAAGCCTTGTTAGGTGGCTTATCCATCTTATCTAACAAAAATGCGGCGAAATCGAAGTCCTGATATGACCCGGGCCTACAATTTTGTCACAAGCTGCAAAAAGACCAGGCAACAGGTATGCTAAGTATGGCGGCGCTGAGCATTGCCGTGTTTTGGCTACCTGCGAAAAACCTTAGAGGGGCAAATATCCCCTCTGCCGGTGCTGCTAACCTAGACTGAGACACATACAACATACCGGAAGAGCAAAAACCCGTTTTGCGCGAACATCCCTCTAACTTCGGTCTTCTCTACCAAATCGAGAGATATCAGTGAATTCCTTCGCTCTTGTTCGGTTGAGAAAATTAAATCATAATGCAATGTTGCTTACTCTCGTGTTTAGGACTAAGTAGACACACTTTTGGAGATATTAATATTTACAACAGTCTTGGCCAATTATTAAAAAGTTAAAATCAAAAGAAAGCGAGTTACACGCAAAATAGGGTTAAAACAAAAACCTGAACCGTCTTCTTGTGTCTTTTTCATTGTCATGTTTTCTTTTCTGACACTTTATTTCTTAACGAGGAGCTGTATCCTAACAATCGATATTGTCAGGAGTCTATTCTCAGTCCTATAGGACTGAGAATGACTCCTAAATCTCCTAAAATTACCTCGTTATTATAATAACGAGGTAAGGTCATGTTATGTTTCACTTTGCACCTGGCGCTAATAGATACCCTCTTGAAATCCCTACTGACTCTACTCCGAACAACTAAGCCTTCTCCAGTCTTCTTCAGCCTTCTCACACAATGTTCGACGGGTATAGCCTAAACGACAAATCTCGGCCTCACGAGAGTTCTCAAGAGTTGCCAGACGAAAATTACACGGAGGAACAATTCATCCGGAGGTCTGGCTCCGATGTTTTTTTCCCAGGACTGATGTCACCGCTTTGTCGCCGTTAATCGGGGCACGAGCACGATGCAAACGCCTGAGGACAATTTCATCACATCATACATCTGCTACCATTATATTTTCATACTCATTGAATAAAACAAGCAGATGCTTACCTATAATTGCGGGTGTTTCAATCACACCAGGGCAATCTGATCCAAGGGCAGATACAAGCCAATCATTGAAGCGAGACGGCTAAAATAATGAGAAAGTACATTTTTGGAGAACATTATCCCGAGTCGACTGCGTGTCGGCGGCTTTGATGGAGTCGCGTCGGAGCTGGAAGCCCGGCTGGACCTGTGCCTGGTTAATCCCATTCACGCCGGGCGTGTACACACCACCAGCAGCGCTGGTACAGACCGGCGTCCTGCGCCAGAGCGGCCACTGCAGTGTGCACTGGACCGTGTGTGGACCCGCTCCCCTCCCCGCCGCATTGATTGCCCAGCACTGTGCGGGGGTGCACAACTCGTCCCCCAACACACCTGGCTGCCGACAGCAGGACGTCAGAGCACTCCAACAATACAATGCGGCTGAGTGTCATGATGATCATCCGAGGGATAAGACGGCAGGAGGATCTGATTCTCCTGTGGCGGGATTGTTTGAGCCAGTAACTCGGAAATATCACTTAGGATTAGAGAAAGTTGGTTCAGTTCGCTGGGACACATCGGCTGCCATGTCCAAATGATCCCTCTCACCACTGTTAATGACTATATGGATTGGTCGGCGGGAGGCAGGGGTCCGCTGCGCTGGAGGGCGCTCAGTTTAGCACGAAGAGTGGCTCTGCAGTGGCGGCTCTCACCAGCCTGGTGGCAGTTCGAACATTTGACAAGTTCTTCGCTTCATTGTGACATTTTCAACTTCGCACTTGCTGAGACTTTTACGACGTTTGTGAGAATTGGGATTGATTGCCAAGAGCATGATTGATGGCGACAGGGTAGGCTGAAAAGATACATACAGCAACGACATCATTCATGTCGAGGAATTCTAATGCTTGATTTGATCCAACTATACACTTGTATGAAGAACACTTCTAGTTTTTCGAATGACACGCCATCCCAGCACTATCGGCTGCGGCGACAGCTCTGGTGAGACCTCTCAGTAAACTGAGGACCCCGAGCGTCCGACCGCTCTGGTGGGACCTCTCAGTAAACTGAGGACCCCGAGCGTCCGACCGCTCTGAGGCGGCCCATCGGGCTGACTACGTGCCGAGGGGCACCAGCGCCACCTCAGAAAAGGCGGCAGCGATGCTGCGCGCGGGCAGCTCCGACCAGCGCTCGGGCATGGACCAACAGCACGTGCCGTGCGACAGCTCCGCCGTGCAGTTAACAGGGTACCATCCGGCCGGACTGGTGAGTGGAGAAGGCTGGAGATGTGGCACTGCGCCGCTGGAGAGTGGAGAAGGCTGGGGATGTGGCACAGCGCCGCTGGTGAGTTGAGAAGGCTGGAGATGTGGCACAGCGCCGCTGGTGGGTGGAGAAGGCTGGAGATGTGGCACAGCACCGTTGGTGGAGTGGAGAAGGCTGGGGATGTGGCACTGCGCCGCTGGTGAGTGGAGAAGGCCGGGGGTTGACACAGCGCCGTTGGTGGGTGGAGAAGGCTTGGGTTGCCGCACCTCGCCACCGGCGGGCTGCGGAGCACCGGCGGCAATGAATTACCCGGTCTGGCAGCGACTCCCGAATTAAACAAGCTTTCAAGAATAGAGTTGCAGAAGGCTTATCCCGCACCCCGCTGGGCCTCCGAGCCACCTACGCCCTGGTGGGGGGGGTGTTTGAACACCCCCTTCGAAATTGGCCCCTACGCGGGATAGCGAAAAAAACGCGCTGATGGATAACTCATACAAAATCATGAAGAATCTGCATCAGTCACTTTTTGGCTCAGGTCAGGTCAATATTGGAAGTCATGACAGGCCAAGGAAAGTGGCATTTTGAGTGGAGTTTTTGGGCTCTAGCATCGGATAGAGTTGAGTTAGAATCATTTTCAGGCACCATTCGCTTCCTCTCATCACGGCAAATCGAATGATGTATAATATAGGTAACCATGCTAGGTCAAAACACAAAAATGAGCTGACCTCAGGTCGGGTCAAGTTCCCTTTGTGATCTAGTCACAGGGTGTTTGACCCAGTGACTTTGATCCCTTTGTCAATATGGATATCAATGGACTCGCAATAGCAATCCAAAGGGAATGGTATAAAAACAAAAGCTGTACCATCATTTCATGAAACTTTATTGACCTAAGTCTGAAAACTGCTTAAAGGGAGATACGCGAAAAAATTATTATTGTGGTTTCTTGCTATTTGAAAAATCCTGATTACGAAACTATCAATTATTTTTGTATCTTCGGCAAAATTTTTGGAGGCCACTCACTTATTATCGAAATAGGTTAACGGTCCCGATAAAATGCTGAAACCTTCACCCATCACTTACTTTTCAAAAACTATTTAAAGTTGAAAAGCAGTGTTTTTTTGTAATACAAATGTCTGTTCTCCTGTATTTGTATTTGAATTAATTTTAAAAGCTTTTAAAAACTACAAAATGAATTAGTTTGCCTTAGAAACGGAAAAAACATAGTTACTCAAGTCTTAAGCGGTTTCGTACCTCGGGTCTTGAGTCATTTTCTGCTTCAGCCCCAGGATGACAAAACCTTTGCGTCAGATAGGTCACGTGACCCTGGTATGAGAATTCCTAGGCTTCTTATTGGTTAATTGTGATTTCTTTTAAGCCCTATATTTATGTTTCAAAAGAGTTTTGGAATGTTGTTATGTTGTTTTTCTAAAGCAATTTTTTCTGTAGTAGTCCAAAGTTCTACATCACTGTTTAGGATAGATATGACCTAATTCTTAGAGAAATTGATAGCCTAAGCTGTGTGTACGTCATATACACCAATATGAGGTGTACCTACCGGTAAATCGTCTAGAAATGTTGACTTTGAGAGCAATTTTAAGGCATTTGCAGGCCGAATTCGCAAAAATGAGAATAGGACTTCTGTAACAACTTTTTGTAACCTTTTGATCTAGCCAATACAATTTTTTCGGGTATCTCCCTTTAAGTAGCCCCAGATGACCTCTCAGGGGTCACAGATAAAAAATGGCAACGTGAACCTGGAAAGGGGCCCAGGATACTACGGTTTGGAGAATATGAATGTATTATCAGCTGTAACTATACAAATACAGCACAATTTCTGTGTTCTCCATGTATTTCCACTGGAGAGGTCATGATCCGCACTTGACCTTGGGTCATCGATATGAAAAATCCCGGAAAAGTTTTGTAGCAGTCTGTGGGCCCATTATGTGGCATGAGTTTCAATCCGATAGATTCACCCATTTCTTACTTATGCCAACTTAAACATTTAAGGTGAGTTCACCTGACCTGCACTGGTAACCTGACCGAGATGACTAAACCTTAAGATTTGGGGTAAAGTTGCGCAATTGAGTGTGCCAGGTACGGCGGCCCTTCGCGCCGCGTTGTTCGTGCCGCCGGAAAAACCCGAGGGGGTGTTCAAACACCCCCACCGGGGCGAGGGTTAATATTGTGACAAGTGTATTGTATTGTTGCAAACACTTCCACACATATGGCGGCTTTTCAGATGCTGTCGTAATAGACATCATGGGTGGAGATCCCGGGGGGTTGGGGGTCAGGACCCCTCCGATTTGGAAATCGAGAGAACCTGGGGGGGTCAGCCCGGGTCCTACAGCTTCTGTTCTCACAAAATATTTTCCAGCCAATAAGCAATAATGGTTCAATTCACGGCATTCGTGGGATCGGCTGAGTCATAATTTGACCTATAATGTCCCTTTCCACTTCTTTGTAGAGGAGCCGAGGACTAGGGGCGGCACCACGGCTTTCCGTCACGACTGTGCGTCAGGAAGAGTACGGGGCCCCTGAGCTAGTCTAAGGTCCCTCGGCTGAACAAAGCAGCACCTTAAGTCGGTCATTCACAGAGGGTACGTGATTTAGTGTTGGGCCATGTGCTCTTACCTTAACACGCGCAGTGGAGAGGAGTCTGGCGTCAACGTGCAGTGGAGGGTCCTGAAGCGCCCACCTCCCCCTGAGATTTTGGAAACCAAGAGGGTTAGAAATTACCCGATGGGAGGTGCGTGAGGGCGATTGTTATGTAAGTTATGGCTAAGTTTCACTGAATTAGCTCAGTATCTTTAAGGTCAAATGAGGTTGTAAAGGTCACATATGAACCGTGCTGAAAAGATTGGGAAATGCCGTATATGCCGTAATATATGCATTGCCTTAAAACTAAATGATATGAGGACTGAGGAGGTATTCCCGACTCTCTCACAGGAGATTTCTGCATGCTCGTCCTCCTTTCCCAGCGAATATTGCACCATGTTAATTTACTGAAACATATGTCAGACACTCTACCGATCTGCCAACATATTTACCAAAGAGCGTTCTTCAGGGACCATTCTTTCCTACTTAGGAATACTTCCCACAACGTCCGTAAAATAGGCAATGTAGTACTACACAGCATGCAGCCCTATAGAAACTTTGCTCTGGAAAGAAATGACAACCTGAGAAACAGGGCCCATGGCATCGGTGACTGCAACGCCGGTACTGCCCATAACACCAATGGCGAATCCGAAAACATGAAATTTTGAAGCGAATATAGGCAACCTTATTTCTGAACAAACTGGGGCAAAATTGTTGTCAATCGACTAGAAATAAACCAAATCATGGGAAATATTGCTGACCTAACGAATTTTGAGAACTTTGAAATTTGAAACGGCCTAAATTGCACACACCACTGAAAACAAAAACCAAAGGTATAGAAGATGACGATGAGAAATAGGCATCTTGATGAAGCTGCCTCAGACTCGACGGTACTTAACGTCCGGTAGGATAATAAATGGATCTAACAAAATATGTCTGACACTTTCCAGACAGCCAAACGCTTTCCACCCATCGATCTTTAAAATCTCACTGCACGTGCCGTTCACACCAATGTCTTCGAACCGACCACGTCGCAACTGAAAAAGTGAATGTGGATGAAACCATGACACCACATTGCAGACACCGTACCCACCGACTTCACGGTTTCTCATTGGAATTTTCCAGGGAACAAATCGTGTGGCTACGGAGAATACCACAAGTTCAGAAAACAGTGGTGCAAGAATATTAGGGATTAAGAGGAAAAAACCCAGTGGAGGATCCAGGGGAAGGAAAGCATTTGACCCCCCACTCAAACGGAAAAGCCCGGAGCAAAACTATATTTTGCACCCCCCAAACCTGTCGATCTCCATTTTGCCTAGACTCCTTTTTAGTTTACAAGCAAGGTTTTGGTGCTTCATCTCTCAACTTCAAACAGAACCAGTCAACTTCAGTGCAAACATTAAGACTTGGATAGCAAAAACAAGGAACTTGTGGCTACCCTGTGACTTTTTTGGCTTATCGACTCTTGGGCTTACCCCCAAAACCTGCCGTCTAGTGAAATTGTGGCATACGCTCACCACGCGACGTTTTTCTTTTTTGCTCAATGACTTTGGCTTGCCCCCCAAACCTACTGGCTAGATCCGCCACTGGAAAAACCTGACCTTTTTGCAAACTTGATTCCATTCAAAACCACAGGGTTATTGTGACCTTCAGGAAAAGTAGGGCCTCTGTGCTCCTTTTGCTCCACCATCCAAGTCCCAGGATTCCCGGTAAACAGTGCACCATTTACCGTGAGCAGGACAGCCTCGATAAATCCATAAGTGGGTTTGTCCGAAAATATGAATGACCCAACTGCACGGGAAATGTTCAACGTCATGCAAGGACACGTGGATCACGCAATTTCAGCCACAAAACATTTTTTTCGCAAAAAGTAAGTCTCAAATCTTCCATTGCCAGGGCTGGAGATCTCTTCTCGATCCCGGGGAGGGGGTCCTGGATCGGTTAGCGCTCGCGCGGCAATACAAGACCAATATAAAGCCCATGGGAGGCAAAAATCCAGCGGGTCCTGACCTCCAGCCCCCAAGACCTCCAGTTCGACCCATATCAATCACTATAAAAATAGACAGCACTGCCACTTTTTATTGATATTGTTGTTCACGATGCTCAAAACAAATTCAAACGTAGGTTCCTAACTATTCCCCGTACGTTTGCATTGCACTATACTCCCGCATCCCGCCAAACAATCGCGTCCTTTGTTCTAGTTTGAACAACCGGAAAATTAGGATGAGGTTTTAGCGGACAGAACTAACAAAAAACTAATTCTAGAATATTGCAAGCCAACAGGAGCTCCATGGGGTTAAGCGAAGGCATGTTAGACAATGCCTCGGCGTATAGATAACAATGCAAACGGCACAGAACTTTTTGTCACATTCTACCTGTAGGTTGGTAGGTAGGATAAGGTTCTAAACGTATCCTGATTCTCACTTCAAGGACTGAAACTCACTGAATATTTTTGAACGCCAGAAACTGGCATCCACCAATTCAAGTTTGACAGCATTGAAGGTTAGTCGCATTGAATAAAAAGAGAAATTACCTATTCCCTTGGTATCACGTCCGGACACTCTTTCGCCCTCGTGGTCTCGGTCGTCTGTGGTGACGCAGGGTGGTGGGTGTCCGGCAGATTACTGAAGAGAAGGAGGGCGCGAACGGCGCCGCCGGCGCCCCGCCCACCGTGTCCGCCATCGTCGACGGCCAACAAGCCAAGAAGGCCGAGCCAGAGGAGGTCAGACCACGGCCTCAGCCCGTTGTTATACAAGCTTATGCCAACTGGTCTAGTGCAATGTGTCTGCTACTGCTACTGAACCAGATAGGTGACAGGTTATCTCTGCCCCTTCCCCAACCCGGCTCCAACCGTACTTGCGATATATGTAGCCGGAGGCTGAACGTTATGCAGATTACCCCGAAAGGCAAGCTTTACAATCCATATAATCTGCGAATGGCATGTAATTGTATGTAAGCCACGAATAATGGCACGGTGTACCTGGTCTGTGGACGTAGCAGCGACATGCCACTGACACAGGGACCCGGTTTGAGGACGTAGCAGCAGCATGCCACTGACACAGGGACCCGGTTTGAGGACGTAGCACCTACGTGTCACTGATACAGGGACACGGTCTTTGGACGTAGCAGCGACATGCCACTGACACAGGGACCCGGTTTGAGAACGTAGCAGCGACATGCCACTGACACAGGGACCCGGTATGAGGACGTAGCAGCAGCATGCCACTGACACAGAGACCTGGTCTGAGGACGTAGCAGCGACATGCCACTGACACAGAGACCTGGTCTTTGGACGTAGCAGCGACATGCCACTAACACAGGGACCCGGTCTGTGGACGTAGCAGCGACATGCCACTAACACAGGGACCCGGTCTGTGGACGTAGCAGCGACATGCCACTAACACAGGGACCCGGTTTGAGGACGTAGCAGCGACATGCCACTGACACAGGGACCCGTTCTGTGGACGTAGCAGCGACATGCCACTAACACAGGGACCCGGTCTGTGGACGTAGCAGCGACATGCCACTAACACAGGGACCCGGTTTGAGGACGTAGCAGCGACATGTCACTGACACAGGGACCCGGTCTGTGGACGTAGCAGCAGCATGCCACTAACACAGGGACCCGGTATGAGGACGTAGCAGCGGCATGCCACTAACACAGGAACCCGGTATGAGGACGTAGCAGCGACATGCCACTGACACAGGGACCCGGTTTGAGGACGTAGCAGCGATATGCCACTGACACAGGGACCCGGTATGAGGACGTAGCAGCGACATGCCACTGACAGAGGGACCCGGTTTGAGGACGTAGCACCTACATGTCACTGATACAGGGACCAGGTCTGTGGACATAGCACCTACATGTCACTGATACAGGGACCAGGTCTGTGGACGTAGCAGCGACATGCCACTGACACAGGGACCCGGTCTGTGGACGTAGCAGCGACATGCCACTAACACAGGGACCCGGTATGAAGACGTTGCAGCGACATGTCACTGACACAGGGACCCGGTATATGGACGTAGCAGCGACATGCCACTGACACAAGGATCCGGTTTGAAGACGTAGCAGCGACCTGCCACTGACACAGGGACCCGGTCTGTCGACGTAGCAGCGACATGCCACTGACACAGGGACCCGGTTTGAGGACGTAGCAGCGACATGCCACTGACACAAGGACCCGGTCTGTCGACGTAGCAGCGACATGCCACTAACACAGGGACCCGGTTTTAGGACGTAGCAGCGACATGCCACTGACACAAGGACCCGGTCTGTGGACGTAGCAGCGACATGCCACTGACACAGGGACCCGGTTTGAGGACGTAGCAGCGATATGCCACTGACACAGGGACCCGGTCTGTGGGCGTAGCAGCGACATGCCACTAACACAGGGACCCGGTATATGGACGTAGCAGCGACATGTCACTGACACAGGGACCCGGTCTGTGGACGTAGCAGCGACATGCCACTGACAGACGGACCCGGTTTGAGGACGTAGCAGCGGCATGCCACTGACACAGGGACCCGGTCTGTGGACGTAGCAGCGACATGTCACTGACACAGGGACCCGGTCTGTGGACGTAGCAGCGACATGCCACTGACAGACGGACCCGGTTTGAGGACGTAGCAGCGACATGCCACTGACACAGGGACCCGGTCTGTGGACGTAGCAGCGACATGCCACTGACACAGGGACCCGGTTTGAGGACGTAGCAGCGACATGCCACTAACACAGGGACCCGGTATATGGACGTAGCAGCGACATGTCACTGAGACAGGGACCCGGTCTGTGGACGTAGCAGCGACATGCCACTGACAGACGGACCCGGTTTGAGGACGTAGCAGCGGCATGCCACTGACACAGGGACCCGGTCTGTCGACGTAGCAGCGACATGCCACTGACAGACGGACCCGGTTTGAGGACGTAGCAGCGGCATGCCACTGACACAGGGACCCGGTCTGTGGACGTAGCAGCGACATGCCACTAACACAGGGACCCGGTTTTAGGACGTAGCAGCGACATGCCACTGACACAAGGACCCGGTCTGTCGACGTAGCAGCGACATGCCACTGACAGACGGACCCGGTCTGTCGACGTAGCAGCGGCATGCCACTGACACAGGGACCCGGTCTGTCGACGTAGCAGCGACATGCCACTGACACAGGGACCCGGTCTGTGGACGTAGCAGCGACATGCCACTGACACAGGGACCCGGTCTGTGGACGTAGCAGCGACATGCCACTGACACAGGGACCCGGTCTGTGAACGTAGCAGCGACATGCCACTGACAGAGGGACCCGGTCTGAGGACGTAGCAGCGACATGCCACTAACACAGGGACCCGGTCTGTGGACGTAGCAGCGACATGCCACTAACACAGGGACCCGGTATGAGGACGTAGCAGCGACATGTCACTGACACAGGGACCCGGTATATGGACGTAGCAGCGACCTGCCACTGACACAGGGACCCGGTCTGTCGACGTAGCAGCGACCTGCCACTGACACAGGGACCCGGTCTGTCGACGTAGCAGCGACATGCCACTGACACAGGGACCCGGTCTGAGGACGTAGCAGCGACATGCCACTGACACAGGGACCCGTGCTGAGGACGTAGCAGCGGCATGCCACTGACACAGGGACCCGGTCTGTGGACGTAGCAGCGACATGCCTTTAACACAGGGACCCGGTCTGAGGACGTAGCAGCGACATGCCACTGACACAGGGACCCGGTCTGTCGACGTAGCAGCGACATGTCACTGACACAGGGACCCGGCCTGTGGACGTAGCAGCGGCATGCCACTGACACAGCAGTCGCCGGGCAGGGAGAGCCGGAGACGGGACGGGACCAATGGAGCAACCCGATCGAGTTCCTGCTCTCCTGCGTCGCTATGTCGGTGGGGCTCGGCAACGTGTGGAGGTTCCCCTTCACTGCCTACGAAAACGGAGGAGGCGCCTTCCTCATCCCCTACATCATAGTGCTTCTGTTCATCGGTGGGTGCCGTTTTGGTCGGGGTGTGAGCAGGAAAAGAATGGTACAACAAAACGCTGCCGTGTCTTCCGAGCTATGTGCGTGTGTGTTTCCTGAAGGAGGGGTACATGGCCGGAACCATTGCCGTTTAGCTTGAGGGCATGCGAGTAGCCTATTTGACCTCACAAAATGGAAATAAGTACGCGAAAGGCACGTTTTATATCCCTTTTTCGACTTGGCTTCTTTTAACTCTTGCCTATGTAGAGTTATATTTCGCATCCAATCATAAGCAACAGGCTAAATCCTGGATTACTCGCATATATCCCCACGGAAAACAGCTCCCCGACCCATTTCCGGCGGTAAAAACTGATAATTGACAGAGTCCTTTGACCGCAGGGCAATTCTCAGTTTATCAGCGTAGTGTAATCATCAGGACAGACCGGCATGGATAACCTTTGAATGGTGCGTTCCAGGCAAGCCACTGTACTACATGGAGCTGGCAATGGGCCAGTTTTCCTCCTTCGGTTGTGTCCGCGTCTGGAACGTGGTTCCAGCTGCCAGAGGTGAGGTTAGCACCTGGTGCGGTATGCTGCTCGTGCTAGACCGGTAGAAACTCACGGACTGAGATGTTAGTAAATGGCCCATGTCCTCACTGTATACAGTCACTCTTTGACGACGCTGAATTAGCTATAATGACAACTGCCCAGCGACACCAAGCACCTGGAGAAAGGGGTCACAGTAAGTTGAGACAGTACATATTTCCCGCGTTCTGCAGAAGCCGTTGACGCCGTGGCTGTGACGTGAAATCCGAGCAGAGAGCCGGCACTGCCCGGGGAATTAGCGGTGTTGAGTCCGACCCTTGCCTCTGAGGCCGCTGACGCCGTGGTTGTGATGTGAAATCCGAGCAGAGGGCCGACACTTCCCGGGGAACTAGCAGTGTTGAGTCCGACCCTGGCCTCTGAGGTCGCTGACGCCGAGCCCGCCGCCGTCAGGTGTGGGCTACGGCCAGATGATCGGCACCTCATCGGTGGTCAGCTACTACGTGGCCCTGATGGCGCTCACCGTGTTCTACTTCGTGGCGTCGTTCTCGGCGCAGCTGCCGTGGACCGTGTGTGACCCGGCGTGGGCCGACATGCGCACCTGCGTGGACCCCACCACCAACATCTCGCTGCTGAACCACACCCACGGCGACCACAACCTCATCGGCTCCACCGAGATGTACTTCCAGTAAGGACCGTCCCCATTGGTGGGATTTGAGGGCCACTGACTGAATGATAATATGGCGCCCATCTTCTCTTAAATAGCAGCTTTAGGCCAACCACAGGGTTTGTAAATTGATTGCGTAGATCAGACAGCGCCTGGCTGAGGTTTCTTTTTGACGAGGAGGGCGAATAGTCGAGGTTAGGTTAGAACTTTGGGAACATTTATAATTCAAGCTAGGCTGAAACATGTCACTAATCCCTGAAGTGTAGCCTATAAGCCCAGCCCATTTATATTCTTAGATAACACCGCAACACGGACATAGAACATTTGTTCCCATCGCTCGGCAACGCGCAGTTATCTCCAATGGCGACCTCGCGCTCGCTGGCAGGAGGAACGTGTTGCGTCTGCTGCCCGACATTGAGGACGGGATCGGTCTGCCAGAGTGGCGACTGACACTCTGCCTGGCCGCCTCCTGGCTCATCATCTTCCTCACGCTCGTCAGGGGCGTCCAGAGCTCCGGCAAGGTCGCCTACTTCACAGGTCAGTGGCTGGCTGGACTAGGAGGATGCTGCCGCTTGAAACACCCCTGGGAGACGGAAAATTCACAATCGAGTATTTCGCAGAGCCCTTTTTCTGTATTCTACCACAGTGCGAACTACATGAAGGCACTAACTGTGAGCGAACACCATATGCACATACAGAAATGTCCCCAATAGCCATTAAGGTTGATGCTCCCTTAAACCTGAATGATGATGACGATGATGATGGTGATGATGATGATGATGATGATGATGATGATGATGATGATGATGATGCTGATGATGAATTCCTGTGATGTGCTTTCATCAGCATTTCAGGCGCCCATCAACGACCGTGCTGTTCACGCTGTTGGGCGGCCGTCTGACACAGTGCCCTTCCACCCAGCGCTGTTCCCGTACGTGGTGCTGTTCACGCTGTTGGGTCGCGGTCTGACCCTGCCAGGGGCGATGGATGGGGTTCTGTTCTATCTGAGGCCGCAATGGAAGGAGCTTATCAACCTCAAGGTCAGGCCAGCCGGCATTGCGGGCGAGGAGAATAGCCTTCCATATCAGTAATTTGAATTATGAGCTATGTGAAATCTTGTTGAAACAAAAATAAGCGTAAGACCAATGCCCCTTATGAGCAGTCCAGTGTAATCAGAGGTTTGAACTGAACATAGGTACTCTTAGTTTTGTACAGCTTGTGCTAATTTGTTGTTATTGGTTGCTGATTCTCACAAAGTAACTTCGTGATAAAATGACACCCATCGGCACGAAACAGTGACAGGAGCAGGACCCGCCGGTGACGCTGCGTCTGTGCGCCGCCTCCCAGGTGTGGTACGCGGCCGTGACGCAGTGCTTCTTCTCGCTCTCCACCGGCTTCGGGGCGCTCATCATGTTCTCCAGCTACAACGGATTCCGACATCCCGTGGCACGGTGAGACCGGACGGCCGGGGCGTGGTCACGCTCTCCGGCCTCGTGGCCCAGTTTACGATATCGTCACTGTTTGTCCGTCTCGGTGGGATCAGCAACTACGCAGATACCTGTCAGTGACATCACACTATCTGTCAGTGACATCACACTATCTGTCAGTGACGTCACACTATCTGTCAATGACGTCACACCATCCGTCAGTGACGTCACACTATCTGTCAGTGACGTCACACTATCTGTCAGTGACATCACACAGCTGTCAATGACGTCACACTATCTGTCAATGACGTACACTATCTGTCAATGACGTCATACTATCTGCGGGTAGCAAAGCCAAGAAGCATCGTAGTACAGACGTCCAGGCGCAAATCCAGACCTTCTTCCACCATCAGACAATCTTCTGAGCATATCACTTCAATCAATCAAAGTTGTGGTTCTGCATGCTGTGCAGATACCTTCCTCATCCTGGCCTCTCGGATTTCAGGGACGCAACGATCATCAGCATCACGGACATGATGACCTCACTGCTGGCTGGGCTCACCATCTTCTCAATCTTGGGTAACCTCGCGCACGAGCTGGACACCACCGTGGATAAGGTGATCCAGGGCGGCGGCACCTCGCTGGCCTTCATCTCCTACCCGCAGGCGCTGGCCAACTTCCCCGCCGTGCCGCAGGTGGGACTAAGCACGAGTGAGGACCTGGTGCGCTGGCGACGCTGCTGACTGTATTTTTCTTGATTAAGAGCAGTGCACCAGGAGGCAGACATCCCATTATTGCCAATAATTTATCAAATATCTCAGAATTATGGTTGACATAATTGAAAGCAAAGCAAGGTTACAGGACTTTGCACATATGTGCAAAAGTATGATGCAATTCTTTCGGAAGAAAAGTTGGGATATCCATGTCGATTCCAACTGGCCAGCTATGGCTGAAAACATCACCATCCCAGCCCATAGCCTGTCATTTGGCCCCAGCCGTTCCGCAACTCTTTCAACCTTGGCAGGTGGTACCAGCATGTACCCATTTAGTTTGTTTGTAGTCTCAGCATCAGGCAAGTCAGACTGTTCCTCACTGTGTGTATTGGGATGTTAGGGCACCCGGAACCTACAGCTTTAGCACTCCTTTGCGCACTTACTCATGCACTGAACCCAGCTTTGGCGGTTTCTGAGATTCAATGGCGCAGTCTGAAATTCCCGGAGTTGACCGACGCGCTACGGACAGTTGTTCGCGGTGCTGTTCTTCCTGATGCTGTTCACGCTGGGCGTGGGTTCGGCGACCGCGCTGACCGGCTGCGTCATCACCGTCATCTGCGACCAGTTCCCCGGCTGGCCCCGCTGGAAGGTCAGCGGCGGCGTCTCCGTCGTCGGCTTCCTGCTCGGCCTCATCTACGTCACACCGGTGAGCATCAGCGTCCACTACGCCACACCGGTGAGCACCAGCAATGTCTACATCACACCGGTGCGTATCATCATTGTTGCGGTTTAGCGACTCACCAACCGCTAAGGTCGCACGACATCGTCAACTCCACCCTGTTGAAGAGGGTAGGGGTGGATAAGGTTGTTCTGGTTTAGAGAACACGCCGGGCACTGAAACCAGGGCCTGGTGACGCAGGAGGCGGACGTGCCACCGCTGAACCACCGGTGAGCATTAGCGCCATCTACATTACACCAGTGAACGCCGGCACAGTAGACATCACATTAGTCGTCAGCAGCCGCGTCACCTGACAGCATGCGTGTGAGGGCCGTACCGCCACCTGCTGCTGTGATAAAGTTACCGCTGTCGCAGTTCACCAGTCCCGCTGAGGAATGTATTAATATTGCCTATAGAGATAAGGAACCGCACGATTCCGGGCTCCAAGAAAGTTTAGCACATTTCAAAACACCTTCCTACTAAACCTGTAGAGTGTAGATATATCGCCTTCGAGAATCCCAGGTAAGCATTCCAGGATTTGTGGGTGCTTCACATGAAATAAAAGCATTGGAATTTCAGGGCGGACAGTTTCTGTTGACGCTGGTGGATTACTTTGGAGGCGGCTTCATCATCTTCGTGCTGGCAACCATCGAGGCGGTGGCCATCCACTGGGTGTACGGGGTGCGGCGCTTCTGCGACGACCTGCAGTTCATGGTCGGCAACCGGCCCAACATCTACTGGAAGTTCTGCTGGGCCGCCTTCATCCCCGTCTCGCTGCTCGGCATCTTCGTCTACAGCATCATCAGCATGGAACCGCTCAAATACGGCAGCATCGGCTATCCTTCCATCGCCATTAGTGAGTGCCGCTCATGTTCCCCACCGCAATTCCAGCGCTCGAAGGCTGCACTGTGAATCTGCTTTATAAACCAAGGAAACTTAAGTTTTCAGGCAATGTTCGTTCTTGAAATCACATGAATTAAATTTCCTCTTTTTTGTGGGGGGGGGACGCACCAACTGTCATGTTCATATGGCGTGGACAGTTCTTATCCTGTTGAAGGACTTCTCGGGAGCCAGATTGCTGTTTGTTCAGGGAACAAAATGTTATTTAACTCACCAATAACGTTACGGACAAGTTCTAAAAACAATGTTCATAAAAGGCGTGTCGGCAAAGCTCCGTTCCGGTGAAGGCTTCGGGCCAGATGAAGCGTTCAACAAATTGAACAGTGGTCTATCCAGCGGCGCCAGCTGGGAATCAGCTGTCTACCGCCTCCGTGTAACCCGTCGGGTGTAACCGCCAGCCTGCGGGTGGCTGCTGACGGGAGCGGCGCTGGGAATCAGCTGCCTCCGTGTAACCCGTCGGGTGTAACCGCCAGCCTGCGGGTGGCTGCTGACGGGCGCCGCGCTGCTGCCGGTGCCGCTCTGCTTCCTGCACGCCCTCTACAACAGCCCCCAGCGTGACTGGATCGAGGTAAGAGCCGAGCTCGTTTTTTTCTGATTAGAATACATTTCACAAAACAAGGCTGAAGAGCCGACCTCGTGGCGCTTGCAGCATCGCTGTATGCCGCCGTGTCTCTCAACGACACCCCGCTTAGAATCACCACAGGGACCAGAAAAGTACTAAACAGTCCTGATATGGTCTAGGGCTCCTCCAGCTCTGCTATTTTCCCCCATTTTTATGCATGTTGCGTCTAGTGATATAAGTAAAATAACTAGGCTTTCCAAAGTATTCCAAAGAAGGCAGCGCAGCCTGGGAGGGTGCCATCGGGATAGAGGGCAGCACAGCGTGCGAGGGTACCATCGGCATAAAGAAGACAGATCAGTGTGGAGGGTGCCATCAGGATAAAGAAGACAGCACGCGTGCGGGGTACCATCGGCATAAAGAAGGCAGATCAGTGTGGAGGGTGCCATCAGGATAAAGAAGACAGCACAGCGTGGGAGGGTACAATCGGGATAAAGAAGGCACTACAGTGTGGGAGGGTACCAACGAGGTAAAGAATGCAACACATCGTAGGAGGGGGCCATCGGGATAAAGAAGGCAACGCAGCGTGGGAGGGTACCATTGGGATAAAGCAGGCACCGCAACGTGGGAGGGTACCATCGGGATAAAGAGGGCACTACAGCGTGGGAGGGTGCCATTGGGATAAAGAAGGCAACACAGCGAGGGCAGCACAGCGTGGGAGGGTGTCATCGGGATAAAGAGGGCAGCACAGCGTGGAAGGGTGTCATCGGGATAAAGAGGACAGCACAGCGTGGGAGGGTGCCATCGGGGTAAAGAAGGCAGCAGAGCGTGGGAGGGTACCATCGGGATAAATATGGTAGCACAACGTGGGAGGGGGCCATCGGGATAAAGAGGGCAGCACAGCGTGGGAGGGGGCCATCGGGGTGCGATAGAGGCCAGGTGGAGCCGCACGACGTTGAGCTCAACATTTATAGGGAAACTTTGTCCAGAAACAAAGGCAAATACAGTGACTGTCGTGATGATTCGGAAAATTGGATGGACCACAAAGACCGAAACAGAATGTAAAGTTTAAATTTATCAGAATATTAATTTTATTCCATCTATAATAATTAATCATGAAGCTTAATTTAAACTTCACATTCTGTTTGTGGTCCAACTACAATGACTGTCACAAAACTACATCTCATTAGTGAGGACAAATTTCCTGAAGTGTTATGGTGATAAGCGTCCCCTGCTGTCGGCATGTTCCAAAATTCCTAAAGTAAAGCTAACGTGCAAAAAAACCCTCGCCAAAAATGTCACCATATGGGCAATTTCAAAACGTCATTGTTTGCCACGGAAAAGCCCGAGAAGGTAAGGAGACGAGATTTGTTTAAACTAATATCCGCTCATTCCACCAGCGCCACCTGAGAGCCTCTGCACGTCTTCAAAACAAAACAAATCCCTGCTGGGCTTTCCTGTCAGTGAGCCGCCTAAAGTAGAGCATAGGATGGGATCACTGCAAAATGCGATGTGTCTAAAACAAGTACCAGCGCTCGGTAGTGACAGGGAGAGCCGCTCCGTTGACCGAGTTCGAGCTAGGACTGTGCAGTGAACCCACCCGTTTCATTCCTCTGACCCCTCCGTCTCGGTGGCGCCTCCGCAGAAGCTGCGGGACGTGTTCTCGCCGAACCGCGCCTGGGGCCCGATGCGGTCGGCCGACAGGGAGAACTGGCTGCTGGCCACCCACCAGCAGGAGAAACTGCAAGCGCCGCATGCCAGCGTCAACCCCGCCTTCGTCGGCAGCATCGAGACCTTGGACGCCGACGCCGACGACACCGCAGAGCAGAAGACCCGCCTGTAGCCGCTGAGCGGCGCTGCGGGAGAGCGGGCATTGGCGGGTCCCCGGTGGCAGGGGAGAGCGTTTTGCCTCCCAACCCTCCGCGTTTCGCCCATTTTCCTCAAAGGCATATTTTTTCGCGATTTTGGGCCTTGCTGCACCACCGCCCGCAAGTCCCCGGTGTCAATACACCACTGAGAGCGGGTGCTTTCGATTCGTGATCAGCATGTAGCCACCGTGCTCTTCTTGTTTTATATACGCCAGAAGAGCTCCGACTGAAGTCAATCAGATTTCGACCGTTCTTAGTTTAGACTAGCGAAGTATACCGACCGATGGCACCTATTTGTAGTGTTTTCGCAGCTATGAGCGAAGAGACCATTAATACCTGGTGTGAATGTGCAGCATTTACAGATCATTAGTCACAGCAGGCGACACCGCGGCAGGCCATTGTCTTCGCGGCAGAGGTCAGCGTTCGTCACTGTTAAGCTGCAGTCACTGCCATAGTCTGGCTCAAAGTGGGTCAATTAACACCGCAGACAGAGACCTCAGCGATATCTAAACAAGCCGATTCCAGAGCGCGCATGTAGGATTCCCTCTCAGAATTCCGTCTCAGATATCTGCCCACCACATCTTGGAGGAGTCTGGATCGGCCTAGCCCTGATGTATTGGACGTGAAACACGATCACCTACCGCCAAAGCAAAATACGACTGCTTTGTCTTACCCCAGATCCCAGTATCTTTACCCAGTCCTCTGATGTGCGAATGGAAATCACTACCCTCACGATCAAAACACCTGTATCTCACTCCAGAGATCGAAGTCTCCGTAAAAGGCGGAGATTATAATGCCGCATAATCTACCCTGTGTTTAATTATGTAAAATCCGCCAAGTTTCCAATAACCGGCACTTAACCACAGCTGAGATTCACAGCATGGTGCTATACCCCACCTCGACAACCCCAATCTAACCTCAGTGTTGCGGTCGTGTGATTTGAGAAACGTTGCGAACGTTGTCACTGGGCCAATGCAGGCAGTACATTGCGTGGCTCTTCCGACGCTCCGTGTGGAGTATGTGTGAGAGGCGGCCAGCGAAGCAGGCAGCCGCCGCAGCTGCTGCCGCTGAAGGCCGGCGTGCAGGGCACAGGGCATATCAACCATGAGAGCATATGACTCTAACGTGGCACCACTCACCTGTATCCAGCGTCCACGCCATAATCCCGAGAGGACCGAGTTCAGGCATTCTTATTGTGTCGCTAATCACGCTGTGCGAATCGTCATTTTTCCGTAGCTATTAGAGTGGCCTATAGAGATGTCTGCGCGACCGTGTCCGATAAGGAGAAAGGCTTCTCCTTGAATCCTGTACAACAGTATTTTATAGATTTTTACAGTTTTAAGAATGTCTGGCATCTTGCTCACAGCTCTCCATTGTACCGTGAAAGTGAGTGTCTGGGCGGGCCCACTAATCATGCTGTATGTACCCTGCAGCTGTCCGTCCTCAGTGTACCCGGGTGATGCGAGTACCGTCTCCGTCCATTACGTGTGTGAAACGTCACCATTCCAAAACAAGCGACTAAACAGCACGCCAAAGAAGCTCCAGTGTAAACCACTGCGTGATATATTGGTGATGAGGCCAGCTCAATATATGGCAGCATTCCAGGGAACGAGTCTGCGGGAGAGGTATCCGGAGCAGGCGAGAATACCGACATCAAACTGGAAGGTGGGCGCGGCAGTACAACACTAAACATAAGCAAAACCAAACCAGAAATTCCCACACTAAATACAGATAGGCACATGCCCAAAATAACGGTGATCAACCAAATGCTTAGGAAGAATCATGTTGCGCAATAAATGTTCCGTCCTAGTGTACTCGTAGGGCTGATCTGTACACAAGGTACGATCAATGGAAACATCCGATATTCGCCGCCGGTATACGATGGTATAACACCAATCAATTTCATGGCTGTGTTCGCATGGCCCTCTCATGATTTTTCCTTCCACACACTTCGTAACGTCTAAAACAGTCTTGTAAAGAATTGTAAGTCTGAATTGTTCAGCGCTATGCTTTCAGCACGAAATCATAGATAATACAAATTGCCAGCTCAATATACCCCGAGAAAAGCAAACGACAGCGGTGCATTTTGACATGCTTGCGAATGGGGCATTTCATCTCACCAAATGACTCATTTGATCCATATTTCCACGAAACATATTGGCAAGTTTATACTATGATGAATGCACGCAAAAAACAGCCATCACTGGTGGGGACTAGACGTAAAACACCACTGATTCAGTCCCATAAATAGAGGACGCATCAATCACGCCTGTAACTGTGCTGCCCAATTAGGACCCGCACACCCACGTCTCAATACAAACCTACTAAACACAGCGCACAAAGCCAGGCTGCTTGACACCGCCTCCTTCATACCGACTTTGATTACGAAAAACTGTTCAACTGACCGGTAATTCGACTTAAAAAATTCCGGCTAATCCCTACCAATCCCTCCCCAACACGTGTCACGCGTGCGATCTCGGTATGCCATGGTGTGCGGACCTCGAATTTTCTGAGGCCAAGCCCTCCAGACCCGTCGTTCATAAATGGCTAAATGTGCTACTCTGACTGTAAATCTTTCAGCCAAATGGGTCAAGGGATGTTGCAAGTGACTGTCACCTGACAGCTCGATCAAACGCTGTAATATGACCCCCACAAGATATCCACTATTTAGCTGAACACACATTCGCTGAGGTATGTCGCTATTGCATGGCGCCTAAATATCACAAAGAAGAAACGCCACGTAGTTTTGACAACACTTCCCTCGGCGCATTTTCAATTGCTGCGACGGTGTCTGCTCATGACTGTCGGGATATTTCAACTATCTCGCGCGTGATGAGTCGCAAAAATTAAAGCAAAACACCTGTCGGGCCAACCACACAGCAAGCGGCAACATTTCGTGCCTCAGCCCATGGTTAAATACTCGACTGAAATCCGTGATTCACACAGTCACAGCCGCATTCCAAGGCTACCCAATTCACCCACCTACTAGGACTTGGCCCTGGCGGCAGTGACCGGAGCGGGAGCTAGAGCCGGAGGCTCCGCCTCCACCGGTGAATTCTCCTCATCCACCGCCACCCACCACCGACCGGCGGCAATGCTCAGAAAAAGCAGCAGCCCCACATACCGGTTAGAACGAAACCGGTCCCCACAGTCAGCCGCGTCGTAGATGTTCAGCGTGCGGATCTGACGGCACGGAGGCGGCGCTTAGTCAGGGTACCCTCAAATCCGCCAGACAACGACAGCGAGAGAGAGAGAGAGAGAGAGAAAAAGAGCTCTTAGTTAACTGTAAAATATAGGATATTTCTGCTGACGTGCCCCACTCTTTAAAAAAAACACCGGGAAAAGAATGAACGACGGCTTCTAAAAGCTGCATGTATCACCTGCTGCGCTATGTGCGCGCCTCACCTGCTGCGCTATGTGCGCGCCTCACCTGCTGCGCTATGTGCGCGCCTCACCTGCTGCGCTATATGCGCGCCTCACCTGCTGCGCTAATATGCGCGCCTCACCTGCTGCGCTATATGCGCGCCTCACCTGCTGCGCTATGTGCGCGCCTCACCTGCTGCGCTATATGCGCGCCTCACCTGCTGCGCTATATGCGCGCCTCACCTGCTGCGCAATATGCGCGCCTCACCTGCTGCGCTATGTGCGCGCCTCACTTGCTGCGCTATGTGCGCGCCTCACCTGCTGCGCTATGTGCACGCCGACAGCGGTGAGGCCGAGGTAGAAGGGCCAGGTCTGGTGGGCGGCGGCACCGGCAGCCAGCAGGCAGGTCATCATGCCGGCGCCGAAGCCGGCCAGCCAGCGCGGCGTGGCGTCACCGAACCGCAGCGCGGTGGACTTCATGCCCAGCACCAGGTCATCCATCTTGTCCTAACGAGAGGGTGCGTCAGTGAGGCAGGCCACGGCGTGACGCGCAGAAACAAGACGTGATACACGCGAAACTTGGATCGGTGGATGACGGTGGTCCAATCATTCTGTAACTGGCTGAAGCTCACTGAGAAACAAAAAAATACCATGAATATAGACCGACATTAAAAGTAGCACGCTTCAAATTTCCAGAAATCCGTTCAAAAGAGGTAATCCAGTAAGAAAAATTACCAGACCACAGGTAGATAATAACGTATTCATGAATTTTGTGCATGCACTATCAACGCAGTCACTGAGCTGTCAGTATTTATCGATTTCGCGCACGTCCTAGCGCCGCAGTCACTGGGCTGTCACCCACCTGGTGTGCATAGATGGTATCGTAGACGATGGTCCAGCAGACGCCGGCCAGGTAGAGCGGCAGCGCGGCCAGCCAGTCCACCTGGCCCTGCACCGAGGCCCACGCCATCAGCACGCCCCAGTTGAAGGTGAGGCCCAGCACCAGCTGAGGCCAGTGGGTGACACGCTTCATCAGCGGGTACAGCACCACCAGCGAGAGGCTGGAGACGCCCAGCACCACCGACCACCAGTTCAGCTGCAGCAGCAGCAGGCAGCCCACAGACAGCTGAGCCGACAGGAACGTCAGCGCATCCAGCACCGAGACACGGCCCGAGGTCAGCGGCCGACTCCGGGTCCGCTCCACCTGAGGATGGGTCACAGCGGGTCAGAGATGGGCCACAGAAGGGCTCCAGGTCCACTCCACCTGAGGACGGGTAACAACGGGTCAGAGAGGGGTCAGAAGGCTCCCGGTCCGCTCAACCTGAGGACGGGTCACAGCGGGTCAGAGAGGGTCACAGAAGGCTCAGGTCTGCTCCATCTGAGGACGGGGGTCACAGCGGGTCAGAGAGGGGTCACAGAAGGGCTCCAGGTCCGCTCCACCTGAGGGCGGGTCACAGCGGGTCAGAGAGGGGTCGCAGAAGGGCTCCAGGTCCGCTCCACCTGAGGACGCGGGTCAGAGAGGGGTCACAGAAGGGCTCCAGGTCCGCTCCACCTAAGGGCGGGTCACAGCGGGTCAGAGATGGGCCAAGAAGGGCCCCAGGTCGCTCCATCTGAGGACGGGGGGTCACAGCGGGTCAGAGAGGGGTCACAGAAGGGCTCCAGGTCCGCTCCACCTGAGGGTCACAGCGGGTCAGAGAGGGGTCAAAGAATGGCTCCAGGTCCGCTCCACCCAAGGACGCGGACCACTCAGGTCGGAGGGAGGTCACAGGAAGGCTCAGGATCCGCCCAACCGGACGACGGATCACAGCGGGTAAAAAAAGTGAAACATAAGGGGCATCAGCTGTCAGAGGAATGGTAGAGCTGGATGTTGAAAACGCTTACAGGATTAAGAGATGGTACAAAAAGACTGGTTGTCAACTCAACTGTGGCGTCTGAGTTATCCATTTCCGTCCTTTACCCATTTGAGAATACTTTTTAACATCCTAGTAATTTCCTGTATAGAATGACATGCATTAAGGAAATGAGACATGACAACCACGCGGGGGAATCAAATCGGTCCGAAATATCGAGAATATCCATTCTCGACACTATTGGCGTTGTTTACTCAGCAAGACATCAGCATTGAACAGTTTTCTTGTTTCCTCATAACGCTGGAGTGGGCCACGCTGGTTCTAATTTTGGCCCACTCACTCACCACATCAATGATGCCCAGTAATACCGGAATATCTCAGCTATTCACGCACCCACCCACGCGGTGTTACACATCCACGCAAACACCTCCACAGTCGCCGTCTCAGACAACTTACCCTGCGTCTATCGTTCAAAACAAGTGCAAGAGGACACGCAAGGCCAATCAGCAGCACTAAATACCTGTTTTTGAGTCAAAGTCTGTAAACTCGCCCATTGCAACAGGGCCGGTGGTGACGCAATAAAGATTGACTTTGGGGCTAGTCCAGAGGCTTTTTGGCTGGGCCGAAGAATTAGCATTCCTTTTTGACACACGAACAGGTGCGAGCCAGCCAGTCCCACACAGGTAGACCAATTTCACTAGGGTTTCTTGCCAGTTAAAAAACACGTAACACACCACTTAGTGATGTGTTACATAAAAGCTAGTCACGGCAATAAAATCATACATACCAACATTGTTTTGCGCCTGTTAAGCACGACTGTGCCTCGTTTTTTCCTTCATACAATCGTGCCGTAAGTCACGAGCCATATCTCAAACCAAAGACCGATAATCTCAAGGCAAAATGAAATACTGGGCAAGAAATGTTTGCCATGCGATATTTGAACCCATCTAAAAAAATACTTTCAATTCGCAGCGGCACTTCGGAATCCAGCAGGAAGAGGACTGAACGTCACTAGCAGAACGAGGACTGAACGTCACTAGCAGAACGAGGACTGAACATCACTCAGGCATCTTCGACGCCTGAATTGCCTGATGATATAAGTTACATGTTCAGTAATATTTAACTTTATTCTAGCTTGGAGTCAATAACGCTGGGATATTATTCAAGTGCAAAAAATTCGGTGACAGACCACGCCCACAAAAATATGCCAGCCTTTTATAGAATATATTGAAGATATGTGCAGCGTTATGGTAAATCACAGTACAGCGCCAACAAGCATGTTATAAAGTACCTATTGACTTTGCGACGCTAATGAAAAGCAGGCACGCGATATTTACATTCACTCTTCCAGTGAACGTAAATGAATTAAAATCGTAAAACGTAAACGCACATTCATTCTGTCTTAAAACCCCGTTCGAAGATGGTATGGAAAGGAGAAAAATTTATTCAGACAAGAGGAAAATACACTTTTCAGGAAGTGAAATGAATACATACACGTGGCAGAAAACCGTGATTGGTGGCGATGACAAGGGGGAAACCTTACTGTACATTAGCTGTCAAATAAAAGCACAATCAACCCCACGGCATCGTTCCTCTCGGCGGGCGGCCAGACAGACCTTGTGGTCGATGTCCCTATCCCAGAGGTCGTTGACGGTGCAGCCGGCGCCCCGCATGATGAAGGCGCCCGCAGCATAGACAGCCAGCAGACTGGGGTCTGGGAGGCAGCCGGGGGCAGCCGCCTGCGCCAGTCCCCAGCCACAAGGCCAGAACAGCAGCCAGGAGCCTGCCGCCCAGCACACACAGAAGAAATAAGTCCGAAAGCGGAGCGTCACAAATCAAGCTATAATTCATTGCAGGCTCAGAGAAACCGTCACGAGTAAATTTTCCCAAATAAACACCAATTCAACAGTTCAAACCGTTCCAACACTATCCTGGCAGTCGGCGCAGCCGCCCGCCTCACCGATCGGTCTGTCCACCCTCATCAGCTGCAGATAGGGCTGCACGGAGGCCGGGCAGGCGGCCACCAGCCTCTGCGCTGGCGTCGGCGGCGTCGACTCCGGCGGCCGCAGCTCGTCCCGGGACGGCACCGACGCCCCGCTCATCCGACGCCGCGGGCCGCTGGCCAGCAGGAAAAGGGCAGCAGGTGGCGACAGAGGCAGGGGCGGAGGGCGACGTGCCCTCCGCCTCAGCAGAAGGCGGTCGCCGTGGCTGTCTCCGGCGGGCACTGGGCGCGTCAGTTTGGAGTCGGACGAAGCATTTCTCTGATGGTACGCCGCGGTGGTGTGAGGACTGAGCCGAGCTAGGCCACACAGCTCGCAGGCAGGCCGTCTCACCGGGTGGGCCGCTAAAAAGCGGCGAGTGAGGCCCAGCAACATCTGAAAACCAGCCCAAATCCAGAGTCAATGACAGAGCCAAATCAATACAGCGCAAGAGGCTAAATTACTACCATTCTATCTGAAATTTCCTTACTCCTCTTGTCGCAAAATTCACTTGAGAGGACCTGGTGCAATGGTCACAAACAATTCTTGAGTTGCACAGAGAATTACATTAAAAACGACTGAGCTATAGACTTCTAAGATCAGGTCCATGACAACACACACGTGTCAAACTGAGAAGGAGCGATCGGCCCTGGTGTGCTGGTATTTGCATTCAGACTGTCCAGGTAGGACTGAAGAAAGAAGCCTGAGCCAGTACTTAGTAACATGAATCACACAAAACTGTAGTCTCCAGAAATAAACAAGAAATAATAAATCAGCCCGCATTTGTGATAGGGCGCGCTCGTCCGCTGATCTGCCTAGCCGTAGGATGGACAGGTGCACACGTTTACTCATCCCTCACATTCACCTCATCCACATCAGAAGCTACACCTTGGTGCCGCTTCTTGTCAGTGCCCCTGAGTGTGTGTGACGGCCTCATGCCGTGGGAGAGCTATGCTCTCGTGAGAGATAACTGTGTTGTGCCCTCTGGTATGTGCTGTATTTTTACCCCGGAATACATGCATAATACATACATATATGCATACATACAGGAATACAGTATGGCTCGAAATGCATAATCAAATCATTTATCATCTGATCTGCAGACTTTATCTATACGAAATTTGAAAACAATATTTTTAGTTGAAATAGGTAACAGGAAAAAGGTGAGATCAGTCAAAGCAGATTGCCATGAAGGCTGTCCTGTTCTACATTATAGCCTTGGCGCTCGATGCGTCAGCCCCGCACGCTGGTATCGACGCGGGCAGTGCTGGAGACAGAATGCGCCCTGTGTGGGCCTCGACATGCGGCTCTTCTAGCAGCGCGCCACCTCTGCTGGGGCCGCGGACTCCACCTTCTCGGGTGTCAGCTCTCCCCGTGAGTCTCCTATTTCCACTGGACCACAGACAAAGTTGCAGGTCCTGCCGCGGAGCGCTGCCATGCGGCTCCTCGCGAGATCAGAGCATCTCTGTCCGGTTGGCTCCGGAACTGAGGTTGAGTATCGGTGACTTGAAGGGGCGCTGAGCGATTGGTGGCGGATGTGTTGGGGGGGAGGCGTGGCGATGGTGTCCGCTTTTGTGGGACGGTGATGCGTGCTTTTGTGAAGGAATGATGCACATTGGTGAGGCGTTGGTGCTCACGTTTGGCTTTGCTTTCAACATAGCTATGACAGTCGATTGGGTTTTTAACCCTTCACCTACTGAGTCCGTTTCGGCATGAATCGCGTCTTGATCTACATCATCGCTGGCGCTCGTGCTCGCGTGCACAGTAAGCTGTAAGCGGAGGCAAAAAGCTTGAAGCTGGTTAAGAATGTCGACTTCAAACTGTGTTACTCATCAATGTGATGGGCAGGCTGTAAATTGTCGCTGCTGTATGTTGCTCGAGTCTTCGTTGCTCCGCTGGGCGGACGCATTGTGTTTTCTTTAGTGGGTCGCAGAGAGCAACGCAGAGTTTCTCACTTCCGCTTACTAGAAAAAAAGACCGCACCTTCATCTGAACAATATTTTCGCAAACTAATAGGATATTGTTCACCGCATGAATCATGATACATTGTGTTTCGCTCCAATCTATTGCCTAATAAGTAAGAAAAGAACATTTCCCTTATAGGTTCTACGTCGCACCCGTAGCCATACCACACGATTTTCACTCCCTGATACGTTGCGGGCGAATATTAGGCGCCGGTGACTGGTTCAATGCAAACTTGTTTAGAGGCCGGCCCGCTTGTGCCTCCTGTTTAAAGGCTGGCTCACTCGCGATTCCTGTTTTGAGGCCGACTCATAAGCGCCTCCTGTTTAGAGGCCGGCTCACTAGCGCCTCTGGCGGCTGTGCTCGCGCGTGCCTGTGGCCGGGCAGGCGCCGATCCTATAGGATTTTTTTCGGAAAATCGCATAGGATCCTATGCAAATCCTATGTATAGGACTGCATAGGATTCATATAAGATTCCGCATAGGATTCATATAGGATTCCGCATAGGATTCATACACGAAAACGCATAGGATTCCTATGCGGGATCCTATGAGGAATCCTATACGAATCCTATGCGGATACTATACGAATCCTATGTGGAATCCTATATGAATCCTATGCGGAATCCTATATGAATCCTATGCGGATCCTATACAAATCCTATACAAATCCTATACGAATCCTATACAAATCCTATGTGGATTTGTATACCAATCCTATGTGGATTTGTATACCAATCCTATGCGAATTGTTCAGATTCGTATACGATCCTATGCAGTCCTATGCATAGGATTTGAAAATCCTATATGATTTCTTCCTGTCATATAGGATTTTCCTCGACATCCTATAGGATTTTTACCGATCGGATAGAAATCCTATACGAATCCTCCGTGAATCCTATACGAATCCTATCCGAATCCTATGCGAATCCTACACGAATCCTATAGGATTTCTCCTGTCCTTTAGGATCTTTCCTCATAGGAATCGTTCACCCAGCCACAATTCTGGCCAATACTAAAAAAGTAGGTGTTGTATTTACAGACAATTTTACCTTCATAAATAAATAGCACTTCTTGACACGATACTGGTTTGGCTGGGATTGCCTGGCATCAGCGCCGACCGTGATCTCTCTACTGTACAAATATGGTAGCGCAGAGAGAGAGAGAGAGAGAGAGAGAGAGAGAGAGAGAGAGAGAGAGAGAGAGAGAGAGAGAGAGAGAGAGAGAGAGAGAGAGAGAGAGAGAGAGAGAGAGAGAGAGAGAGAGAGAGAGAGAGAGAGAGAGAGAGAGAGGAGAGGGAGAGGGAGAGGGAGAGAGGGAGAGGGAGAGGGAGAGGGAGAGGGAGAGGGAGAGGGAGAGGGAGAGGGAGAGGGAGAGGAGAGGAGAGGGAGAGGGAGAGGGAGAGGGAGAGGGAGAGGGAGAGGGAGAGGGAGAGGGAGAGGGAGAGGGAGAGGGAGAGGGAGAGGGAGAGGGAGAGGAGAGGGAGAGGGAGAGGGAGAGGGAGAGGGAGAGGGAGAGGGAGAGGGAGAGGGAGAGGGAGAGGAGAGGGAGAGGGAGAGGAGGGGAGAGGAGAGGGAGAGGGAGAGGGAGAGGGAGAGGGAGAGGGAGGGAGGGAGAGGAGACGGAGACGGAGACGGAGACGGAGACGGAGACGGAGACGGAGACGAGAGAGAGAGAGAGAGAGAGAGAGAGAGAGAGAGAGAGAGAGAGAGAGAGAGAGAGAGAGAGAGAGAGAGAGAGAGAGAGAGAGAGAGAGAGAGAGAGAGAGAGAGAGAGAGAGAGAGAGAGAGAGAGAGAGAGAGAGAGAGAGAGAGAGAGAGAGAGAGAGAGAGAGAGAGAGAGAGAGAGAGAGAGAGAGAGAGAGAGAGAGAGAGAGAGAGAGAGAGAGAGAGAGAGAGAGAGAGAGAGAGAGAGAGAGAGAGAGAGAGAGAGAGAGAAGCGAAGAGGAAAGGAGAAATAGAGAAGCAAAGAGGAAAGGAGAAATAGAGAAGCAAAGAGGAAAGGAGAAATAGAGAAGCAAAGCGGAAAGGAGAAATAGAGAAGCGAAGAGGAAAGGAGAAATAGAGAAGCAAAGAGAAAAGGACAAAGAGAGAAGCAAAGAGGGAAAGAGAAAGAGAAAAGAGAAGATAATTGAAGAGAGAGGGCAATTCTTAAAGGGAGATATGCGAAAAATTTTTATTGGCTATATGAAGGTTACAAAAGTTGTTTCAGAGTCCCATTCTCATTTTTGGAATTCGGCCCGCAAATGCCTTAAAATTACTCTCAAGTCACATTTCTAGACGACTTTGCCGGGACACCTCATATCGTGTTTATAACGTAACACGGCCAGGCTATCAATTTTCTAAGAATTAGGTAATATTATCCTAAATGGTGATGTGAACTTTGGACTACTGAGAAAAATTACTTTAGAAAACACATTAAACTCTTTGAAACAGAAATTAGGGCTTAACACGCGCATTGACGGGGGCGGGTACCCGCCCCACCTCGGGTTTTTCGGAGACAGCAGAAAAACGGCAGCGCATAGCGCCACCGTACTTGGTATACCTTTTCCCCCATCATTTTTACAACTTCTGTGAAAATTTGAAGGTTAGGTCATTTCAGGTCAGGTCACCAGTACAGGTCAAGTGACCCGACCTCAAAAAAAGTTTAAGATAGCATAAGTCGGAGCAGGGTGAACTTATCCGATTGAAACTCACATCACATAATGGCCCCACCGAGTTCTCTAAAATATGTTCCGGTATTTTTGATATCGATGACCTAAGGTCAGGTACGAGGCATCACCTCTCCATTGGAAATACATGGGAAAAATGGTTTTTACGGAATAACTCAGTAACGGATGGTGATAGAGCATTTATTTTAGCTGCATTAGACTCGCCTGGGCTTTGCAGTTCTAATGATATGCATTTTATATAATTTGACCCTGACCTGACCTCAGGTCAGGTCAAATCCTTGATTTGACCTAGCAAGGTCAAATTATATATCATTTGATTCGGCTTGCTAAGAGGATTCATATAGTTCAAGTCATTTTGCTCTATCTTTACTTGTTCAGATTTCATGGCCGAAAAACTGAATTTACATGTTATCCCTATGACGGGCATGTTTTGACCTCTTGTGACCTTAAATGTGACCTGACAAAAAAATGGTTCAAATGTTTTCGATGGAGAAGTGGATGGGCAGCCCAACGCCGTTTACCGTTTTTCGCTACCTACCGTGGTTCTCGAGATCTTAGGGGGCGGGTACCCGCCCCGTCAATGCGAAGGTGGCTCAGACCCCCGTCAATGCGCGTGTTAAAAGAAATCACAATTAACCAATCAGAAGCCTAGGAATTCTCAAACCGGGGCCACGTGATCTATCTGACGCAAAAATTTTGTCATCCTGGGGCTGAAGCAGAAAATGACTCAAGACCCGAGGTACGAAACCGCTGAAGACTTGAGTAATTATGTTTTTTCCGTTTTTAGGGCAAACTAATTAGAGGTGGGACTTTTTGGAAAAAGCTGGTCCCGGTCCCGGCCCGGCCAACATTTCTTGGTCCCAGCTTAGTCCTGGCGAGAAAGATGTGGTCCCGGCCTGGTCCCGGCATCCTTTTCCCCACTTTTTGGCTTTTAAACATACTAATTCTTGTGGATTAAGAGCGAAACATATTAAGCATATCTATATCATCATTACATAAACAAATCAACATAAAGTATTAACTATAGCTTCAGGAAATCCTTACCTACTATCATGAAAAATGGCCACAATTATCTGGCAATGCTCTCTGAGGAAACGTTTGCATGTTAAACCCTTAAAAGGTGCCTAAGAAATTATACATCAATCCAAATTCAAGCTGTATCACACCTCCCTTCAGTCCATCCATAAACATTCAATCAATAAGCTTACCTAAGTTTTATCAGGAAAGGTCAGGACGCAAATACCTTCAAGAGCCTTAAGATCAAATCACCAAAGCACAGGAGCAATTTGACATATCACTTTTACAGTTGCCATGTGACTACAGGACTGTTTTTGACTGTTTATGAAGAATTACGCGAGTTGATACACTGGATGAAGGAACTGATAATTAATGTTTTACATACCTAGGTAGTTCTCCCACCCCCCTTCTTCCTCCTTCTTTCCTTCCTTCCCAACAATCAACCAACACACACACACAAACTAATGTCCATGTATGGATTTCCAAATATGGAGGCCAGGCATAGGTCTGTTTATAAGCAAAGCTAGTAGCAAAAAATTGTCTTCTTTGATTCGTGTTCAAACGGCTTTCAATTTTTTAAACAAATCAAGTTTCATACTTTTATTACCAATAACGATATTTGCTTGTAATATACAAAAAAATTTACAGCAGCCGTAGACGGCGCACTAAAGACAAACAGTACATCATCACGTTTAGGAAGAGAATAAATATAAAATTTACTGAATAATCACATGGGTTTTAATACTTTTTAGCCTTGAGGCAACTAAAGCTTGTGCTTCTGCTCGATTGCATTTTTCTTCAGACAGTAGTAGCGCACACTTGTTTTTTATCTTTTATTATTCTTCTTGTTGTTGTCTACGACAACGGATTGTTGTGGTGGTGCGGTAGTTGAATGTTGTTGAAGAAATTGAAGCCATTTACGTTTTATTCACGACATAACGCACAGACGTAGGTAATTTTAAATACTGTTGAGTATTTTTTTAGAGAGAGAAGGCAATTTAAAAAGTGGGGTTGGTAGGGACGGCCATTTCCAATCGCCAATTCCAGAATTCTCTTTTCAATCAAGCTTTTGTTTTGAGTTGTTAAGATCGAAATTCGAGGTCTGGCTATACTAGGACTGATAATTATTGATATTTACTCCACGATTCTGATGAAGGGCTGTGGCCGAATATATAATCTTCAGTGTTTTTTACATTTCTGGATTCGAGGGGAGAGGCCAGGGAACATCTTAACAACTCCTCATCATGCTCCTCGCCGCAGCACTTCAAAACTTATCAAAGCTTTTGTTTTTATGCCTTCCAGTATCTATATGCAAAAAACGTTTTCTTTCTTCAATTGAAAGTGATTTCGACCCCAGTACCCACCATTTTTGGGTTGTATTTTTGGTTGTGTCACTGAGTTGCTTAATAATTAAGTGAAGGAATGGGAATTACATCTGAAAATGTTGTTTCCAAAGAATGAAACTTAGAGCTGTGTTCTGTGCTGTGTGTGTGCAACATTACTTTTTCTCTTTTATCTAGTTGAATTGATACTTTTCTCATCTCATAAAGTTGGAATATTGCATCAAGGAGACAATGATGTGCTGGAAAGTCACAGTTATATTTTATCTCTTATCATAGTTTTAGATGAAGTGTGGAAACCATTATCATGAATTTTTCTTTATCCAGATTGGCTCTGGTCCCGGCACAGTCTCGGCGTCTAGCCTTTGGTCCAGGCTTTAGTCCCTCCGGGACCAAACCTGGTCCCGGCGCCGGGACTGCGGGACCAAAAAGTCCCATCTCTAGGCCCAACGGTGAAGGAATTCCTCTTGAACACCCGCTTTAAGTAAAGGTATCTTGGGGCCTTGGGGCGCGTCTGTTTCGCAGGTATTTGACTTTAGCCCTGTTTCAGCTGTCAGCAGAGTTTTGTCAGCACCAATCAGCGGGCCTTGTTATGCCTACGTCACAGGACTGTAGCCTCTCTCCGGGAACTAGTTCTTGAGGTTTTACGGGCTGACAGCCTGCTGTTTGCGCTGATGAAAAATAGTAAGTGCACGAAGTGGCAGTCTAATATTTTTAATGGTGTAAAGGTTTGAGTTCCCTTTGCTTAGCACAAACAAGAGGCGATTATGGAGCTGATGTTACTTTTCAGGAGGAGAAGTTAGAGGTCCTGCTGACAAAACTGTGCTGACAGCTGGAACAGGGCTCTTGCATGCAGTCGTGTAGATCCCATTTGGCATACTTTATTTACTTTTAAATGTGGCATACCTTATCAACTACTTATTATTTTGAAAACCTAAATATTACATAGCCACGGTGCACCCCTTTCCCAGCTTCGTGAACGTAGCTTCTTTAAAGGTATCTTAGTTAGGCCCTGCTAAATAAAAATAGGCCCGTGCATCGGCCTATCTTGATCTGTGCTCGGGGCATGTTTTCAGGCCCGCTTCATCTGGCCCTGCTGTGTTGTCGTGCTGCACCTTCTTCGTGGCCTTTTTTGTCAAGTTTTGCCTTTTTATTATTGTGCTTTTGAATCCCTGTACTCATGTTTACACATTCTGTTTGATGATTATATGTATGGATCTAAAGGATAGTCATTTTATGTCCATACATAGTATATTTCACTAAGCAAGACAAAAAGCATACATGCATCAGCACGCACAACCATGATACCCCTGGTGTGGCCCCTAGATAACACCGGGGCATTGGCGCAGCACAGCTTGATGTTAAAAGCCAATGGCAGAATGAAGTAGTTCAAAGTATCACGACACACCACAAAAAACATGGAATAAACAGTGCTAAAAATATGCACAAGGTATCACCATGCTCGCCACCACCGCTAGACCAACACATTTGTGTCCAGTATATTTTGAGTGTCTACGGCCTTACGCTCTTCCAGTCTGCAAAGTATGGCAGCAGGCCAGACGAGCCACACCAGCCATCTAAAATTCTCGCACCACCAGCCTCCAAAAATTTGCACCAATCTGCCACATACCAGGGAAAAAATGCACCCATTCCTACCCCTACAATGCAATGCTACCTCAATCATTAGTCAGTTAGTTAAGGACTTTTTATAAGGCCCTCTCCTGTGTCTTAATAGCCATTCAGTCATTATTTGTTTAGTTTAAGTGTCACTAACCTCTCAAATTCGCACCAGGTTGATAGAATACTATAAATACTATAAACACAGAAATTGGAAAACTTAGCATTCAAAAGGCCCTGAGGCGAACCACTCCAGTTCAACCTTGGATTTTGTTTGCTTTGGTCCAATCCATCAATAAGAAGAACAATCTGTATAAACTATCCCTCCACAACCCAACCATAGAAAACAAGCACAGGTATATTGTTTACAGAAACAGATTAAACAGTGTGATAAGAACAGCAAAAAGGCTCTACTTTGAACGGAAACTCAACGAACATAAATCGAACCCTACAAAGCTTTGGCAAACACTTCTTTCTCTAGTTCATAAAAACCGAGGGAAGTCTAACCTACCGTCTCACTTCCTAGTTGAAAACAAACAAATCACGTCTCCTGTAGAAATAGCAGATGAATTTAACTCTTTTGGGTCTATTGCTTCCAGTCTAGACAAAAAAATTCCTCAGACCAATACCAACCCCATGTCTTACATTCAAAATGATCCTGAAATTAAAGCCAGCCTTACTTTAAACCCCACCGACATTCCAACCATTCTATCAATAATTCAAGACTTAAAAAAATTCTCAACTTTCTGAAAATTCTCAAATTGATTTCTGCCTCTCTGGCACCTGCACTGCTCTACGTTTACAACCTATGTCTTGCTTCTGGCACATTTCCTTCTGTGTTCAAAAAGTCTATTGTGGTTCCCATTTATAAATCTGGAGACCCATCCTTGTTTAACAACTACCGCCCGATTAGTCTGCTAAACATTCTCTCCAAAATCCTAGAAAAAATTGTATTTACTCAGCTGACGGAGCACCTTGCGGCCAATAATATTTTGAATAGTCATCAATTTGGGTTTAGAAAATGTCATAGTTCTTTCATGTCTGTCTCACTTCTCCATGATCAGATAACTTCCTCTCTCTTGAATAAAGAAGTTAGTGCTGCCATCTATCTAGATTTTTCAAAAGCTTTTGATACCGTCAATCACCGAATTCTTCTCCAAAAATTAGCTAGGTATGGCGTCAGAAACTCTTGTTTAGCATTCTTTCAGTCTTATCTCGAAAATCGGACCCAATTGGTGAAGTTTAATACTGCTTTTTCATCAGCACCTCAAGCAATCAGCCATGGCGTCCCACAGGGGTCAGTCATTGGTCCAGTTCTCTTTCTTCTATATATTAACAACATAATCAAGTGTACTCAGGACTGAAATTTCTTACGGTTTGCTGACGATACAGTCGCCATTTTCTCGGCCAAAAACATTGCTGATTTACAAAACAAGATTGATCGCACCTTACCAAAAATCACTCAGTGGCTGGCCACAAATAGACTTTCCATTAATGCCAAAAAAGTGTGTACCAACTCTTCTCAAATCTGACCAATCAAACTACCATTCATGTCTCCATAAATTCTGAACTAATCTCCAGGCAATTCACTGTTAAATATCTTGGAATTCTAATTGACGAAAAATTTAAATGGGAACCACAAATTAGAAACGTAGAAAATACTATCTCTCCAAACATAGGACTAATCGCTCGAATCTGCAATACTCTCAAGTCACATCACGTGTTGCTCCTATACAACTCACTCATTCTCCCCATCTCAGTTTTGGAATTCAGGCCTGGGGCTCTGCGTTCCCATCCAGACTACATAGGCTAAAAATACTCCAGAAAAAAATCGTAAGAATCATCGAGAATGCGGATAGACTGGCACCCTCTAGTCCAATATTTAAGAGGCATGGTATAATAAAGATTCCTAACCTTTTCACGCTCGCCCAGATGAACGTTCTCCACGCTCTTCTTAATGGTGGCTTACCTGAACCGTTAGCTAGTAAGTTCACCTTGTCAACTGCCTCTAGAGAAAGAAGAGCGAGGCAGACCAGGCACTTAGAAGTCCCCTTCACTGCCTTTGTTTATCGAAAATTCTCGTTGTTTATTTCTGCTCCCAAACTTTGGAATGAAATAGTGGCCTCAAAATAAGGAATATCAATGACATACCCCGCAACAAGCTAGGATTCAAAAAATTAATAAAGAAAATGTTCCTGGACCAGTATTGAGGCTCCTCTTACCCCAAAGTTACGTCTGTCAGCTTACTACCCCTCCCCCACCTCTCTCTCTCTCCCTCTCCCTCTCTCCTCTCCCTCTCTCTCTCTCCCCTCTCTCTCTCTCCCTCTCCTCTCCCTCCCTCTCCCTCTCCTTCTCCCTCCCTCTCTCTCTCCTTCTCCCTCCCTCTCCCTCTCCCTCTCTCCCTCTCTCTCTCTCCCTCTCCCTCTCTCCCTCTCTCTCTCTCTCTCTCTCTCTCTCTCTCTCTCTCTCTCTCTCTCCCTCTCTCTCTCTCCCTCTCTCTCTCTCTCCCTCTCTCTCTCTCCTCTCTCTCTCTCTCTCTCTCTCTCTCTCTCTCTCTCTCTCTCTCTCTCTCTCTCTCTCTCTCTCTCTCTCTCTCTCTCTCTCTCTCTCTCTCTCTCTCTCTCTCTCTCTCTCTCTCTCTCTCTCTGTCTCTGTCTCTGTCTCTGTCTCTGTCTCTGTCTCTGTCTCTGTCTCTGTCTCTGTCTCTGTCTCTGTCTCTGTCTCTGTCTCTGTCTCTGTCTCTGTCTCTGTCTCTGTCTCTGTCTCTGTCTCTGTCTCTGTCTCTGTCTCTGTCTCTGTCTCTGTCTCTCTCTCTCTCTCTCTCTCTCTCTCTCTCTCTGTCTCTGTCTCTGTCTCTTTCTCTGTCTCTGTCTCTGTCTCTGTTTTTCTCTCTTTCTCTCTCTCTCTCTCTCTCTCTCTCTCTCTCTCTCTCTCTCTCTCTCTCTCTCTCTCTCTCTCTCTCTCTCCTAATGATAAGTGTTCTCATCTTCCTCCGAGAGTGTGACGTTCTGAATTGTGAAGTATACTAGTTGTGATGTTTCACTGTTGAAAATGCAGGCTCTTGTCCTCGGCAACAGAGCCCAGTACTCGATAGTGTCCATAGAAATTGTGTGCGCCAGGTGTGGAGGCTCATAAGGTCGTGTATCTCATCAATTTTGGCTGTTCCCCCCCCGTGTGTCGATTTCACCAACGTTACCACGTGCTTAAACAGTAAATCTCCCTACGAAAGTCTGTGCACTGGCTAGAGTGGCTATCTTTACTTACGAAATTGCCTAACGTAAACACTTCTGGTTAGCGGGAACCGACGTCAGGTTTTAGAGCCTTCCCGTGTCGCGTTGGCCGTTCGTTAAATACTACCAAACGGCATGATTTAATTAAAACATTATTCGCTCTGCCGTATGTGCCTTATTCTTTTCCTCTCTCTCCAATCTCCAGCCTAGTTGATATGCCCCCACTCTCTCTCCCTCGACCTGCGTCTTGACCCTGCCAGTTGTGCGGCGCTGCCGAGCGTCGCGAATTGGCGCGACCGGGCGGAATGTGTGACGCCCATCTGCTTCCGGCAGCCTCTCTGTCGTCCGCCGACACCCTCGGTGCCGGCGTCGCCGTGTATCCGGCCGCCGTGGAGCTGCGGCATGGTGGCGTGGCTGCGAGTGCCGTCGTAATGTCTGGCGGCGTCCGGGGTGCTGCGGGGGAGCGCCGCCGGCGGGGCCGTATGCCGCGGCACCTGCTGGTCGACTGACCTTCCTTCGGGTCGCGAGCCGGACGGCGCGGCTTGCCGACGACCTCAGCAAGCTCGGCGGCTGCTCGAGGAGCGACCGATAATTTCCCGCACCTTCATCTAATACCGGCTGGAGAGCCCGGTGGACCGGTTCGGGTGCCTGCTGCCGCTGGTCGCCTACCCACTTCTTCAGCACCGGCCCCTGGCGCAACGTGTGAGTGCGACTGATGTACGACCCGGGGAGTGACCTGGCCGCCTAGGGGTACCGGGTATTCACTTCTACACGCGCAGTGCAGAATAACAAGATTGCATTGAGGTCTGCATCTGTCGACCCCGAGATTGCTGCCGACTTACGGGGCCCTGGCTGGGCTCTGTGTACGGTCGCCTGCCCCTGGTGGTGCATCGACGAGTTGGACCCCATCTCCTGCTGCTGCCGGTGGTCTGCTGGGCCCGGCATCGACCGCGGGCGGCGTCCCGCTGTTTCCTGAGCAATGCTGCTGCTACTACGCCGTGGACGTTCCTGGGAGGCGGCGGGGGCCGGCCTCATCGCGGTCGCATGCTCTGGACGCGTCGAGTGAGGATGTGTCATCCGGTCTCTGTCTGGGCGTTGCTGCGACGCCGGTACCGTCGGTCGGCTGAAGCGTGAGCTCGAGCGCCTGCAAGGTTGGCCCTCGTGGGACCGCTCCTCCCCCAGCGGGACAGGTATCTAGCCTGCCCCGGTCTAGCGCTGGTGGCGCCATTTCGACGGCATCGAGCCGGCTACCCGTCGGGCAGCGCCGGCGAGGGGCTCGATTCTGCGCGCCTGAGATAGAGGAGAGGAGCCCGGTCAGCCGCGGGGCTGGCGCGGGCGACTGCTGTGGTGCAGGATCGTCGCGTGGTGCAGCTGGTGGCGTGGTGCAAGCTCGGCGCGTGGTACAGGGTCGGTGCGTGGCATCGGAATGGTGATGTTGTAGAGGCTCGTGAAGACTCGGTGGGTGGGAGGTCATGCTGCCGAACGGTCGAGAACTGTATTTCGGCTCTGGGTGCCTAATTAGCATGTGCAGTGTGTGCCTTAGTTGCATCCTGTAATTAATATCACCACCACGAGCCTTTTGTGTTGACTGTGGTGGCTCTGGTGTCCGGCGGGCTCGGTTGATCATGCGAGTCAAGCCTGGGTGGTTTTCACCTCGTGTTTTCCCAGTTATTAGCTTTCTTGTCAGTCATTTTCTTTCTTACACATTTGCGCTTAACATGCTGTAATTTTCTTTCATCTCACTCATCCACACTTGCAAGTTTATATTCCCCATCCGGACACACACTTGCGTATCCACATTGCGAGAATCACGAGCTTGCCTACACGTTTACACTCATGTCCGCGCCCGTGCCCGCCCGGGCGTTACTGTTTAAGAGGCCTCGCGCTGAACGGGCGGTCACGGGTGCGAGATGCACGGCGCCTATCGTATTGACAGATTTCCGGCGTCCGTCGGCCGTTATGCGCCGACCCCACATCACCCGGCTCCGGCCACCCGGCTGTACTCTCGCCCGACAGACATCCACTTGCATCCCGGCTCCTCCCGCGCTGGTGTGCGTGTGTAGGAGTGGCCGAGGGCGGTCGGGGGTGCGTGATGCGCGGCGCCTATCGTGTGCCGGCGTTGTGGCGTCCGGTCGGACGTTTTTATCCATGTAACTGTTTGATTGCCATGTTTGTATTTTTTTAACGAGTGTGCTTTTGAATATACAGGTATGGATTCAAATTTGCACCACTTGGTCCTGTCTCCAAGGGCACTCGCACCGACGAGATCTCGTCGAAAATGCCATACTTTGCACACTGGACTCTCTTTTCATCATCTCACTGGAAAAATATGGGCTAATCTTAAATAAGACGTCCACTTTCCTGAAATAGTTTCTGTAGAAATCATACACTTTCAGAATCAGCAAGACACCCTCTTTCCATTAAATTAGGTCCCTTAGCTCAACACCCACTAAAACCCTGATTTTCAACACTTACTTAACCTGAACGTCGTAATCATGCACTGTCCATCGCTGTAAATAAACAAAACACCGGAATTGATGAAAGACAGTGGCCTTGGTCCAGGCCCTCTTGCAAAGATCCGAGAGCTTTTGGTGCCAGACATTTTTTTCAGCAAATACCTACTGGCCTTGAAAAATACCCAAGATAAATGATGTAAAGAAATGTAACAAATGCACTATTATTGCCTTGTTCATGATTATGACAATTATGACTCACTTGTTTCACTCGTTGTCTTGGGTAATTTTTGGCAAAGCACCTGGCACCAAAAGTTCTAGGATTTCCGCAAGAGGGCCTGAACCATCCCCAATGGCAGCTGATCGTCAGTCAGCTTATGGAAACCATCAGCTGACTAATGGTTGGTACCTTTGTACCAGAGGTAAGGCACAGTTGTGAAAGCGTACCAAATCTTGGCTCAGTGCGCCACAGGCCTGCTCGCTAAATCAAGACATGGTTAGGTTGGGTCGGGTTGGGTGTGGTTCATAGTAGTGAATTTCTCTTTTTCTAATTTCTACCCATACTTTCTACACCTCACATCACCCAATGTCCTTTTGAATTATTGGTTTGGAGCGTGTGGACATGTTGATGCGGTAGTTATTGTTTACATTTGGATTAATGTTGTGGAAGTGTGTGTTATACTTTGATTTCTGTCTTATTTCATAGCTAAAACATGAAGGAACACTCTACAGTTAAGTATGAACCACTTGTTTTGTGATTTTACACATTTTTTGCAGTTGGACGGTTATATGCAGGTGCACCAAAATATGAGCCATTATATTGATATAGACCAAGGCCCTAAAAGATAAACTATAAAGAGACCAAGACCCGCAGGCAACCAACAGAGGAGAGTAAGAGTAAAGTCAATGATATTAAACGTATAACAAGGCTGCACCATAATCAGTGCACAACCCATGTGCACAATAATGCAGCTACACAAGTGAAATGATAATTATGAAATGGCTGAAAGATGACATTTTTATTCATATATATATATATATATATATATATATATATATATATATATATATATATATATATAAATAAAGCTGGATGCAGTTCCAGAGAAAAATATACATTCTAAAGCGGGATCCAAAATAAATAGAACTTCAAATCTTGAACTGTAAAAAAATTGTACTTAAAGGTAATGTGGCACCTTGGTCGAATCCTGGAATTTAGTGTAATTAGGCGTACTTTTAGTAAAAAATAATGAAACCACTCATGATTTCTCTGAAAAATGTACAATAAGCTCAATATTCGGTTTTTAAAAATACTCCTCTAGAAATAGAAATAAATATCAGACTGTGGATGATGTCACGATCTGGCAACCACTACCATACTTGAAACGCTTCAAGGGCTTCGATTGGCTGATGGTCATCGTGACGTCAGCATATGTCGTCACACCAGTAGCTCACAACAATGGCCGCCGGCGACGGGGGGCTGAGGGGGCTGGTGTCAGGTAGGCTTTAGCTTTTTTCTACGGAAATATCGAGTTCCAAGTCAAATGAAATATGGAGTACCGGGTTTTCCGACCTGCTTTACAACTTGGCTATCTTAGTTAACCCGCGCGGGGCTGAGGTCTCCAGCCGAACGCGCGGGGCTGGGGGTGTAAATTTTACCCCCTGTTATCTCCCGAACTGATGGTCCGATTTGAAAAATTCAAAAGCCAATAGAAAGATCTCATCACGGACAACTAAAAACATGTACTTAATTTAAAGTTTGAGGTCAATGTCAAGGTCAAACTGAGGTCAGCTGTCAAAAGCGTGGTTTTTGAGGTTGCAATGCTACGGAGATCAGGCAATGGAAGCTATGAGCTCCATACTTCATGGAAGCCTTCAGTTGAATGCAGCAAGGTGCTTTGAGACCGTTAGGCTGGTGGCATGACCGGGTCAGGTCAAGATGAGGTCACTAAAGGTCACCATATTTTTGTATCCAAATGTGGTCATGCGATACATGTTTTTGGGCCATTTTGCATGCAAAATTCAGCTATGATGTTCAGAGAATCATATCTGAAATACTCTGGTCTCAACTTGCACAGCCGGGGTCAAGGTAGGTCATCAGAGGTCCACTTTTTAAGTTCATACTTTTTGCCAAATGACACATGATTTTGGACCTGTTTTGTCTCAGGAACACTATAAAAGTAGTGTAAAGCGTGTACGAGGTCATCCTGGGTCATCCTGGGTCACTATGATTCACTAAATAAAGACAATATTGATCAGCCCTAAAAATCAGAGCGTGAGTCACTGAGCTTTCGCAGCTCTCAGGTTAAAGTTATAAAGCGGGAGACTCAAAATTTGTCATGCATACGCACTGTATGGTGTTTTACCAAATAAATTCCGGTTTTTGAAAAATCTTGAAAATTTTAGAAATTTTGTAACTTTTTCCAAAAAATATTTTTTTAATATTTTTTTTCCAAAACCAAAATTTTGAAAATCCGAGATAGCCATTTTGAAGACCACAATAATGCCTATCGTTTGATGCAAGAAAATTGGAAATCGGTTCAGAACTGTAGCTTCAGCAGCTCTTTAAACATTGCGCGATTTTGGTACAAAAATCGCCTGTAGTGACGTCACATTTTTGCTTATTTCTCGAGAAGTTTTCAACCGATTTTATTTTTATTTGGCAGAAATGTGTAAAATTTATGTAAAAAGGTACTGAAAATTTGGTGGCGCTGCCCGCCATTTTTGATATATCGCAAAAATTCGCGAGGGGGTAAATTTACCCCCAGCCCCGCGCAGGCTAGAATCACGTTGTGAAGGTGCCACATTCCCTTTAAAGACTAGCTCTGGGCCCCAAGACCAAGTATTGATCCCCCCAAGAACAAATCGTGGCGCTCCTGAGACCACCACTTGGGGCCCGCGAAAACAGCTGGGGTCCAACACCGCTTCTGAGGGCCTTCTGAGGCAGCTTTTGAGAGATTGAGACCAAAATTTTGGGCTTTGAGACCGACACTTGCGGGCCTCCCGAGACCAACTCTGGGGCCCCCGAGACAAATCATTGAGAGTCCTTTGTGACCAACTCTTGGCCCCCCTAGAACAACTCAGGGCCCCCAAGACCGGCTTGAGTCCGACTGTGGGGACCCAATATGAACTCTTGGGATACTCTTTGAGACCAATTATGGTGCCCCAAGACTAGCTCTTGATGTCTCCCCCCGAGACTGACCCTGGGGTCCCCGTGCTAACTCTTGAGGGCCCTACGAGACCAACTCTTGGGCCCCCGAGAACAACTCTTGAGACCCTGAGACCAACTAGACCGAATCTGGGGCCCCGAAACTTTTTGGGGGCCTATGAGAGTAACTTTGGGGGCCTATGAGAGTAACTCTGGGGGCCTCTAAAACGTGTCCTCTAAATCCTGAGCCTACCCGTTCCCAAATGCCAGTTAACGTGAGTCTAATGTGCTGTATGTGTGCCCCAATAAGTTTTTGTGTGTGCCCAAATGTACCATGCAGTGGCATAGCCACGATCGGGGGGGGTGGATCCGACAACCGTTGAGGGGTCCCCTTAGTAACCAGAGGTCATCTCGTATGTTTTTCGTATCGTATTTTAAACTTACATTTCCTCAAACAAAAATTTGCGGCGCCTTTTTAAGTGTTTGTTCTTATTTTCTTTATAGTTATATTTTTATCGATCAGGCCAATAGTAGGTAAATTTAGGTCTCCAAATATCAACATGCGCATTGACGGGGGTCTGAGCCATCTTCGCTTTGACAGGAGGTGGGTACCCGCCCCCCCAAGATTGCAAGAACCATGATAGATAGCAAAAAAAAAAACGGTAAACGGCGTTGGGTAGCCCATCCACTTCTCCATCGAAAATATTTGTACCATTTTTTGTCAGGTCACATTTAAGGTCACTAGAGGTCAAAACATGCCATCATAGGGATACATGTAAATGAAGGCTTTCGGTCATTTCATCTGAACAAGTAAAGAACTAAAGAAAGAGCAAAACGATTTTAACTATATGAATCCCAACAGCAAGCCGAATCGAAAATATGTACATAATATGACCTTGTTAGGTCAAATAAAGGATTTGACCTGACCGGAGGTCAGGTCATTGTCAACTTAGATAAAATGCATATCATTAGAACTGCAAAGACAAGGCAAATCTAATGCAGTTAAAATAAACACTCTAGCACCATCAGTGACTAAGTTATTCAGTTAAAACCATTTTCCTATGTATTTCCAATGGAGAGTTCATGGCTCGTACCTGTCCTTAGGTCATCAATATCAAAAATACCGTAGGATATTTTAGAGAACTCGGTAGGCCCATTATGTGATATGAGTTTCAATCGGAGAAGCTTTCCCTGTTCCGACTTATGCTATCTTAAACTTTTTTTAGGTCAGGTCACTTGACCTGTACTGGTGACCTGACCTGCGATGACCTAACCTTAAAATTTTCACAAAAGTTGTAAAAAGGATGAGAGAAAAGGTATGCCAAGTACGGCGGCGCTACGCGCTGCCGTTTTTATGCTGTCTCCGAAAAGCCCAAGGGGGCGGGTACCCACCCCCGCCCCCTGTCCGTCAATGCGCGTGTTAAACCTGGCCCATAGGTATATGACAATATGGCTACAAAAACAGCCAGCTTTGTAGCACATTCTGGGAAATGTCATGTTGCTGCGTAAATGTTGTTAAACCTAACTATCTCAATTCGCTCTGGTTATCAGACTGATCAGCCTTATAAGATTTAATCTTGAAGGTATTGAAGGTCAGTCATTTTGAGCACAAAGAAATTACAGTCTCCTCTACGGGAAATTATTACCAATACTTTGCTAGCCCCGAACTCAGAAACTCTTACAGGAAATTTCCAAAGAGACAAAAATAAATTAAGCAGAACACAAGTGATATGAGAATGTGTCCCGAACGTTATATGACGTCTATTCCGCGGACAGTCCCTGTTGAATTAAACACAGCTATTTTCTTACCCTTGCCAGGGGTGTAATTTTCCCAAAATCTTTGGGGTGCTCAGCCCGTGGGGGGCGGCATCCCATAGGGGCTCCAGCATTGAGGGGGCGGCACCCCTTCATTGCACCAAATCCGTTATTCATCGCTTTTAACGCCTTTTATAGCACAGGGTACATTCTATTTCAATGTTGGGAAGGTATTATACAGCTTTTGCTAATCATGTTTGCTTTTTGACGACATCCCAAAGCTACATATACGTCTTAAAAGAATCCAATATGAGTTGTAAATCTGTCCACGGTTGAAGTATATCACTTCAACACACTCTTCAAACACACTACTCTTCAAACACATGCTGAAGAAGTAACGAAACGCGTCCGTGTGTTTGATCTTGAATATATTTAATACCAAACTTGTCGGTGTGTGCCTTTACTTTTAGCGTTGAAGTATATCACTTTTGCGGGGTGAAATGTTTCCTTAGGAATGGCAGAGTGGATGGAAATTGAAATGAAAGTAAAGGACTTAATCACTACGTGAAAAGAAGGCAAACACCGATAGCGCTCCAAACAATGTGTGTTTTATTCTATAAATATTAATAAAGATGCCAACTCCGCGGTACCCGTGCATGCCCTTTATTTTTTCCTAACGCTCTTTATTTTTTTACCTCAACACACAGGGGCGGTAAGAATCAGTGCTGCATAACTGCCCTGGGCGGCAGTATGGACTAAGAACGGCACAAATTAGGATGGAAGCTACAATCTGGGGGCGACAGCAATTGGCCGGGGCGGCATGAAACAGGGTAAAGTTATAAGTCGAGGGCGGCAGTGATAAGCCCGGGGCAATAGCTATGAACTAGGAGCAGCGCGAATCAGAGTGGAAGTGATAAGGCGAGGGCGGCAGTAATATGGATATATGTATATATATATATATATATATATATATATATATATATATATATATATATATATATATATATATATATATAGATAGATAGATAGATAGATAGATAGATAGATAGATAGATAGATAGATAGATAGATAGATAGATAGATAGATAGATAGATAGATAGATAGATAGATAGATAGATAGATAGATAGATAGATAGATAGATAGATAGATAGATAGATAGATAGATAGATAGATAGATAGATAGATAGATAGATAGATAGATAGATAGATAGATAGATAGATAGATAGATAGATAGATAGATAGATAGATAGATAGATAGATAGATAGATAGATAGATAGATAGATAGATAGATAGATAGATAGATAGATAGATAGATAGATAGATAGATAGATAGATAGATAGATAGATAAGATAAGATAAGATAAGATAAGATATTGAGTTCTCCATAATACATGACTTTTCAGCCCTCAATCACAAGCACACATAGGTGTAAGCGCCTTCGCAAACCAGGCAATACTTTACAGAGCGTGACCGTTGTAGATAAAACAATTTTAACAAGTGAGTTCATTTCTAGTCTATCCTCTTTCCTAAATGCCTGCTATACACTTCTTAACTGTATATCATCCTACCGTTCCATGTTTCTACCCCCCCCTGAAACGAAAAGTTTGTTTTGCTCTTTCCGTTCGTATCCTTGGGAGTTCTAGCATATCGCGGTCGGTCCCGTGTGTGCTCCGGCTAGAGATTTCGGAGCGACACTAAACCGATCGCGACAGTGCACTGCCAGAGTCGTCGGAGAGCAGTCTTTTTATCATTAGTTTGTCACGTTTCTTCAGCAGATCAGGAAACGTCGGCCAGCCCAGGTATTGGAGGGCAGCTCAAACCCTGCCCCACGCTGGCCAAAAATTTGGTGGCTGGTAGTTCTGCAGGCTTGATGCTGATGTTGGCAATGTGGCCACATCGTAGGTGCCTGGATCGATCGATTGTTTTGGCTTTAGGACGTGCCAACCTGGATGGTGATATAGCTCCCAGCTCTGGACTTCTGCATCCTGAGTAACATAAGCGGATCCAGGGGGCTAAGGGGCACTTCCCCCCTCCATTGATCCCTGGCACCCTCTGGAAGGCCGATGACGCTCCTTTGAAAGGTTGATGACGCCCCTGAAAGGTTACTTCACCCTCCTCCTCCCCCCAGGAGAAGTGAGGCACCTGCAGAATCCACCCATGGTCAGGGTTGGAAACCCGTTTTTTGCAAAAGAACTGCGAGTCTGGGTTTCTTACGTTTGGAGGGGATTTCCGGTTTTTGTAGCTTTCTCGTCACACCGTTTCTAGATTACTTTCTTTGGTTGAACATTGATAAATATTGTGATGCTATCAATATCATCGTTACTTATCAGTTTTTGCCTCAGGTGGGAGAAGGGAAGCCCATATTCCCTAAGCTGTTCCGAAGTACCCGTCAATAGTAGTGTGCAGAACCCCTCCTAGTTTTATGGTCACCCATGCATACGAAAAATGGATTGACGTTTGATCAGAATAACATTTTTTGGGGCTTACCAACGCACCCACTGCTATGGTTATACGGCGTCCTCGACTCTTGTTCCTGTTGTTCTCTCAGGAGCCAGATTCTTACTTCTCAGGAAATCCACCAGACGTAAACCCGGACAGCCACGTAGAAAGCAAGTGACCTCATTCCTGCATTCATTGCTCATACATTCCTCATTCGACCTTATTCCTGTCCTGATTGCCTCTCGCCCATGGAAACTAAGCCAATGTTGTAAATTGATGTTGCGGCGCAGTGTCTGGGCGCACTACTCCTCTGCCCCCTCCGGGCAGTATTCCTTCGCCGTAGCCCCAGACCTTACCTGTATCTGCTTCACCTGATGTCATCCCCTTCCTTTTATCTCGCTGCTGTTGTTCGTCCGGCCTGCTGAGCCGTTGCCTGTTCTTGTTTCTCGGTCCCGTGATCTGTGCTCGTACACCTAGTTCCGTGTTCTTTAATGTTGCTTGTTTTGGAATCTGAGCTGTCATTTACCTTTGATTTGATTTTCCCCAGAACTTTTTTTCTCGAACTTTCGGCTTCGATCAAACATGGAGTCTGAGAAGGAGTATGAGAACCTGGTGAACATCATCTGCCGCAAGATGGCACACATCATCGTGGAGTCACGGCTGGGCAGGAGAATTCAGACGCCATGTAAAGTCCACGCTGACGGAGCCGACTGGGTGAGTAATGCTGGGGTCTGATGGAGCTCCAGATACGTGCACCACAGAGCACCATTCTTCACATAACTACAGATGGCGTTCGCTAACTGTTCATTGGAAATTGATTTGCTGTGGCCGTTTCTCTAGTGCGATACCGTGGATGACTTTTTTTGTCAAACGAAACACAGTACGATATTTCCGTACAAGTTTATTATTGACAACGTTTGAATGTATGTAGTGTCTTGTGTTTTCGTTTTTGTTATCGATCATCAGGTGCCAACGGATATTTCTATTTTGTCATGAATGGTATTTTCCATATCGTAGTAATAACTAAAATAAGGTTATGCCCATATCTTCCTGAAGATAAGGCGCCTTAATTCGGTGCTGTGGTTTCTCATTGTGTGGCGGCATACGTAATTCCGTGCCCAGCCGTGGTGTATACACCGTTACATGCATGTCATCTCTGCTCTTCAGCTTAATGCGTTACATGCGTATCTTACGCAAATGAATTATGAATTTATGTCCATTATCAGATAAATAAGGTCATCTTTTACTGTGTATGTAATGCGGAATAATTTTGAATATGTGGTCTCTTGCATTGTTCAGTCCATGTTTTGTAATTATCATTTCATCTGGATGGAGCAAAATGATAACTGTGAGCTGTAAATAATTCAATTTTGTGACTTATCAGCTGGTTAGTTTTCGCTGTTCTGGTGAAGTCGTTTCCCAGGATAATGCATCTTATTCTTATTTACTTACTTTTTAACTAGCTCTTCCTTTACTGGTCCTGATCTTACTGCTTCTGTCTCCTTTTCTCCCTTTATTGTGCCTGTCCCTTTCGATCACGTCCACCCTGGGAAATAAACATGTAAGACACTTAATGAGTGGTGGTAAATGTGGCAGCAAATTAGACCAATTTCAATTTTATACCAATGGAATTTCAAAGCTTAGGTACTCAAAATGTTGCTGGGTTATGAACTTTATCGGATTTTTACAGTTAAATGCCGCGTTTAACTTCTTTTAACTTCAGAGTTCTCACGAGGCTGAGGCTGCTGGACTCCTGTGGCGCTGGAAGTTTCCCGCGATGTGGCTGTGATAATCGCAACGCAATGCACATCTGTTACCTCCATTCCTTTGTACCTACGCGATTTTTGCTTGGAGCTGTTTTTAATGATCTGATTGACAGGCTGGATGACTCTGAACGACACGGCCTTGTCGCTGACGCACTCCTGGATGCCGCCGGCAGTTTAACCTCACCACTGAGGACATGCCGGAGGTGGTGAAGGAGGTGAAGCGGCTGCTGGCGGTGGCGGGCGACCTGACTGAGCCCGGCGGCGCTCCGCTCAGCTTCTGTGTGGAGATCTCGGTGCGGACGGCGGACGGGGTCTCGCTGGTGCTGGAGCAGTGGTGTCTCACGCTGGACCCCAGCGCTGCCACCGGCGGACGCCCCTCCAACAACGTCATCAACCAGATAGGTCAGCTGGGCTGAGCCACACTCCACCCGGCTCGTAGCTGAGCTGTGGGCTGGTCCAGAAGAGCTCTCGCGTGGATATTGAAACGTGTGACCAGACCTTAGCTAACGATTGGTGCTTTTGTGCTGATTTGAGTTGGGAATATGGTAGGGGCTCGGACTGTGTCTTTCAGGTCTATTCGCTACTTATGAAATGGTAACTATAGTCATCCAAATTCCTAAAACTTGTGACGGGTATAGGCCCTGAGAATTTCTTATTTGCACTGAGATAAGTGTAGGACTACAGTTTCTTTCCAAATAGAGCCAGCTGTAGGACTTCTGTGGCCGGCGTTTTGCTCTTTTCCTGGCACGAGCAGGTGGTTTATCGGTGCCTTAAAGTCGACCTGGCACGGTCAGGTGGTATGTATCGGTGTCGACCTGGCGCGGGCAGGTGGTCTGTACCGGTGCTGGGGAGCTAACCTGGCACGGGCAGGTGGTCTGTATCGGTGTTGACCTGGCGCGGGCAGGTAGTCTGTATCGGTGTCGACCTGGCACGGGCAGGTGGTCTGTATCGGTGTCGACCTGGCACGGGCAGGTGGTCTGTATCGGTGCAGTTGACCTGGCGCGGGCAGGTGGTCTGTATCGGTGTTGACCTGGCGCGGGCAGGTGGTCTGTATCGGTGTTGATGTGGCAGGGGCAGGTGGTCTGTATCGGTGTTGACCTGGCGCGGGCAGGTAGTCTGTATCGGTGTTGATGTGGCAGGGGCAGGTGGTCTGTATCGGTGTTGACCTGGCGCGGGCAGGTAGTCTGTACCGGTGCTGGGGAGCTAACCTGGCGCGGGCAGGTAGTCTGTATCGGTGTTGACCTGGCGCGGGCAGGTAGTCTGTACCGGTGTCGACCTGGCACGGGCAGGTGGTCTGTATCGGTGTCGACCTGGCACGGGCAGGTGGTCTGTATCGGTGTTGACCTGGCGCGGGCAGGTGGTCTGTATCGGTGTTGACCTGGCGCGGGCAGGTGGTCTGTATCGGTGTTGATGTGGCAGGGCAGGTGGTCTGTATCGGTGTTGATGTGGCAGGGGCAGGTGGTCTGTATCGGTGTTGACCTGGCACGGGCAGGTGGTCTGTATCGGTGTCGACCTGGCACGGGCAGGTGGTCTGTATCGGTGTTGACCTGGCACGGGCAGGTGGTCTGTATCGGTGTTGATGTGGCAGGGGCAGGTGGTCTGTATCGGTGTTGACCTGGCGCGGGCAGGTAGTCTGTACCGGTGTTGATCTGGCAGGGGCAGGTGGTCTGTACCGGTGTTGACCTGGCGTGGGCAGGTGGTCTGTACCGGTGCTGGGGAGCTAACCTGGCGCGGGCAGGTAGTCTGTACCGGTGCTGGGGAGCTAACCTGGCGCGGGCAGGTGGTCTGTATCGGTGTTGATGTGGCAGGGGCAGGTGGTCTGTATCGGTGTTGACCTGGCGCGGGCAGGTAGTCTGTATCGGTGTCGACCTGGCACGGGCAGGTGGTCTGTATCGGTGTTGACCTGGCGCGGGCAGGTAGTCTGTACCGGTGTTGATGTGGCAGGGGCAGGTGGTCTGTATCGGTGTTGACCTGGCGCGGGCAGGTAGTCTGTACCGGTGCTGGGGAGCTAACCTGGCGCGGGCAGGTAGTCTGTATCGGTGTTAATCTGGCAGGGGCAGGTGGTCTGTATCGGTGTTGACCTGGCAGGGTCAGGTAGTCTGTATCGGTGTTGACCTGGCGCGGGCAGGTAGTCTGTACCGGTGCTGGGGAGCTAACCTGGCGCGGGCAGGTGGTCTGTATCGGTGTTGACCTGGCAGGGTCAGGTAGTCTGTATCGGTGTTGACCTGGCGCGGGCAGGTAGTCTGTACCGGTGCTGGGGAGCTAACCTGGCACGGGCAGGTGGTCTGTATCGGTGTTGACCTGGCGCGGGCAGGTGGTCTGTATCGGTGCTGGGGAGCTAACCTGGCGCGGGCAGGTAGTCTGTACCGGTGCTGGGGAGCTAACCTGGCGCGGGCAGGTGGTCTGTATCGGTGTTGACCTGGCAGGGTCAGGTAGTCTGTATCGGTGTTGACCTGGCGCGGGCAGGTAGTCTGTACCGGTGCTGGGGAGCTAACCTGGCACGGGCAGGTGGTCGGTATCGGTGTTGACTTGGCGCGGGCAGGTGGTCTGTACCGGTGCGCTGTGTGTCGCAGGAGTGCTGCTGAAGTCGTTAGTCGTCTCCACTCGGCTTACTACCGCCTACCGACTGTCGCGTCAGCAGAGCCAGGAGTCGCACATCATCCTCTACAAAATCTACATCGGTGCGCCGGACCTCGCCACACTCGGTCAGTGCAGCTGCCACCTGCCCGCCCGGTGCCAAACTGTCCGGCACTGCTCTGGGACCAGCTGTGGGCGAGCGGCGTCGCACTGCTAGCCCCGGGGTTGCACCTAGTGCCTGTAAGGGATGTTCGGTAGTGGTCAGAAGTGTCGAAACACTGTTTAACGGATGAGAGCGTAGGTAGTGGTGCGAACTTCCCAGGAATTGCTTTGTGCTAGGCATGTATTAGTACCTCCAGCATGTGCGGATGCGGGATGTTCGCTCGGATAGGGTGGGAAATTGACTCTTGGGTAGGTGTGTCATATGGTCAAGAGGTAGACTACGTTCTGAAGGTGTCATCTATGATTTAGACGCCTTGGGAGACGGGAGCAATGTAAACGCAGTGGGGGAGCTGCATATTGGATTTGCGCGACATAGCCTAGTTGCTGAGGCGCCCTAAGCCCCAACACGGGGAGCTGCGTACGGTTCAGGGGCATCGTGTAGGGCCGCCGATGTTCTCGGTCGGGGGAGGGGTGAGGGGGACACATGCGCCCTGAACTTTTCTGTGGTCTTCAGTGCAGCATCTGTAAGATTTGAATACCTGTATTGGATTGGGTCGTAGAGTACACCGGTAGCCAGCATTCTTTAACGCCCGCACTGAAGAGTGGTCTGGCACTAACGCGACGCTGGAGGGGGAGGCCTTCCCATAGGCCTTCCCGTGGAATATACAAGGCTTATAAAAACACGTGTTGTGGGGATGGGTGGGGGCTATGATGATCGACTTTATAGCCGATTTTCATTGACTTAGGTCAAATGTCCAAGATCAAACTAGGTCATAAAGGTCAAATATTGGCCGTGCTAGGAACCTATGGGGAAATGCCATGATTAAGTGCAAATGTCGGGAATGCACTAAAAACGGACCAAAGCCATTAAAGGGAATGTGGCACCTTGGTCGAATCCTGGAATTTAGTGCAATTAGGCGTACTTTTAGCCGAAAGTAATGAAACTACTCATGATTTCTCTGAAAAATGTACAATAAGCTCAATATTTTCATTTTTAAAATACTCCTCTAGAAAAAGAAATAAATATCAGCCTGTGGATGATGTCACGATCTGGCAACCACTACCATACTTGAAACGCATCAAGGGCTTCGATTGGCTGATGCTCATTGTGACGTCAGCATATGTCGTTACACCAGCAGCTCACAACAATGGCCGCCCGGCTAGGGGCTGATGAGGGGGTTGGTGTCAGGTAGATTTTAGCTTTTTTCTACGGAAATATGGAGTTCCAAGACAAATGATATATGGAGTACCGGGTTTTCTGACTTGCTTTACAACTTGGCCATCTCAGTTAAAATCACGTTATGAAGGTGCCACATTCCCTTTAAGGGAAGGTAAAAAATTCCCACTATTTTTGGGTCAAGCTTATTTGAGGTCATTGACCTATGAAGTCACAATATATTTCCAATAATGTACACTATAGCTAGCACTACACCAACCGTTGAGCGGGAAATGAGGATTTACCTTGAACCATGACCTTAGAGCTTAAATTTTACATTGGGCTATCTTAACTTGACCGAAAGCATTGGGATCAGTGACCTTGAAAAACAGATACGACGTTGAACTGCGACCATTTGATCTCGACCTTTATGTGAGGTGAGCTTGACATCATCTTGTTTATGTGGCGTTATGACGTCAGCAGTTTGTCTCCGATGTAGGCGAACTGGTGCCGCCTTTGTTGACCGAATTTCAAAATTCTTTCACCGATCAACGTGCCGTTAAAGTCTCTCAAGTGTGGCCAAGTAGCGTTTGCCGGCTGCAAACGGTTCTCCGGCCAACCTCGAAAAAGAGATGGTGGCCTCCGAGCCCCTGCCCCTCCAGTGCGCATGTTAAAGGTGCGTAGCCCTGGGTTTGCTGGATGAGGTGCAGACAAATTTTCATTGTCATTTCTTTACATTGCTGACTGTAGCCTGATGCGGTGCGTTGGGGAGCTGGCCGTCTCCTGACTGAGCGGTGAGTGCCCCTCCGCCAGGCGACAGTCGGGAGCAGGTGGTACTGTGCGAGGTGGCCACTGCCGTCTCCTGCTGACAGAGCGGTGGGTGCCCCTCCGCCAGGCGACAGTCGGGAGCAGGTGGTACTGGGCGAGGTGGCCACTGCCGTCTCCTGCTGACAGAGCGGTGGGTGCCCCTCCGTCAGGCGACAGTCGGGAGCAGGTGGTACTGGGCGAGGTGGCCACTGCCGTCTCCTGCTGACAGAGCGGTGGGTGCCCCTCCGTCAGGCGACAGTCGGGAGCAGGTGGTACTGGGCGAGGTGGCCACTGCCGTCTCCTGCTGACAGAGCGGTGGGTGCCCCTCCGTCAGGCGACAGTCGGGAGCAGGTGGTACTGGGCGAGGTGGCCACTGCCGTCTCCTGCTGACAGAGCGGTGGGTGCCCCTCCGCCAGGCGACAGTCGGGAGCAGGTGGTACTGGGCGAGGTGGCCACTGCCGTCTCCTGCTGACAGAGCGGTGGGTGCCCCTCCGCCAGGCGACAGTCGGGAGCAGATGGTACTGGGCGAGGTGGCCACTGCCGTCTCCTGCTGACAGAGCGGTGGGTGCCCCTCCGTCAGGCGACAGTCGGGAGCAGATGGTACTGGGCGAGGTGGCCACTGCCGTCTCCTGCTGACAGAGCGGTGGGTGCCCCTCCGTCAGGCGACAGTCGGGAGCAGATGGTACTGGGCGAGGTGGCCACTGCCGTCTCCTGCTGACAGAGCGGTGGGTGCCCCTCCGCCAGGCGACAGTCGGGAGCAGATGGTACTGGGCGAGGTGGCCACGCCGGTCTGCAGTGTCAGCCTGGCGCTTCACTTCCGCACTCGGCTGGCCATCTCCAGCCGCCCCGCCGACGCCATCCTCATCAAGAGCGACCACTTCAAGCCGGAGCAGAGTCCGCGCGTGCGCCACGTCACCGCCTTCGTGGAGCGTCGCCACAGGTGCGCCGGCGCCCTCGGTTCACGCGCAATGTAACATGGTCTGAACGAGCCGACGCCCCACTGCTTTTCTGTTAAATCCTCCAAACAGGTTGGATTAATTTACCCCAATAAGGGTCCATTGTGCGTCAGGTATAAGCTTTTGAGTAGGGCAAGGACAGGTCGTTCAACACCCGCAGTGCTATACTTGGCTTTTCGTTAACGCGTAATGGCAGTCTTGGTCCGGCCACATTCTTGGACTTCCTTGCTGTTATGCGCGGACTTGTGTCTGACGATGGCGGGTGGTACCAATTCTACCGAATATGCTTCGTTTTGCTTGTAAGAAAACATTAACCAGAATAGAATCCAATCAATGATGTAAAATCATACGGAACTGTATGATTTTATATCGTGCCTTCTGCAATGGCGTACGACATCGTCACCTAGTTTTGCCATCTATCACCGTAGGGAGGATAAATTTCCCTTATAAACATTTTGTGTGCACTTGCTTGGAACCAGCGGCCTAAGCTGCTGCCTGCCCGCCCGCAGCGACTGTGTCGACATGATCGGGATCTCTTCCTCCTCCTCTTCCAACATGGACACCAAGACCACCGGCGGCTCCTCCACCGACAGGTAGGGCTGTGTGGCGGGCGGCGGGCGGTACTGCTCGGGGCGGTCCGTCCTAACAACGCCACTGTCTCTGCACCCAGCTGAGCTGTAGTAAATCGACACTGATGGCTCTGAGTGGCCGGAGTGTCGGTTCACACCATTTAGCTTACTTTAAATGGCGGCGTATCCTGTTGTGGCTGCTTCTGGCTATCTGTCCCCTACACTTTCTAATTACCTTACACTCAACATCACCACCAAGCTTGATATTTGGTGCCGCATGACCAGGGTCGGAGCCGAGGGAAGGGGCAATTTGGCTATAACCTATCAACATTTGAGTATTCTTGTCCGATTTTGTGCAATTTACACCGTTTTTAACGATTTGAGTCGCTTTGACCCCGCCCTCATTCCAACAATTGCTTTTGATCCGGCTTTGTGAAGGACCTCCGTTGTAGTGGCCACGCTTTAGTGGAGTGTGTGTGTGCAGGGTATGGTAACAGAGTGCACTGTTTGCGGTGAGCGGAGGCTCTCCGTACGAGCAGCTCGGTTGTCTGCAGCTGCTGCCGATGACCGCTGTGTGTGTGTCGGCAGCGACCAGCGGCGACGGGTGGCGGCGTTCGTCGACGACAACGGTGAGCGGCCGCCTCCCCTGGCGCAGGTGCCGTTCACGCGGCTGATGGGCGAGCCTGCGCCGCTGCTCACCTCCCCGCCGGCCACCGCCGCCCCCGCCCCCGCCCCCGCCGCTGACGTCAGTATGTCAGACTCGCGGCGGACCTCATCCGAAACAGCGCGGCCGCCCGCCGCCTCAGCCGACACCGCCGCCGACGACTTTGTCATGGTAGAGTTGGTAGGTGGTTGCGGTGAGACAGGCGCCGGAGGGGGCACGCATGGCGCGCTGGGGCTTGTGCTGTGGCCGGGCGATGGGCAGATGCGTACACAGGGGTTAGAGGGCATTGATAGCAGATCCAGCGCAAACCCGCATGGCTCCTGCATGCGTAACCGCTTGGTTTAGTAGCGTGTGCAAGCTTTGCTTAAACAGGAATAAATAAAGCACGATGGACGATTTCTTCTCGTGTGATTTACTACGGGCGGTGTTGTGTCTTCAGGATAAGTGATTGAGTGGAAGCAGGTGTTTTTTTTGTTGTTGAAATTACCTTCTCTCTGCTGGCGCCGTGCCCTGTTGGGCCGTCTTTGTCGTCTTCAAATTGTTCCCTGTCTCAGCGCGTCCTGTATAGTCGTGCTTTAGCAGTGTCCCTAAAATTTGGCATTCACCCTCAAGCTTCATTAAGTTTCTCTTCGAGCGTTGCTTGGTCACGATAACGCAAGTTATCTTACTAACATAAACAACGCAAATATGATAACCCCATGTGCCTTGGATGAAACTGTTGTGTTGTGCTCGGGAGTCCTGATGTTTATTTAATCGGTTGCATGTGTTGGAAAAGGCTTCCACGGTGTAAATTTGAGTATGCTGACAGATCAGATGTGAAGTCTCCTTCTCCCGCGCTGCCGGGCGGTGCGTCGGATGGCCGTGAGTGACGACCCCGCTGTGCTGCCACAGCGGACGCCGTTCTGCGAGTCGGACTCGGACAGCGAGCTGGGCGCCTTCTTCCGGACGTGGCAGACGGCGCCGAGCCTGGTGGCGTTCTCCTCTGGCCCCGAGCGGCCTCAGTCCGCCAGTCCAGCCGGCAGCTCCTCACCGGCCGCCGCAGCCGCCGCAGCCGACCCCCAGCTGCTCTCGCTCAGTCAACAGCTGCACAACTTCCAACTGAAATCGCGCGAGTTCGACGAGATGATCCAGCAGCTATCTGAGACAGAGCCCGAGGCCAAATAACGCCGGTGCCGGCGGCCCCGAGCAGCCGTTACGTATGTGATTAGGTCGCGATGCTCTAAATATGACTCGATTTTGGTCTCGATTGTTGGCGCTGTGTCTTAATGTGTAGTTACTGTTGTTTGCACTTGTTATTCCAGGGTCATACCCGCATATGGCACCGATTCATTATTCTGGTATGGTGCTTGGTCCGTTTTGAGAGGACGACAAATACTTTTGTGTTGTTGCGTTGTTGAGGTCGGCGCGGTGGCGCCAGGCGGCCGGGAACAGCGTCCGAGCGCTGCGGGGTCAGTCGACGTGGGGCAGCTGCCACGGTCACACCGGCTGGTGCCAGCGCCCTGCGGGGCCGGTCGACGTGGGGCAGCTGCCACGGTCATACCCGGCTGGTGCCAGCGCCCTGCGGGGCCGGTCGACGTGGGGCAGCTGCCACTGTCACACCTGGCTGGTACCAGCGCCCTGCGGGGCCGGTCGACGTGGGGCAGCTGCCACGGTCACACCCGGCTAGTGCCGGAGGCTCAGTATCGCCGGCCTAGGGCCAGGTTTACCGAATTTAGGCTTCTTTGCTCTCTGTGTTCGTTTTTTTAGGCTGATGACCTCGCATTTGCAATGCCCGCGAAGCGTTGATTTGACATATCGTTTAAAAGGAGGCGCGTCTGAGGAAGCAGGCTGCTATGAGCTGTAACGTGTCGATTGGGCCGCGTTGATGTACTCGTCGACGTCTCGCTGTGCTTGTTGGGCGGGATCCGGTGCCCGTCTCTGTGCTGGGGTGGAGCGCGCAGGTCGTGTCCGCTGTCTTCAATTGTGTTCGCTACCATGGTGCTGCGAATAAGATACAAACGCGTTTCGTCATATAAGCATCATGTATTTTTGGAGCAGGACGCCCCGGGACTATCACTCGCTTGCAGACTGAGCTTACTACTTCAAAATCGCACTTCCTTAACAAGAAAATTGCAGAGAGAAAGGTTGCCACAACAAACACTTGACGAATATGTACGTGAAGTAAGAGATCGAAGCTGCATAGACTGACCACGCCGCGCCGGCACCGCGCTTTCGGCGTCTACCTAGTTCTTCCTAATCAGCGCAGAAACTTCTTCTCCACCGTGCAGAAACGTCCCAACAGCAAAACTGTGTGAAAGAGGAGCTTTGCGACTAAAATAGGCGGCAGCGTTTAGAGTTTTTGTTTCGCAGTAAAAATATGTGATCGCATGGTTTATAGCGGCTTCACTAAGCCCCGCGAAACGCTTTGACAAGATGAGCTCAATCCCTAAATGCGAGTTAAGGTAGACTACGAGACACACGGCTGGGTATCCATGATATAAAACAGAGAAAAAGCTACATTGTGCCGAGAACTAGTAGGATGAGGAGTACCTGAAAGATGCGCCTCGAGCAGTTTGACTGGCAGCCATGCTACAGGAGAGCTCGGACGTACAGCCTCCTGCAATTGAGTCTGTACCCACCATTGGAAACGGGCTCACAAGTATTGATTCAATATTTGGCTTGTGAGCTGCCACCAGCTATCGACTGCGTGTCCACGAAACGTTCACAGCCTCATCATTGAAGTCATTAACACCGAAATCATTGTCACGAAAGCGTCATAGGAAAAGTTTTCCCCAAATCTTTTCCAAAATATGAGGTCGGCAGCAACTTTTGGGTCAGTAATCTAGAGTTAATGGCAAAACACATGTGTTCCTTACCATGACCGAGCGAACAACAATTCGCCAGAAATAAGCCCAAAATTGCTGGGCTTGGTGTGTACAGATTTAATCGCAGGGGGCTCTGGACAGAGGACATCTCCAGCGACCCCTCCCAATGCACTGCACAGAGCAGTGTTTTTCACATGCGAACGTTCCAGTACCCGACGCGACATCACGTAGCGAGAGTACTTCGGATCGAAATTCAACTGAAAGATTAGAGTGCCGAATTATGGGCGCCAAAATGACCAGTACACCGGCAGACGTGCTGCACTGTCCAACAGTGGTCTGTGACGGGACTGAAGTCTGGACTGAAAATCCATCCACAGCGCCGTAGGCAACGGCCTGCTGGCTAGCAGTTAATAGTGTGGGTGGGTAATACCCCGCACGAATGGAAGAAGCATGGCTGGATGGTGGGGTCGGCGCGCGGCGTTCAGTCCCTGGCGCATCACGAGCGGCGAGTTCAGACCCACCCCCACCCGGACCTGACACCCCCCTCTATCCTTCGCTTCGGCCATTAGACCGATCTTGCCTCTCCGCGAGCAGCCACCGACTATAGCGATCCGTGTCTCCCAAAACCTAAAAATCGCATAGCGTTGAGCCATAGGCGATTTTAACGGGAGATGAAATCATAAGAGCGGATACCTAGACGGACCGGCCCATAATTATTCAAATCCTGCGCCACGTTAACTGAAGCCTTGTAGAAACATTCGATAATCCAAGCCGTGCCTTGTCGATACTCTTCTTTCTGCCGGATATCTGCATATTCTGACACTAGTATCACAGACATGCAGAAGGAACTCTAGCTAGTCCATGCGACAACGGCCTCATCACTGCGCCAGCTAAGGAGTACGGCCGGCTCAACTGTCACCACGAGCACATCTGCACCACATACAGCGATTAGACTGACCCAGTGTGCATGGCACATCTCACTGGATGGACCTGAAACTATCTATCGATTCAACATGCAAATATAGGTTAAGAATGTTAAAAGTGCGGAGGTGGGTCACCAGTGCAGAAACTATGAGGATGACACGCGAAATGCGCATTACGTGAAGATAAAACAAAACAGTGAATGGATCGCGGCGATAGTCCGTGTAAACCAGACAGCTCAGATTAAGCATAGGGTATATCTCCCTTTCTTCTACAAGAAAATATAACGATAGCTGGGAGGTGTGAAATCCGAAGCGACCACAACGCGAAAATGGTAACGCGTGTAAGACTAGGCGTCAATATTGCGGCCTCCACCATGTAATGTAAAAATATAAAAAGATTAAAACTGAATCATATATCGTACTACTTTCACCCACGTAAGCTTATGCGTAAAAAAGCACCGAAACCACGATCACAAATTACCCACAACATATTTTTCTTCGTAAGCTGTTTGGCTTCGGTTGATAAAAGCAATTTTTGGGGATTATCGACCCATTGATTTTCCAATGTCATATGACGTTGCAAACGTTTTCCCGCTTTGGGAGGAATATCGGGCGAACAAATTACCCATTTCTGAAAAAACTCCCGGACTATTCCGAGCTACTGCAAACACCACACCTAGGGGATTGAAGAAACTTGGAGAAGACTTGGACGTGCTCAGGGATTTGAAGGCCCTTAACACGCACACTGGAGGGGGCCTTGGAGGCCCCACCTATTTTTCCTAGGTGGCCGGAGTTCCGTTCCCAGCCGGAAAATGTTACTTGGCTACATTCAAGAGAATTCAACGGCCCGAAAATTGGTGAAATAATTTTGAAAATCGTTAATCATGTTTTTACTTATAAGCTTTCACAGTCGGACCTGTATTCTAAAATCGTCACAATAGCGCGGTTGCACCAGTCCACGTGCATCGGAGACCGACTGGTGACGTCATAACGCCACATAAACGGGGTAATGCCTTTTTTCGTTCAAAAGTTATAGACACAACCAATTCCAAAAACCATAAACTTCGCGTCACCTCTAGTGACCTTGGCATTGACCTGGCCTCAAAATGGATGGCAGCATGCATATTTTTCGTTTCAAGAGATTTCGAACGATATTTAGAAACTTGATCTAGCTCTTCTAGAAACCGAGTTACACCCTGGTTTTGTCAGCCTCATTTTCGAAGAACAGAAGCGCCTGCCATGGGCTTAGAGATGACGTCATAACTCCTTGCAACCACTTGACCTAATGCCAATTTTCTGTCATCAGTTGTCAATCTGATCACCCTACATGCCTGCAAAGCGAGGCGCGTCTCATTCAAATCGGCTCGGAATAATTTGAGAAAAACCAAGGCATCTTAAATCCCGACCCCCCAGGCGTTGAAGCGTTAAGATATCCCAATGTAAAGGTCGAGGCTACAGTTCGCGTTCAAACGCCATGGGTCAAGGTCGATCTCATTTCCCGCTCAACGGTTGCTAAAGTACTGGTCATACTGTACATTATAGGCAACATCATATTGTGACGTCATAGGTTAATGACCTTGAGCGACCTTGACCCCAAAATTCCTGGAAACATTTTGGGACCTGTCCTCTATGATCTTGTTCCGCTTTCAGTACATTCCCAATATTTTTGCGCTGAATCACGGTATTTCCCGATAGATTCCCATCACAACCAAAATTTGACCTGTATAACCTCTTTGACCTTGACGATATTGACCTAGATCAATGAAAATTGGTCATAATGTAGATCACCATAGCCCCCATCCATCCACAAAACGGGTATCTTTTTTAGCCCAATATTTTTAGAGATTTCAGGGGGCCTACCACCCCTCTCCCTCCAATGTGCGTTAGTCAGACCCCTCTCCATTGCGAGTGTTAGTAGGAGACCACAGAGAGGACCTTAGATGAGGTGGAGGTGGCATAGAAAAAGACCCATAGTTAAGACAGCACTGCCACGCTTAATCTCGCTTAATCATGATATCTGAAAATTTGGTGCATTTTCGAAAACTAATTGTGAATTCCTAAATAATCTATCACATACAAGTCTTGGAATAGTGCCAGGGTTTGGTCCTATCTAAGTTCACATCGAGGGTCAGGTGTATGAAGGCTTTGGGTTCAGTAGGCCGTTACCCGTTACCAGAACAGTGCGATTGCCTAACCAATAACTGCAAAGTGAATAAGCACTGACGACAATTTTGGCATTGACAAAACATGCTCAAAACGATGGCTGACCACATTACATAAAATACTTCACGCACATGGTGAATGTGCCCGCAGAAGTCTGTGCCCTCTTCTGGACCCAGTTCACTAAGGAGGTGGCCGCTACTGCAGAAAATCACAATCACTAGAACCCAGCGAGATCAACATAACGTGCATTCGCACTAGGACACCATGGCAATTGACTAGCTCATTATAGTAACTGACTAGCTATCGTATCAACACCTGCACAATAACCGAGATCAAATGCCCACCACGCGGGCACGACCCTAAATCGAATGGTCGTAAACGATGTAAAAAATGTCAAATAATACAGAATTAGAAATGAAAAATAAAAAAAGAACAGACGCATACACACCACATGAGATCAAGAGCAAATCGTGCAGACTGCGAGGGCAGATTTGGCAAAGTCAAGTGAGGAGAATCGTTGGACACGTGACTGGAGTTGCGTAGGTACCAAGGTAAGGCATGATCGGCGGCGACTGCTGGCCGCAGCCGCAGAGGCATCTCAAGATTGTACCATAGTCGCGCCCATTGTCACACATAGCCGACCGGCGACCGCGCAACTGAGAGTGGGACCTGTAGCACCACCGCGCGCTCACCAGGCGCCAGCAAACCCGGTAAACTGCCTCTAAAACAACGGCAGCAGCTGCGCCGAGATCCAGAGCAAGAGAGGTAAAAACACCAACCACTGGTCTGCACTGACCAATGTCACCGCGGGGCGCACAGATGCCCGCAGATTGTAACGCTTAAAATAGCACAAACGCCATCAAATCAAGGTCATTAACAACACAATATCATAAAAAGTCACATCTACAAGCGACTGAACCGAGGTCTCGCACCCTGAGGGCATCAGTGGACTTTGGCCTTGCGAGGATCCGCGGTTAGCTTCCCAGCATTTGACTAGCATCTCTGAGTCAGCTCCTGAGTGGGTCTGACGCCACCCTTGTACATTTCAACACGGTACACGTCATATCGAGACAGTCCCGCTGTCATCCAGCTAGAATCACCTTAGCCGAGTGGAGTTCTTTGGCGGCTGCCGAGCGCCGGCGGCACAGGTGGCGCCACTGTCGCCGGCCTCATTCGGTCTTGAGCGGCGCGCCCGTGCCGTTGGCGGTGGGGGTACCAGCCGCCCCACCGCCAGCGAGAAGTCGGGGATGTCCCGGCTGACCAGCAGGTGGAACACCATGATGCAGGCACACAGGCCGTACTCGCAGAAGCAGAACCACGTAAACGCTGCCAGCACACAGACAACGGGTGGCGGTCACGTGCCCAATGCCGCGGGCCACGGCTGGCGGTCAAATGGTTGGATACCACGGGCCGCGGAATGTTACCCATTGCGATGCGTGTGTTTCGCATTTTTCGATCCTTTTTTATCCGGTGTATGTTTTATCCTCCCTGCTTGTTTTTTTATATGTAACGTGGTTTTCCTAGGGGCATTTGAATGTTTTGAAAAGAGCTATGGTTGAAATACCGTAAAATACTCATTCATTTTCATACTCCTTTATCAGTTTTATCATCGCATAAACTAAATGTCGTTATTTATCATTAACTTAATCCTGAAATATAGCGATTCCTGTGTTCCGCTAATATTGTTAATCTTCGGGAAGCAAGACTTTAATTCTCACCTATGATGCACACTGAGCCAGGCCAATTTTTAATATGTTAACTGGGGGCCATTTGCCCCCAGTGCGAAATCCCCCCAGTCGGGCGAAATGCCCCCCAGTGCCCGGAAATTGGCCCCCAGTGAAATAGACAGATGACTTAAAATTGACCAAATGCAGACTCGCCTAACAAAAATAAGACAGAACACCACCCGATAATTATAACTTTTTTCTATTTCTGATCCCAAATTGGCAATCCACAAAAGTTGTGTTAAAAAATTTCCACCCGTGGCAGTCTACTTCATCGTGTGAAGACGAAACAAAGCGCGTAGTTAGGGAAATCCCGGCAAAGCAGCCTCAGCATCAACTAATCACAACGCTGGAGAAGAACGCTGGCCTACAACCAATCAAACATCCTGTTCTATCCGACCGGAAGCCCACATCCCAGCCAGTACCGTGAAATTTCATGATGCTCTCATTTCACACGCAGTCAGTTGTCAGCGCTAAGAGCTCGTTCGTGGATTAGACGGGACACGGTGTAGTCAAAGTGCGTAAGACTGGTTGCTGGTGTGGCGGTATGAAGTGATTAGCCTTTTAATTTATTATTGTAGTGGTAGCATACATAAGCGTCACCACCGGCAAAAGTGAGGGGGCCAGCCAAACTTCAACCTGATGCTGACAGCAAACTTTCCACGTTAGTACCAACAACTTTTCAAATTTGGGCTTTTGTTGCCTTCCGCAGCGGCTGGTTATACAAAATTCCGGTTTACTCCCATTTTGACTGAGATCAGGAAATTGTTGGTCAAAAAGTGGGGGGGGGGTGATGATCCCAAAACAATTTCTGGTTATGTGGATAAAATCATTCAATGGCCACGCGGGGTTGGAAGGGCACCCCTGGCTTCCTATTAGATGGGTAGTGTGCTGAAAATATTGCGTCAAGTCAATATCAAACTGTCAACAATTAGTTTTGAACAGTGATACAAATCGCTTTTTCTGTGGTTTTATGACTACCGCTAGGTGTCGTTTTAGCCTCAAATCTGGCTTTTATGGTGTTTATTTGGCTATTTTAGTGGAAATAAAATGTTGCCCCTCTTTGGCCCTTTTTCTAACTCGGTTTGACCTTTTCCGCTAAAAAAACCTGGCAGCCCTGGGCAGCATCTATAATCTCTAAACTTGGAATAACTATAAAATTGAGAAACATTTTTTAACATTAGCGCGTCTAAGTTGTATTAAACCCCCTCAGAATGGGGTCTTGACCCCTTGAAGACACTATAATGGCCAGCACAAGAAATGCCCCCCCCACTGACTTTTCCTAAAAAAATGCCCTGCACTGAGCACTTATTTCTAATTCACTTACTGAATGCTACATATATGGCGCCAAATGTTTCATACGAGGAGCCACCGTCGCTCAAACCCCACCACTTTAGGGATTCCCCCTGAGGAGGAAAACCAACCAATGCAGGAGGAAAAACCGACGTATTCGTACCGCGAAGATCTTTCGTTTCTGTATGTGATCAGTAAAGTCCACGCCAAACAGAACTGTTTACTTTCCCCTTGTCGTTTTTCTCACCGATACTGCTGAATCTGTCTTATATTTGTCTTGTCTTATCATATATCAAAAGAAAATATATTACGGATTCCCAATTGCAGAGTTAAGATATAAGACCTCGACATGTCACAGTTTCCCCACTTCTTTTTTCTACGACCGTCGCCGCCGGTGCGAACTAAGGAGTGAGGAGGTTTGTGCATCTCCAACCTCTTACTAATAAGACATTGATCATCTACTCTAAAAGCAAACGCTGTGTGGGTTTGGGCTCGTTGTTATCTTCCGTGAAGGTTAATCTCTAATTTCCCCACTTTTACCCTAATTCGACAATTTTGAAAAAGGCAGAGGTTGGGTCTCACCCATACCCGTCCTCCCTCCCCCCTCCCCACCACTGTTGTAAACTTTGATACTCACAGTGGACGGAACTCGAGAATCGCAAGTAGTAGAGGGGGAGGGGAATCGTGATTATCATCACGCCCAAACGCATGGTATCATTCGTTTCATTTAAGTATCCCACGATCAAACGAGGCCAGCATACACCGTGCCCCCCCGGTTCCGCCGTCAGTGTCGCGTTGTATGCAGTGGGGTTTAAGGGCGCAGCAGCTACCAGGGCCATATAGCGCGACTATGCTGTGTTGGTTTCTGCGTGATATGGTGACCCCAATTTAACGCGCCCCGCTTGAAGGGGGAATCTGTCCCCATCCTGGTTTTCGTCAAATGACGCAAAAACACAGAGACGCAGAAAAACCAAGGTCACAGTGCTTTATACCTGACCAATTTCACGCATCTGACCAAAATTTTCAGGTAAGATCATGTCAGGTCAAGAAGCGATTCAAGGTCAAGCGACTCAAAGCCCAATCCTAAGTTTGAAGCGGCGCCAAAGGAACATCAGCCACCCGATCAGGTTTAAACTTTTACAATATGATAAAGCTATCAGGGCCAAAATTCTGCTATCTCAGATTTGTCACATTGGTAACCTAAGATGGGTAAATTTTTCGGTCACCCCATTCTAAGAATATCGTGAAAAAATAGAAAGGGCTCGTTTTCAGTAAATACTGAAAATATAAACTTGGATGTCCTCATATCATGTATTCTCACCACGATCTTGACCAAAAGTTGAGTTTTGATCATCTGACCTCTCAAAGGTTATGTGAGGCCACCTGAGCATACAGTAATTATTTTGCCAATATCATCGCACTGAATTGAGATAAAGCTTCCATTCTACTTGCATTGTGCTTATCTTGTCACTGAGGTTGATTGATATGCAATATGACTATACCAGGCCGCCATGTGACCCTGACCTAGCTCAATGTCGGGTCACTTTCACCATTTATCATAGCAAGGTCATATCATACATCATTCGATTCGCCACGATAATTCTCCACGTCCTTCAAAGTAGCGTGCTAAAGGCTAAAACAGAACCAGAGTATTCAAGCTCAAACCTTATTCAACCACTATACAAATATAGGCTGTAGGTCTTCAAATGAGCACGTGGCAGGGTAAAAATATCCGGGGTATTCCCACTCAATGACTCAGAACTATCCAGATTCCACCCAACCGATGCGAAATATCCAGCGAAGTTCCAGAAAACTATTGAAAGTCAAAACGCCGAGAGCAGGCCGAGTGATTAGTAAATCCACGGCACTTTGGGCCTATTTTCGACATTGTTGGCTGTTGAGCACGAGGGTCGTCCCGGATATTACTGGAGGGGGCCTCCAACCTTACGGATGTCGGGGCTGAAGGGGGAGGGCGAGAGGCGAAGTAAAAGCTTTAAGTCTGCACGGGAGAGCTCTTAAGGAACCTATTCCTTCAACAAATAAGTGTATATCTGCTGAAGTTCATACTGACAAGAGGGAGAAAATGCTAAAATAATTGTTCGCATCCTGCGATTCTGGCGCAACGCCCCCTGGTTGACAAATTGCGCGGGATGCGTCCATTCGTACCCTGCCTTTGACATACACGGTTATGAAATGACGGTTCCCCAGCACGAGATGCCTCATAGGGTGTCGATAAATCAGCTGTGATTGAAAAGAAAACATCGATGACAACAGTCCCACACCTAAGCCAAATATAAGCCTGGAACAAAAATGAAAAAAACACTTCCGCTAGGAAGAGAAGACAAGGTTGTTGACATCGCAAAATTAGTATTCTACTCCGGCAGAGGACCTGTACCTGCTCGTCGGGGAAACAAGAGTCAACACGTGTTTAATATATGCCCTAGTGGATCTCGATACCAGATGACAGGAACATGTGCCAGATTTAATGCAATTAAAAGGAAGCAATAATTCCATTGTGTTACACCGCTTTTTTACGTCAATGGAATTGAACTCTGAACAAGGCAAATACGTGTATTCAACCGACTCATATTAATGACATGTCAGGCATGTCGATCGATGAGCCTCCAGGCAGTGGCGGTGGGGGGGCCAGGGTTTGCGAAAGTGATGGGGGGGGCGGGAGCATGGACTTTCAATTCATTTCTTGTCGGTAAGCGCCGCTGAGTTAGTGTCAAAAATGTAGCTTCACTGCCCTCATTGTCCCCTTCCCAGATTACGCCGCATATCCCTCCAGGTTTGATCGAAGAAACTTAACTCCAGCAAAACATCGGACAGACACGAATGAAATGCGACAGGCCACAATGAAACCAACAGCATAAGACGACAGTGGAGTAAAATGGCCCATATATCTACACAGTTGAGCCCAAAAACCCACCCAGATATCCCGCTCCTCGAAAGTCGATTGCCTGCCCCAGACACGGGGCACGGCTGCAATCCTAACGGCGTAACGAACAGCAGATGTGCATCGATTGCGGACGACCATCAACCCTGCCACAGTGCAACACACGGGGCGAAGCAGCCAGCTGCCGCCCTCATTCATAATTCTGAGACAGCAGCGCCCAACTGATTCCTGGCACGCACAAGAAAGAAAAGACGAGATCAGAAACAGAATTTAGAAGTCACTTTCCGCGCCAAAAACCGCACTCTCTTGACAGAAAATATACAATTTCCCACAAGTACGGATGAACATAGCAATGTGGAGAATTGTTGTACATTATCATGACTATTCTTTTCCAAACATGCCAATCGCCACGACAACATGGGCATCTCTGAGAAGGCAAAATAAATAAATAAACGTTATTTTCGGGACGTGATTAACACGCGCATTGAAAGGGGAGGCGGGTACCCACCCACCCTCGGTTTTTTTAATAGCATAAAAAGGCGGCGCGTAGCGCCGCTGTACTTGGCATACCTTTTCTTTGATCCTGTTTACAACTTTTGACAAAATTTCAAGGTTAGGTCATCTCAGGTCAGGTCACCAGTACAGATCAAGTCGCCTGACCTAAAAAAGTTTAAAAGGACCAAAAAAAAAGATTGGTTATTTGGGCTTAGGGGCGCACCAGCCTGGCAATGCCATATAGCGCCCAAAACAGTACAGTCGCTAAAAGTGTTCCATCTGGAACAAGAAGAACGCGTGATTCAGAGACCTTGACCTGATCTCAGGTCAGGTCAAATCCCAAATTTGACCTAGCAAGGTCATATTATATATCATTCGATTGCTGCAAGCTGCAAAGATTCCAAAGGTCTTATTTGTTTTGCTTTATCTTTACTTGCTCAGATGTATGTGTGTGTGTGTGTGTGTGTGTGTGTGTGTGTGTGTGTGTGTGTGTGTGTGTGTGTGTGTGTGTGTGTGTGTGTGTGTGTGTGTGTGTGTGTGTGTGTGTGTGTGTGTGTGTGTGTGTGTGTGTGTGTGTGTGTGTGTGTGTGTGTGTGTGTGTGTGTGTGTGTGTGTGTGTGTGTGTGTGTGTGTGTGTGTGTGTGTGTGTGTGTGTGTGTGTGTGTGTGTGTGTGTGTGTGTGTGTGTGTGTGTGTGTGTGTGTGTGTGTGTGTGTGTGTGTGTGTGTGTGTGTGTGTGTGTGTGTGTGTGTGTGTGTGTGTGTGTGTGTGTGTGTGTGTGTGTGTGTGTGTGTGTGTGTGTGTGTGTGTGTGTGTGTGTGTACAGAGAGAAATATCACCGGGCAGCTGTCTGGGGGGAGTAGGGGGCAATGACAGCCGAACATCCAAAGTTAAGGGGGGCACCATTGACTTTTCAACCAATTTCTTTCCAGTCAAAGGTTAGAGTTAAAATTTCTTATTTAAGGGGAGCACCATGCCCCGGTCCCCCCCCTCTCAGACACTTTGAGCAGATCGAATCGGCTTAATATGTAGTGTCCAACCTCTGCACACTGATAAACATAGTTGACCCCAGTCACAAAGCTATGTGTTATTTCGTTTCTGCATGGGCTGGAGGTTGGGTGGTTGTGGCTGCATCTTCTGCGACTGCTGAAGTGCACCCAAAATACACAACAATGGCTGTGATCGGTAAGGGAGATACACAGACTCCCTGAATGGGGACAAACGAAAAAAGAGATATGCAATGGATCGCCAAATGTGAATCCTAAAAATATGATTCAAATAATTGAAAGGATCTGGTAAACAAAGTTCGCTTCTGACGTGAGGGTGAAACTTGTTCAGAATTAAAATACCTACACAAGAAAACAGTGGTAGATCGCACTAGGCTTGCAAGTGGAGCGGACCGGGGCGATACCGGCCGACTTTAACTTCAGCTGTTACTGTAGCTGCCGCGGCCTAACTGAGCGCTTCTCAGAACCACCGGCTACTTCGATCTGAGTACACTGCGATTGCGGCCCACATACCCCAAGTCCATTCGGACCCATACCTTTTATCATCTGTCGCATTAATGTGTTGGCGTTTGGCTCGATACCAGGTGCCGGGGGGGACTTGGATCGAAGCGCAGCCACTCCAAATAAGCAAAGTCAATCCATACACGGACAGAGGCCCGCAGTCCTCACAGACAACACTGCCTCGTTACGATTTCATGGGCCGTATCGGCCCCGCAGCGGGCAGCCACGACATCCAACCCCGGAGCCAGCTGAACTGGATGCTACCGAGAATACCCAGAAGCGGCTCACACTTTTGTTAATTTATTCTTGGTTACGGAAAGCAAGGCAGCATTCAATTTTGTGGTCTGACCGCTACGTGGAACCGTACACCGAATGCTTATAAAAACTGTGCCTCAGAAACTAGTGTCACTTTTGACCTGGGTCTTTAAACTTTAATATAATTTCAATAAGATCAAAATGTCAGGACACGAAAACCCTCCACAGTTGTTGAGAAGAAAGTGGGCGTAAGCCAGAAAAACATGCCACAAAAGACTGCAGCTTCTAGCAAACGAGCAAGCAAATATATAAACATCACGCTTGTTTGACACAAGCACAAGCTTGAATAAATAACAGATGGAAATCGTATCGCAAAAATTAATACTATTATAATCTGTTAGTTCTGTTATAATCTGGTACTGTATTGTATAAATTACCAATCATGTCACAGGTGTTTCATTTCGAGCAAGTCCCTTATGTTAAAGAGTTATCAAAAACGACAGCGCATGTTACTACACACAATGCCTGAAAGCAGTTATCAAGACCAAACCTGGGATACGTTAGTCCAGCCACTGAAGAATTTTGAATTGTATGCAGAAATGAGTAAGGATAGAATTTGTTGTTAATCCAACTCACAGTTTCCATGCCTCTTTATTTCGGGCGGTCTCCTGGGCGGCCAACCATATCTAATTCCTCCATGCTGCTCCATCCAGGAAAGTTTCCCATTAAAAGGCAACGAATTGGGAAGCGGGCTTTCTGTACAAACATTGGCTCCATGCAAACGACCGACGATTATTCAAAAGGACAAATTCATTCACAATCGCAAAAGAAGGAAGAAATGAACAGATAAAACCAAATAAAGTAAAAAAACACAAACAATATAATTCGGAAAACCCTTTCATGCACACACTTCAAAGCACGTCCAACAAGCGACGCAATTTTGGATTGCCGACGACTGCTGACAGAGAACCTGCAGACAACAGGGTTCACTACTGTTCTGCGTTCCAGGAGATACCAGGGAACGTCGCAGGTGTGTTCCCGATCCAACGTTCACAAAGCTACTCTGCGGTCAGGGGCGCAGGGCTTTAAATGCAACTGCACATTGCTAGCTTGGCTAGCTTCACTCACCCAGCTCCTGGCAGTAGAAGCGGTGCTTCCAGAAGTAGTAGAGCAAGCCGGCGATCAGCAGCGCGTACAGGGCGAAGGTGGCGCGCTTCAGTCGCGCCGACAACAGCTGCGGCGGCGTCATCTGCGGGTACGCCAGCCGCTCGGCTGCCAGCGTCGACAGCATGTACGTGCTGTGCGCGAACAGGAACGTCGAGAACAGCTTCTCATGCACAGCTGCCGGCAGAAGACGCACTCAGCACACAGCCGCCGCCGACACTGACGCTCCACTCTAACACTCATCCTAGCACAGCAACACAGCCACCGCCTGACACTGACGCTCAACTCTAACACTCATCCTAGCACAGCAACACAGCCAACGCCTGGCACTAACGCTTAACTCTAACACTCATCCTAGCACAGCAACACAGCCACCGCCTGACACTGACGCTCAACTCTAACACTCATCCTAGCACAGCAACACAGCCGCCGCCGACACTTACGCTCAACTCTAACACTCATCCTGGCACAGCACACAGCCAACGCCTGGCACTAACGCTCAACTCTAACACTCATCCTAGCACAGCAACACAGCCACTGCCTGACACTAACGCTAACTCTATCACTCATCGTAGCACAGCCACACTGCCGCCGCCGACACTGACGCTCAACTCTAACACTCATCCTAGCACAGCAACACAGCCGCCGCCGACACTTTCAACTCTAACACTCATCCTGGCACAGCCACACAGCCAACGCCTGGCACTAACGCTCAACTCTAACACTCATCCTAGCACAGCAACACAGCCGCCGCCGACACTTACGCTCAACTCTAACACTCATCCTGGCACAGCCACACAGCCAACGCCTGACACTAACGCTCAACTCTAACATTCATCCAGCACAGCAACACAGCCACCGCCTGACACTGACGCTCAACTCTAACACTCATCCTAGCACAGCAACACAGCCACTGCCTGACACTAACGCTAACTCTATCACTCATCGTAGCACAGCCACACTGCCCGGCCAACACCACTGTCCACGGTTCACGAACACGTGAACCGTGGACATTGAAGGCTACTCAGCAGCAGGCTACTCACGGTAGTTCTCCTTGTTGGAGACGTAGGTGACGCCTGCCAGGCTGGCCAGCTCCACCATACCCAGCCAGTAGGCGGCGGTGACGAGCCGGGCGTAGCGCGCGCGCTGCGGCGGCGGCACCACGGTGGCCAGCAGCCGGAGGTGGTGGTTGTAGCAGACGGAGGCCAGCAGACAGCGCGGGATCAGGTGCGCCGACATGCCCAGCCGCCACAGGTAGCGCTGCGGACTGACGCCCGTGATGGCGCTGATTGACGGCAGGAAGTTGTACACCTGCATAGCGGCCGGCGGTCACGACTCGGCTCAAGTACTCATCTGGAGGCCGGTGTAGGGCCAGGGCGATTACACATTCTGGGTAGAGTGATGTACAAAAGCTGGCGATGTAGCGCCCCGTCTTATATTAATGTGGATTTCCAGATAAGTATGGCATATCTCTTATTTACATGTAATCTATCCGTCCCCCATATATATTTGGGTTGCTTCCAAGACCCAAACTCCCGAGAACCTGCCATAACACTGCAAAGTGGCCGCGATTACCTGTGTTCTCGTGCTTCGAAAATTTTTCAATTTTCATCTGACAAAAATACATATGTACTCAATAAACCAAGGTCAAGCACTGTAGCAAAAATCATGTTAGGAACGATCTGCTACATTAATTGTTTGTCCATCTAAAGGTGCGGGCTTTCCAGTTGTTGGTTGACGTCTTCTTTAAAGGGAGTGTGGCACCCTGATGCAATTCCAGGATGTGGTGGTTTTACGGGCAATCTAGGTTGAAAATGATGAGGCTTTTTTCAGGAGAGGCAGTTTTATTCTAGAAATCTCGCTAACAGCCTGCCATTCTCACTCCCATCCAGGGTCTAAGAGCGTTTCGGGTGCTATGGCAAGTTGTCCGTCTCGCCAGGCAGAAATGCAAATGGACCAACGGATTTCTTTGTTCCTCAGCGACCTCAGTACAATATGTCTTGCGCTGATATATGGACATAACCTGCGAATTTTTTTTTTTACATTTAAAAGTTTTTTTAGGCAGACTTGTATTTTCATACATTGACACCGGACATAACAGCCATGTATCAATTACGTACAGACTTCAAGACCTCACATGACCTCACATGTCCTTTGAATGGTCAGATGCTAAAAACAACTCTAATTAATGGCCAGGATCGTGTGAGAATACATTGTATGAGTATTAACACGCACATTGACGGGGGTCTGAGCCACCTTCGCTTTTACGGAGGGCGCGGGTACCTGCCCCCCCAAGATCTCGAGAACCATGGTAGGTAGCGAAAAACGGTTAGCGGTGTTGGGTAGCCCATCCACCTCTCCATCGAAAATATGTGTACGAGGGGTCAAAACATGCCGTCATAGAGATAACATGTAAATGAAGGTTTTCGGCCATTACATCTGAACAAGTTAAGATAGAGCAAAACTACTTGAACTATATGAATCCTCGCAGCAAGCCGAATCGAATGATATATAATTTGACCTTGCTAGGTCAAATCAAGAATATGACCTGACCTGAGGTCAGGTCAAGTTCAAATTATATAAAAATGTATATCATTAGAACTGTAAAGACAAGGCGAGTCTAATGCAGCTAAAATAAACGCTCTATCACCATTTGTTACTGAGTTATTCCGTCAAAACCATTTTTCCATGTATTTCCAATGGAGAGGTCATAGCTCGGATCTGACCTTAGGTCAGCGATATAAAAAAATACCGGAACATATTTAGAGAACTCGGTGGGCCCATTATGTGATGAGTTTCCATCAGATAAGTTCAACCTGTTCCAACTTAGGCTATCTTAAACTTTGTTTGGGGTCAGGTCACTTGACCTGTACTAGTGCCTGACCTGAGATGACCTAACCTTAAAATTTTCACAGAAGTAAAAATGATGAAAGAGAAGGCATGCCAAGTACGGCGGCGCTACGCGCCGCCGATTTTCTACTGTCTCCGAAAAACCCGAGGGGGGCGGGTACCCGCCCCCTCAATGCACGTGTTAAGTTCATTTATCAAATATTTTCTAAAAGTCAGCCCCTTATTGTATTCTTTGAAGGTCATCCCTGAAAACTAAATTCCCATAACAGACCTATCGGGGGCTGTTAGGACAGATATGACACAAGTTTGGGCAAATTGTTCTTGTATCACTAATTTAAAAATGCAATTTAACAATTTTGAGAAAAAACCTGTTTCCAATTTTTTCACAACTTACTGCAACACCTAAAAATCAATTTTCCAAGGAAAAGATCCCATTTTTAATACCACCACTAAAAAATCAAGTGACCGGACCCTGTGTCACCGGTAAAATAATATCATTTTTCGAAAATATTATATTTAAATATCACCAAGTTGTTATTGAGACCTTAAAAAGTTCGAGGATCTATTCTTTGTATCATGGTTAGTCTCGAAGGTGTGGCTATTGAGAAAGTAAGGTTTTCCATTGGGTCCAAGAGCTGACTGAGGTCATAACTCGAAAACCATTGGACGGATGAAGGTAAAAATATCGCGGCGTTAATCCGCGCCCTGGACTACTGTAACAAATTGCCATAAAAATCTGAGATGTAAGGTGTGATCGTTTGGTCGATTTGTCATGAAATGCCCCTGTCCTCAGTGGTCTTCTCTTTGCATCTGATAAATTTGTCTGTGAGCATCATGGTGGCATCACTACACACAATGCCATAAGAAAACTTTAATGTATTCTCCCCATAACAAAGGGCATAAATCGGAGCTTCTGGTCATTCATTTCTATCCTTCGTCGGCGCGTTATTCGTAAAGTGCAATAGTTAATCGGATCGAATATGGCATTTTTACTCGGTCAGTACACTTTTCGACTTTACCAATGAAACACCGACAAAGACTGGTAACACACAGCAGAAAGCTCCAATTCTATGCTCTTTGCTAGTGGAGTACGCCTTGAGTTTTATTATCCGAGCTACTTCGCTTATGTCATTCCGCGAACACAGTGGTATGTGTAATGCAAGCACTTCAGCCTGTTATGCTCGTGCAACCGGGATTCTCACACTACTCCCGAGAGTATACACGTTTCCATGTTAACAACTTCGTTCCAGTACTTTGAATACATAGGGCACATGAAAGTCTTGTATCATATTCACATTGCTGGCTATAGTTACCCTGTTTTACTGTACATAGTGAGAGTGTAATGTGAATGAGACTCCGAAGCAACTCATAAAAATTGCCAATAAAGGTAACATATGAATAAGAACCTGGAGAAGAAGGAATGGAAAAATAGTTCACTGAAGGATTCAAGGCTGCTGATATCAAAATCAAGTAGGCTTATTCATCTCATCCAGACATCTATATAAAAATAGTACTAATGCAGGAGCACTCACAGCACAGCGAGTGTGGTTGATATCGTCGTGTGTGACATATGCAGAGATGAAACAGGCGACCACACCAACCAGTGGGATGCTCATCACTAAATCAGCGAGCCTGCGCATGTTCAGCTGAAAGCTGACCAGGTCCAGTTGAGCCTTATCCATACTGCTGAAACGAGAGAGAGAGAGAGAGAGAGAGAGAGAGAGAGAGAGAGAGAGAGAGAGAGAGAGAGAGAGAGAGAGAGAGAGAGAGAGAGAGAGAGAGAGAGAGAGAGAGAGAGAGAGAGAGAAGAGAGAGAAGAGAGAGAAGAGAGAGAAGAGGAGAAGAGAGAGAGAGAGAGAGAGAGAGAGAGAGAGAGAGAGAGAGAGAGAGAGAGAGATAGAGAGAGAGAGAGAGAGAGAGAGAGAGAGAGAGAGAGAGAGAGAGAGAGAGAGAGAGAGAGAGAGAGAGAGAGAGAGAGAGAGAGAGAGAGAGAGAGAGAGAGAGAGAGAGAGAGAGAGAGAGAGAGAGAGAGAGAGAGAGAGAGAGAGAGAGAGAGAGAGAGAGAGAGAGAGAGAGAGAGAGAGAGAGAGAGAGAGAGAGAGAGAGAGAGAGAGAGAGAGAGAGAGAGAGAGAGAGAGAGAGAGAGAGAGAGAGAGAGAGAGAGAGAGAGAGAGAGAGAGAGAGAGAGAGAGAGAGAGAGAGAGAGAGAGAGAGAGAGAGAGAGAGAGAGAGAGAGAGAGAGTTTAAGAAAGTAGCACTTGCAGATATATGCCAGGCTTCACATACATGTATTCATAAGTCACATTTCAACAACAATGAGGTATCAGTGGGGAAAATTGTGGTCAGAATCCATAAATATGCTCCCAATAATGGAAATAATGACATCTAATTGGAAACACTTCTTTCAAAATTAGAAATGTGTTCCCACTTCCCACAAATGGGAATGCTTGAACCTATTTTTATAGCCCCATGCCAAAAAATAACATGGGAAGCCTTCTGCCTGGTTTATTTACACTCCACAAGATATTTTAAGGGGGATTTCTACTTTAAATTGATTTCTAGGTTTGAACTCTGCCTTAAATATTCCTTCAAATTTCATGACACTACTTCAATCAGAAAAGATTAACATATGGGAGAAAGTGCATTCAAACAATCTTTCATTACTTCAATTGGAATATTAAAGATAGTTTTTTTCAGAAAAAACATACAAAATAAAAGTAGGGAACAGAATTTGCCTTGCAAAAAAATTTTTCAAACCATATTATTTTCATAAAATAAGTGTTGAAAGGCACATGGCCAGTGTGAGCTTATGCCAAGGAAACTTGTTTACTCTTTGGATCATTAGCTGAAATAATGCTCAAAAGTGGTAATTATGCAGTTTTTAACTCTTTTACATTGCTAAGAATCAAATGACCCTAAATTATTACACTGTTCTACCTTCAAGCAGCATGACTTTTCCAGTAAACTCAGTATTTCAACTAGATGTGCATAAACCATTCATAATGCCTTTTTAATAAACAAAACAAGGTGCAATTATTGTCAATTGGCCAGTTTTGGCAGCAGATACTGTCCTTAATTGACTAGAGTCCTAAAAATCTGGGGTTGACCATGCCTACTTTAAGCCACAGTGATCTAGTGGTTGGAAGCAATGTCTCATTATCAAAGTACAGTAATGTAATAACATTAAAGTATAGCATGGCAGTGCTCTGCCACATTTTTTTCATTTTAGGATGGAAATTTCCAATTATGGGTTATTGTTCCTATCAATAGGAATGCAGCTATCATTGGGAATTCTGATGACAGTTTTCCCCCACTGGTATAGACATATTGAGAATCAAAGTTACTTCATGAGCAATAATAGGGTTAGTCTGCAGAATCTGGCAGGCTTCTTGACAAGGTGTTAGAGGCGGCCCAAATTCTGGCCCAATAGGGATATAAATTTGGTTGCTGGGGCACAAAATTTTATCCACTGAGGCATTATTTTTTTATTTTATACTGTAGGAGCGCCACTAAACATAGTAATTGCCATTTCTTTTCTCTATTTTCCTTTTTGATGATTCATTATCAGTGTGTCAGTGCTGCCTCAGGGGTCAGTTTCTACAGCAAGGTTTCCTTGCCTGTCCCAAAGGCGGTCAAAAGCTGCCCCAAAATTAGTAGGTCTGCCCCAAAAAAATCTCTTCAAAACCTTCCACCTTCTGCAGACTGGTCATTGAGTCTGTTCCAGTTCCTCCTGCATCCTCCTCACAAAATAGTAAATTACTCTGATCTAGCTTTCTATTAGACAATATAACTTTTTTATAGACAATTTATAGACAATTTTGATGTTTATTTCTTATATAAGTTCATGATTCCCACAATTTCAGTCTCCATAGCCATCTCCATCCCCCCAAGCAGTCATGCCGCCTCTGAGGACCGGAACAGACCAGCTATGCTTTAAGCAATTTATTAGCATTCCACCTCTTTAGTGCTAAAATAAGCCCATAGTCAGATTGCTTGTGACAAGAAATGTACCTACCTGCTCAAAAGTTATTTGATGAGTGGGCAAACTTCAACTCAGGCTCTGTGGTGGCTCTGGTCAAAAAGACTTGTAGTGGAATGATGAAAAGTGTTCGCAAACTTCAAAATTCAGCCCTGCAAAAGTTTTCCTACCAACCATCTCTATATTATCTGCCACACTCAGAGACAGGGCAGATCAAGCCCCCAATTAAAATGTGGATTTTTGACCTCGTAAGAAAAAATAAAAGATAGTGCCCATTTATCCTAGAAGACTGAGTACTCCCGCACAGCATCACCACCGTGCAACTACATCCACTGTACCAATATCACAACCATCACAGCATTGCACTTCTTGGGAATGTATAGTCTTGATTGACCACTGCACAGGATCTCATAGCTAATAATTAATAACCCTGCGCGTTTCTGCTGCAGCTGCGCCACATATTCCCTCTTCTCGCCCCCCGACCGAATCAATTCTGTCGTCTTTCGTCGTCTTTTCGTAAAGGCTGTTTTCGGGTTCATTGAGCCAAAACTGGAACTGAATACTCCCCTAAAGAACTTTGTAATCCTCTAGAATACCTGAATTGGCTTCAAAGTTGTCAGTGACGTCATCATTTCTATATTGGATGCTGAAATGCAGACAAGTTTAGTGGGTACCATACCTAGACTCTCCAGATTCGATACAGTATATTCGCAGTAAGCAGTACATAATACATACACGCACCAAAAACGCGCAACCATGATACCCCCAGCGCGGGGCCCCTAAATAACGCCAGGGATATCGGCGCGGTACAGGTCGGTGCTAAAATGGCACTGCCAAAGCGCATCGAATTATAACAATACACATACACAGCCAAGTTAAAATAAAACACAATCATGCACGTAGTAAAACCTCAACTAGGTAATCGCCGAACCATCACGGAACCAGTTTGTCGGGCTACGGGGCAGCAGGGCGCGTCGGCGGGCGATGATCCCTTTTCACTCTGAGTGAAAAGGGGGCAAGTACATACGCAGATCAATGGGGAAATAGGTATTTGTCCCCCGACTGACCCTTGGCACCCCCTGAAAGATCGATGGCGCCCCTGGAATGCCGTTTTCCAGCCCCCCTCCCCGATACAACAATCAGCGACCAAATAATTTAATTCAGCGGCAAATAAAACATAATTGTTTGCCCACCTGATGGGTTTTCCACACAAAAGTGGCAACCCCCCGGTAGGTGCCCCTCTCCCCGGATTGGAAATCCTGGATCCGCCTATAGCAGACTCCTTCATCTCCAATTCAACAATGACACACTTCGCATGTTCCAAGAATAGCAAATATTTGAAACCTGTTCCACGGACAAATTGGCATTTGTTAGACTTGGAGGTGAGAGCGGAGCCCACATCCTGGCATCATGGCTTAGGCACTACTAGACGGATCCAGGATTGCCGATCGGGGGTACCTTCGGGGGGCCATCCGGTCCGGAGGTGCTACTTTTGACCGGCAAAACCTATCAGATGGGCGAAAAATGCTATCGGTAGGCACCGGTTTTCGCATCTTGGGGAGAAGCAACATTTCAGAGGGCGACATCGACATTTCAGGGGGCGCCGTGACCCTTTCAGGAGGCACCGAGGGTCGATGGAGGAGAACCAGCCACCCTTTGCCCTCTGTAGAACCGCCTATGCCCTCCGAAGGTGCCCCTCCCCGATTGGCTATCCTGGATCCGCAAGCTGCCTGGTCCCTTCGTGCTCCACCATAAATCATGGACTTGCAGAATGCAGTTTTGATTCACGTTTCTTTCGAAAAAAATTGAAATAATGCATACAAAGTGCATCAAGTTTACAAAATACTGCGTCCGAAATCATCCATCCGTAATCCTGGCCTAGAAACACCCAACTTTGTCTACATTCCAGCGCGCCAAATAGAAATGATGACGTCTCTGTCACCTTTACCATTTCAGCTGTGGGGTGGCTGCCATTTGTCATTTTTGCTGTGGGTGGTGGAAGGCGGCGTTTCTGGTGGGTTTCCAATGTAAACAACAGGCGGAGAGAGAAGAAGGAGGAGAGAAGGAGGTTGAGAGGAAAAGTGAGGTGAGTGCTGGCGGGTGGGGAAGGAGGCTACTAACTGATGTAGATACGGCAGAAATTTTGTAGATTAATGGATCATACTATATAGAGACGTAAAGACAACGTGTGTCGATGAGGAAAATAGAGATGGTATAAAACCATATTGATATCCCCTTTCGATGCTACACATCGCAGATTGTTTGTATTAATGAAAGGCAGGTCTCAGTCTTAATAAAAACAAGCACCTATTCAAAATATTTTCTCCTTATCATTGTAAAGTGATCCCACTTCAACTTATGCTGAACTGACTACACATGGACAATGCTTCATAAAACTTGCAGTAAGTCCATGCCTTAACACATGTCCAGATTGAGATGAGTTGAAATCAAGCTTTACATAATTTAGTTTCTTCATTGCAGGCTTAACCTGTAGAAAATAAATGTCCACAAATACTTGGAAAGTTAGAATTTATACCAGTAAGATAATTCACAGCTGGAAGATATTTAATGTAAGGCCTGCTTGATGCATGATATCTCCCCTACTCTGGTTTGTGGTGCAATCTTGATTCTGAGGGTGCTGCTGGAAAAATTTTCTTAGAGAGTTCCGTTACTGATGCTAGAGTTTGATTATTGTGTACATATATGTGGAATGCTGTGCCCAGAAATCTTTGTGCTTGATATTAGCAGGTTCAGCAGTGTGCTTGGAAGTTTGACATGAAACCAGTCGTTAGCATTTGTTAAAGATAAAACCAGAGTTTTTGATGATTTCAAGGCTACTCAATTTAGAGAACCATAATTTTGACACCTTGGGTCAATTGGGTGAGTCAAAAGTAAGAAATTCTGTATTTGTATTTATTTCACACCTGGGTGGACATTATCATGCAGTTTTGTTGAGTTAAGTTCAGTAAATTGTGTTTAAGAGCCAAAACTGTGGTTGAGTTGGCATCAATCTGACTTAAAATGTTTTTGCCTGTGAGGTAATTTACTGAATGTAACTACAAAACTACCAGGTTTTGCAAGCAAATGGGATAAATAACTTAAATATTCAAAATGAGACACTTAGTGTATACTCTTTCAATTCAGCTGGGGATTTTCACTCTTATCTTCTCTTATTCATGTTGGGTCCACTTTGAGTCACAAAAAGTCTGAATAGAGTGGAAATTGCTTCTGTATTTAATTCAGTTATCATAAAGGTGTTGCTTCAAACTGTGCTCTTGCCATGCTACCATGTTATCAGATGATAAAAGTGAGGTAGGAGCCTGATAAAACTTGATAAGAGCATGAAACTTATTCTTGTTAATATTAAATTTAATAAAGACATCAATGTGACTGGGCATGTCTCATTTATGGGTAGACAATTTTGAGAGACCATGAAATATTATTTTAATACTGTGATTGCAATTCATTGTTGTGCTTATGATTGCTGAATATTGTTACCAATATAAAAAAATGTCACAATACAAACAGTGATTACAATACAATAATACAAACAAGGCTGACACTACTACAATGCTGGAAAAACTACAATGCAAAAAAATACTGACAATACTACAGCAAGAGTAATTACTGTTGTTAAACTTGCCAGTGCTAAAAAATTGTGTAAGATGCTCCTGTTTCTTTCAAAATCATGTAATGCAAAAAGCTTACACCTGTGCTTTTAAGCTGTTCCAAGAAGATAGTGCTGTACTTATTTCAGGTCCTGGAGTAACATGTCAGAGCAGAGACCTCTGGTATCTTCCAGCCCTGGAGGTGGGCTCCCCCCACCAGGGCTGGGGCTGCCAAGGGGCCTGCAGCTGCCACCAGGGGGTGGTCACCAGAGCCAGCAGTATGCAGCCATGCAGGGGCAACAGCACTGGCAGCTTCAGCACCAGCAGCAGCAGCAGAATGTAGCTGGCTTCCAACAGATGCAGGGTCAGTAATGGCACACTGCATGCTGTGATACAGTCCTTCTTCAAACAGCTCTTACTTGACTTTAGTCTCATCATGTGAATGATGTATCTTGCATAAGTATCTCCCATTGTTGGTGCTGGTTGTTCTGCAATGGGCTGGTGGTGGGAGAAGTGATTATCAGCTTGGTTGTAAATTCCATAGTTTTTAGTTCTGATACCATGCTAATGCTAATGCCAGCTGAACTGCTACCTACATCCTGAGATACATGGGAGATAATCCTTAAAGGGATGCTCAAGCCAATGCTGGTGTGCCAGATGCTCAATAACAGGAATAGGGGGGGCACAAGCCCTTTATTCCCTTGGATCCGCTTATGTATCCACTGAAGTTTAGATGCTGGTCAGCAGTCCCAGGTGTATTTTAACAATTCTAGCACTGGTGAAAGTGTTAACATCAAACGAAGATGACATTGGAACTGGGGCCAGGGCTTTAATCAGTTTTCTAAATGTTAGGTTGTGAGTATGGAGATTCATATTCTACATTGGTAGTCTCTGTTCTCACGTTTGTGGTGGGGAGGGGCTGCACCCCCAAATGTTAACGTAATATGTACTGCTCTGAGGTCTAGTCAAGATGAAACAGGCAGTTCCCTTGAACGTTTAGGTGGCCTCCCCAATTGCCTCCTATGGCCTCCCTGAGGAGTATCCCCAGGAGAGCCTGCATTTTGCATTCGATTCTGGTGCATCGGCTGATCCGCTTTTAAAGTATTCCACCGGTCAGGTCTCTGGCCCATGTCCCTCCTCTGCCTGGTGTAAGCGTGGGGAGACTGTACCGGGGGTGCTTCTCCATAGACTGTCAGTACGGGAGGCTAAGTCGGGCATACTTCTCTGTAGTCTCTGGGTATGGGGAGGCTGAGTCGCGCGTGCTTCTCCGTAGACTGTCAGTATGGGGAGGCTGAGTCGGGCGTGCTTCTCTGTAGTCTCTGGGTAGGGGGAGGCTGAGTTGGGCGTGTTTCTCCGCAGACGGTGGTTACGGTGCGTCTCAGCTGGGGGTCAGCGGCGGCCTGCCTCCGCCGGGAGTCAGCAACGGGGAGCTGACGGCGCCGGGCGCTGCCGGTCAGCAGTACACGCAGCAGCAGCAGCAGTACAGCCCGCAGCAGCAGTACAGCACCGCGCCGCAGCTGCAGGCGCCCAGCATTGCTGCGGCGCTGCGGGGCTCCGGCCTGCCTCCGCGCCCCCTACCAACCGCCTCAGGCCCGTCTGCCTCCCCGGCGCCGCACCAGGTAGGCGCCTCGCCGCCACAGGCATCGCTATACCCCCACTTGTGCTGGCCCTCCTCTCATTGTGCCGGTAGCCTCGCGCATTGCTGCTGTGGAAGTCTTCACTCGATTTTTTTACCCCTCTGGCCATATTTAAACTGGTGGAGGTGCTTCCTTTGGCCTAATCTGTAAGTAGTGATGTGGCCTGGTGTCCTGTGATGCTTATGAACTGCGCACAGGGGGGGGGGGGGGGTTAAATGGAGATGAAGCACCTGAGGAATCCGTAGTGTTGCATTTGGTGATTTGTTAATCAAATAGCTTGCTTTTCTAGTCACGATATGACCAGAGTGGGCGAACCCGATGATTTTTTTGTTATCATTTGGAAAGCCGGAGTGCAGCAGGTGTTGACTGGCTGGAGGCGGGGAGTACCTGTAACATTCCCCCTGCAGCAGGCGGTACAGGCCGGGGGCGGGGAGTACCTGTGACATTCCCCCTGCAGCAGGCGGTACAGGCCGGGAGTACCTGTGACGTTTCCCCTGCAGCAGGCGGTACAGGCCGGGAGTACCTGTGACATTCCCCCTGCAGCAGGCGGTACAGGCCGGGGGCGGGGAGTACCTGTGACGTTTCCCTGCAGCAGGCGGTACAGGCCGGGAGTACCTGTGACGTTTCCCCTGCAGCAGGCGGTACAGGCCGGGAGTACCTGTGACATTCCCCCTGCAGCAGGCGGTACAGGCCGGGAGTACCTGTGACATTCCCCCTGCAGCAGGCAGTACAGGCCGGGAGTACCTGTGACATTCCCCCTGCAGCAGGCGGTATAGACTGGGGGCGGGGTGTACCTGTGACATTCCTCCTGCAGCAGGTGTTGACAGGCTGGGGGCAGGGAGTACCTGTGACGTTTCCCTGCAGCAGGCGGTACAGGCCGGGAGTACCTGTGACGTTTCCCCTGCAGCAGGTGGTACAGGCCGAGGGCGGGGAGTACCTGTGACATTCCGTGGTGTGTGTGTTGGAGTTTAAGGGCGCTTCAGCTGCCAGGGCCATTTAGCTGACATTCCCCCTGCAGCAGGCAGTACAGGCCGGGTAGTACCTGTGACATTCCCCCTGCAGTAGGTGTTGACAGGCTGGGGGCTGGGAGTACCTGTGACATTCCCCCTGCAGCAGGTGTTGACAGGCCGGGGGCGGGGAGTACCTGTGACATTCCCCCTGCAGCAGGCGGTACAGGCCGGGGGCGGGGAGACGGAGCCTCCGGCACCGGAGTACAGCCTGGCGGCTCTTCAGTCGGCCATCGCCAGTATGGAGGAGAAGGGTCTGACGGACGACCCGCGCTACAGTCAGCTGGTAGCCATTCGCACCAAACAGCTACAGGTGAACGCCCAGCCGTCGACTGGCGCGTGCGTGGTGCGTGCTTTGGTGTGTGGGTTGTTGGTGAGTGAGGCATTGAATGCTGACTGGTGTCATTGGCTCTATGGGATTGGTGATATCGTGTGTTGGATTTTGTCATTGTTGTAGCCGTGGTCATTTCTGCTCGTTTGCTGCAGCAGCAGCAGTCATCCATGGCACAGCAGCAGCAAGTGTCGATGCCTCAGCAGCAGCCACCGCAGCTGCAGCAGCAGCAGCACTCTCCCATAGCTCAGCAGCAGCACTCGCCCATATCTCAGCAGCAGCAGCAGCACTCGCCCATAGCTCAGCAGCAGCAGCAGCACTCGCCCATAGCTCAGCAGCAGCAGCAGCACTCGCCCATAGCTCAGCAGCAGCAGCAGCACTCGTCGATGCAGCAGCAGCAGCAGCAGCAGCTGCAGCCTGCTCTGCATCAGCAGCTGGTGCAGCAGCAGCGGCCGGCCAGCCTGTTCCAGCAGGCGCAGCTGCAGCAGCTGAAGGCCCAGATTATGGCCTACCGGCTGCTGGCGCGCAACCAGCCCATCCCCAGCAATTACCTCAACCTCGCAGTCGGTGGTAGGTCGCGACCCTGTCGTCTGAACGTGATCACGTAGGGCTAGCTAGCGCCGTGGTGCTATATCTGGCTGTTATTCAATTTAGCTTTATGTGTTGTGTCAATGCACCAGTCTGCGCGGCTTGGATTGGACTGACGGTTCACATCATAGCGGGAGCAGCCATACAGAAGAGAGACAGCGTCTGTGTGGGGTTTCAGGAGGGAAGCGTCCCGACCTGCCGACGCCGTCGCCGCCGCCGCCTGCGCAGCCGCCGCCCCCGCAGTACTCGCCCCAGCAGCAGGGCTACCGTGCGGCGGCCGCCGCGGTGGCGGCGCAGGCGCGCGCGCAGCACCCGCCTCCGATGCCGCCGCCGGCGGTGCCGGGGATGCCGCCCATGGGTCCGCGACCGCCGGCACCGACAGGACAGCAGCAGCAGCCACATCAGCAGCAGCAGCACCAACAGCAGCAGCAGCAGCAGCAGCCACAGCAGCAGCCGCAGCAGCAGCAGGCACAGCAGCAGACGGGAAAACAGAGCAAGGTGGGTGGTGCAGACCTGCTGAAGTGGGTTTACCTATGCCTTGATGTTGTGTAGGGTCATTTTCGTTGTCATTGCCTTCCTTACAAAAAGTGGAGTACGTGCACTTAGGCTCTCGTCGTGGAGAACTGCGACTGCACTTATCGGAGAGGTGAGTACGCGCCATATGTGCGATGTGAAAATTTTACCCTCTATCTTTACATGGTGAGGAAGTCTGCGTTTCACCAGGTATACGCCCTGGTGGTGACCAGTGGTGTTCTGTCAGACACGAGCTCGCGCCCCCGTGCGCAGGTGACCACGATGCCGCGGCCGGAGGGGCTGGACCCGCTGGCGCTGCTGGGTGAGCGCGAGAGCAGGCTGGTGGCACGCATCACTCAGCGGATCGACCAGCTGAGTGTGCTGCCTTCCTTGCTCAACGACGACGCTCGCGTGCGCTCCCAGATCGAGCTGCGCGCCCTCCGACTGCTCAACTTCCAGCGCAAACTGCGACAAGAGGTCGGTATCTGCAGCACTCTGGGCTGAGGCCAGTGTCTCAGCTGCAAAGTCGGAAATGGGGAGGGAGGGGGGGGCGAGAGTGCTGGTAGTGGACACTCAGCGCAGTGGTTTATCACGAAATTGCGTAAAAAAATGGGTTGTGATGCTTACTATGCTTCAATGGCTGTGCCAATGTCCATTCACTGTATTCTTAACATCGTGACCAGCACAATCATGAGAAATAGTTGTCTGGCGTGACCGCCTGGACCAATCAGAGGCGGTGGGGATTGCTTTGCTGGGGTGCGATGGGCTGAGAGTGCGTGCTCGGCGTTGGTGGCAGGTGCTGGAGATGAGCCGCCGCGACACCACGCTGGAGTCGGCCACGCTCGGCGTGCACGCGTACAAGCGCAAGAAGCGGCAGGGACTGCGCGAGGCGCGCATTGCTGAGAAGCTGGAGAAGCAGCAGCGATACGAGGCCGAGAAAAAGAAACGCCAGCGGCATATGGTGAGCGCCAGGAGATAGCAGTCTGCTGGTGCTAGGCCGAAACGGCCCATTCAAACGTCCCTGCTTACATGCATTGTGCTTGGGCGTCAGTCTCTCCTTAAACTTGGAATGCTCTTGCTGCCGAAGTTTTTGGGGTGAAGCTGTATCAGTGTTGTATGGGAGTTGTTCGTCACCAGCCGTGTTCTCGCTCCCGTACGTCTGACCCTGCGCTGGTAACTCCCGACTCGTTTGTGCCGTTCTTCTGTACTGCAGGAGTTCTTGTCGGCGGTACTCCAGCATGGCAAGGAACTGCGCGAATTCCACCGGGCCGCACAGCTGCGCCAGCAAAAGCTTACCAAAGCCGTCCAGGTAAGTCGGAAACTCACCAACCGCGTCCAGGCAAGGCACGCTTCGTCGGAAACTCTGGGAAAGACATTTAGGTGAGACGTTCACGGGCTGAAATAATTCAAAGGCAGGATTTCGCAGCAGAAATCATGAAATTTAGAATTCCCTTACGCGAAAGTGTTTCGGCCTCTTGCCACTGGTGCTTATTTTTGTAGAGACCCTGGAAGTCCGGTAAAAAAAAAACACGACCGGGTCCTTTGCGTTAAAGTGAAGCACAAAGCCAAGTTTTTTTCGAACATGACTGTGTTTTGTGTTTTTCCTGGCGTATTTTAACTCCCGCCTGATCCCTCGGGTTTGAACTCTGGGACGGCGCACCCTTCTGTGCGTAGGTGCACCACGCCAATACGGAGCGGGAGCGTCAGAAGGAGCAGGAGCGCATCGAGAAGGAGCGGATGCGACGCCTGATGGCCGAGGACGAGGAGGGCTACCGCAAGCTCATCGACGAGAAGAAGGACAAGCGGCTGGCGCTGCTGCTGGACCAGACGGACGAGTACATCGCCAACCTCACTGAGATGGTCAAAGAGCACAAGGTAGCCACTCCTATCGGTCAGCCACTTGATGGCGTTGTCCGGAGTCCTCACGAGCTGTACGTACTGTGTCGTCTTTCGCTTACGATTTACCCTGCGTTTTCACTTGCGGGAAATCGTGCACATACGAGCGCTTTCGGAGTACATGTAGACCACTGCATGGTTCACACGATTGCATTCATATGAATTATGTTTAACTGATATGTGTGAGGCAAAAGTTCATTGGATATCTTTGGTTGTTCGTTCAGGGTATTACGCTATGCCCGCTAGAATTGGAAACACACAATTCTGCCTACACAAGTACTGGATTTAGGTTGTGTTATTTACTTCTTCGTATGGAATCTTCAAGCGAGAAGTAGAGCAAGGCCTAGTGTGCGTTGTGGTACGTTTCACTGCGCGTTTCGATCGCGACTCATCTCCATTTGATAATGTTCTCGGTTCCAGGCTGTAATTCTGAAGAAAAAACGGGCATGCTATGCACGGTCTCTCAGACTCTGCTTCCCTGTGGTGAAACATTTCATGGAAATTCGAGACTCTAGCTTAATTGCTCTAGCTTAATTGCGCTATCCGAAGCAGTTTTTCATGATCAATGCGTGTTGGATGATATCAGAAGCGGGAAATGGCTCTGAAACGTCTGAATGGTGGGAGGCTCAAAGTGTTCCCCCTCCTCCCCATAAGATCTAAAAAGCAAAGAAAGTTGGGAAGTTTCCCGCTTTGGTTGTGTGGAGGCTGTAGTGTTTTACGTTCTATAGTAATTTTATTTACCTAGGGCAATCTATTGGAAGTCAAACGTGGTCATAAATTCCGAATTTGGGCCATGCTTTAGACATCCCGAAATGCCCAGAGTATGCCGAAAAACTCCTGAATTCACTAACAACGGACTAAGATCATGGAGGGCAGGTGCCATGAAATGCTATTCCAGAGACTTCAGGGTCATGATCGTTCAAGGTCATTGGCTTTTGACATCAAAATACGGTATATTCCTAATAGTGTGCACTATGACTAACATTTATCGCCCGTTGAGCTAGAAATGAGGAGCTGACCTTGACTCATGACCTTTGGATTTGGTCTTTGACCTTGTAATTAGCCTCAGGTAACTTCCACTATGACTTCGAAGAAAAAAATTGGTCACTTTGGGTCCTAATGATAGGACCTTTTACCCAAAAAATACTCCATATATATTCGTATCCGTTCGTGGCGCAACCTGGCAACAAGGTTTATTGTGGTTTGGAAGCACGACGCGTTACCCGATCATGGCGCCACACTCATGGTAAGATCTTTAAGCTCTACGAAAGGATAATTGTGTAATGCAAAATAGTGGGCTAATGATCCATTTTTCGGCAGAAATAAGGCGAAACCCATCACGTTCGATAGAAATACCCCTAGAACCGCTTCACACTGGAACTGAAACTAGCTGCCATATTCCCTTTAAAAGAGGTCCATGTCTTTTCCGATTTCGGCGCCAATTTTGATTGTTTTTTATCGGCATGCCCTTCATCTTGTTGACATATATGCTGCAGGCGGAGCTGAAGCGGAAGAAGTTGGAGCATGCACGTGTGCACCACGACAGCGGTGATCCGGCCCAGCAGCGGGTCATCGTCATCAACAGCGAGAGCGGCCTCACGCTGGCCGGCGAGGAAGCGCCGCTGTCAGCCAACCTGCAGGTCAGAGGCGCCGCTGTCAGCCAACCTGCAGGTTGTTGTTGTTGTTGTTGTTGTTTATTCCCTCTGGGTCCTTCGCGGACCATAGCCCAGCGGCTCCCTGTGGCAGAGGTAGCCGCCGGCCAAGGTCGCCACCAGGTCGCCGTCCCGCAGCTGCTCCGGGTCGATGTGGATGCTGCCTCGATGGCGCAGGCGGGCGCCGGCGAGGGACGGGCAGCGCAGGAGCACATGCTCCGGCGTGTCGGCCTCCTCGCGGCAAACGGCGCAAAGCGCCGCTGGGCACCTCTTGTCGGCGCACTGCGAACACACCGGAGAGGGGTGTCGGCCGATGCGATGCAGGTACTGGAGTGACCGGCCCCAGTGGCCGGCCCTCAGCTGGTGCACGTCTACGGCCGCCTCTCTGTCATCGCCGGTGACGGGGGGCGGCAGGTGACCCCCATGATGCGCTTGTGTAGGCTGTCCGGCCAGCCCGCGATCCATCTCTTGGTAGTGTCGCGGGCCACAGCCTTAGTTGCTGTCCTGACATCTACTGGCACTTCTGCTTGTGGCAGGCCAGATGCCTCCTTCGCCAGAGTGTCGGCGCGTTCGTTCCTGTCGAGGCCGCAGTGGGCCGGGACCCACTGCAGATATACATTCTGGCCTCTTGTCGTGATGGCGGAGAGGAGATGCCAGATATTTGAGCCCAACGGCGCCGTCTGCCCTCGGCCTCTCGCCAGGGTGGAGAGAGCCGCCTGGGAGTCGAGGCAGACGACCAGCGGGAGCCTCACGTGGACGCCCTCCAGGCTGGTGAAGGCTTCCAGCGCGGCCCTCAACGCGCACAGCTCCGCGCGAGTGCTGGAGCACAGTCGCCCGGCCGCTTCCCGCACCTCTCTGGTCTCGCCGGACGGGAGAACAATGAGGGCTCCCCCGCCGCCCAAGGATGTGCCACCAACGGCGGAACCGTCGGACCAGATCCAGGTTGCCTCTTGTGGCAGCTCGGTGAGGTGCTCCTCCGCTGCGGAGCGGCGCACCGCGTCAGGGGCGTTCCGGCGGCCCCGCGGGCCAACATCCAGCGAGATGTTAACTCCTTCCTTGGTGGTCCATGGTGGGGCAGTGACGGTGAGGCGCTCCTCCACTCTGACCCCCGACAGTCCGGCCTCTTCCATTGCCTCCCGGCCGGAGTCTCGCCAGCCGGACGTGGCCAGGCGCCTGGGTGCGGCGGCCTCGGCAACCTCCCGGAGGGGGTCGCCCTCGGGAAGCGACGTCGCTCGGCACAGCATACGCGCCGACAGTACTCGACGTCTTGATCGAGCCGTAGGTAGGCCTGCCTCGGCCATAAGTGGGTCTATCGGGGTGGACCGCGGGCAACCCGTGACTGCGCGAGCCGCCGCGCGTAGCTCGCGGTCGATCACCTCGACGTGGGAGTCAGAGGCCGCGGGGAGCCAGGCTGCTGCCGCGAACTCCAGCGCTCCACGGACGTAGCCGTTGGCTATTGTTCTAAGCTGCTGTTCACGCAGGCCCCAGAACCTTCCCGTCAGCTTGCGGAGCTGCGCCGTCCGCGGCTTGACTTTCCTCCTCAGACTCGCGCAGTGCTCGCCGAAGTGGAGGAGGCGGTCAAGCGTCACGCCGAGGAGTTTCAGGTTGTGTCTTCCAGCCACAGGTGAACCTGCGACCTTAATGACGAGGTCTTTGGAGTCCTGGGCCCACTGGGAGAGGACCAGCGCCTGGGTCTTGTGGCCCGCGATGACCATCTTCCACTGGTCGGCCCAGCGGGCCATGACGTCCGCTGCTTGTTGAGCCCTTGCCTGGGCCACCTCCATCGTGCAGCCGGCACTCAGAGAGGCGGTGTCGTCGGCGTACATGAAGATAGACGTCCGATCGACTTCGCGCAGGTCCTCTATAAGGTCTGCGGACCACAGGGTGTACAGTGTCGGTGCCAGCACCGAGCCCTGTGGGAGGCCAGCGCGGAATATCCTCTCCGAGCTGCGCGTTCCGTTGATTTCTGCGCGCGCCCTTCGGTCCCGAAGGAAGTGGTGAATCCAGTAGACCATGCATTTGGGCAGATTCTTCCTGAGTAGCTTCAGCTGCAGCATGCGATGGTCAATTTTGTCGTAGGCTCGAGAAAAATCAAAGGCAAGGAGGACGAACTTGTCCGCTGTGCGGCCGTCGACGGGCCGGCCCCTTGGCGCTCTGCAACCTGGGCGACCGCAGCCCGCTGGGCCAGGGAGAGCTACGCTATGTGCCGTCAACCCGAGCGAACCCGGGGAGCCGGGGGAACCAGACCCCGCCAAAAACCATGAGACTCGGTGGGGCTCGGGTGTGGAAAGCGACCAATGCCAACCTGCAGGTCAGAGGCGCCGCTGGCCGCCAACCTGCAGGTCAGAGGCGCCGCTGGCGGCCAACCTGCAGGTCAGAGGCGCCGCTGGCGGCCAACCTGCAGGTCAGAGGCGCCGCTGGCCGCCAACCTGCAGGTCAGAGGCGCCGCTGGCCGCCAACCTGCAGGTCAGAGGCGCCGCTGGCCGCCTACCTGCAGGTCAGAGGCGCCGCTGGCCGCCAACCTGCAGGTCGGACGACTGAGCCTTCGTTGATGATGAGACTCGGTGGGGCTCGGGTGTGGAAAGCGACCAATGCCTCCAAAGTCCAAGCGCAGAGCTGGTGCATTGTCTGAAACTTGTCCGACCGATTTCCGAACCGGGCTTAGATATATCGGTTTCCTATAGGTCCGGTTACCGATCGGTACCTCATAGGTTATTAACGAACTTTAAAGGGAGTGGTCCACTTATATCATAGGGTTTCAACTGAAATAACAGTTTGGTAGAGCGTGTTGAGAAACCACCACCGGCATATTCCATTTCACTCAAGACTCTTTGTATTGCTTTTCCGCACAATTTATTATTCAAAATAATTGGCCCCTAGGCCTTAGTTCAAACCCCGAAGGAATTACTTTCCTTCTCGTTGCAGCGATTTAATTGGTCTTTTTTTTTAAGAAGGGGGCCAAAAAAAAAAAAAAAAATCATGAGCGATTTCCGGTCATTGCAAATTTCATGGCAGCGAGTGAACTATTTTTGCGAGTAAGGCGCCGCTTCGGCGGCCGCCCAGCTTCACGTGTGTGAACGGCAGACTTGGCTGGAGGCCCACCCCGGCTGGGCGGTGGCGCCCGAGGAGGTGGTGGACGAGGACTCCTGCTCCGGAGACGCCCACAAACTGGCCAAGGACGACGCCGGCACCGACGGCGACGAAACGGCTGACGCTGACGCCGGCGGCGAGCCTGTGACTGCCAAGACCCGGACCGACGACGACGAGTACAAGAAGGCGGAGGGCGAGGCCAACTACTACAGGTCGGTTCCGGTGCGGTCGGCTGAGACTACTGGTGCTGTTGTCTGATGTCAGGTTTGCTGATGGTTTGTATGTGTCAAGTCGCTTTCCGTGGCTTGCGCGGTAGGGGGAGGTGTCATTTAATGGACGAGGAAGGGAGTGTGGTGTCAAACCTTGGTAGACCCAACGTTCGATCAAGGGAATACAGCGGTTGCACTTGTTCTTAGTTGGACAGTCAGCAGGAACCCATGTCTAGCATCCAGTACGTTATCGAACGTCTAACGTTTTCGATACCATAAGGTTCCTCTCCCACAACGCCAGTGATGGAGCGATTTCCCCATGCTCAGCCTTTCCCCTATTTCCCATATAATACATTAACGTCAGTCGGCGAACTGGGTTTGAGATCCGAAAAAGTATCTGTAAACCTGTTTTACCTCCCACTCTTCCCCGTTCCACAGAATTCCTAACTGTGCTGTCGATCCTGCCTCCCCGCTTTCGCGTGCAGAGAAGAGAAATGAATCTCTCAGCTTTCCAACAGTTCCGCGAGTAAACACGTCCCTCCTCCTTACCGTGACAACCGTGACATTGAGTAGCAAAAGTAGATATGGCAACGCACCTTTCATGTTGCGGCTCCCTCGAGTAATGGTACCGTAGTCCTGTTAGTGATCTGGTACCTTCGAATGCCTTGCATCTATCAGTGATCCGTCAAATAGTGTTCTGAGCATGCCGGCCACCCTCTGTGTGGTTCCGGGTAGTTGGGAGCTGAGCGTAGCAGCTGCTCGCGTCTCTACACAGTATAGTGTGCTGGTGTTTGCATGCAGATCGAGTCTGAACTTTCCTCAGAAGACTGCGGTACGGGATTCTCTGATTGCTTTTTATCTCGTATCGACTTCCGAAGTATACGGGTTGGACGACTGAAAGTGACCTGATCCGACTCGGTTTGCTGTCATGCTGTCCCTTTGGAACCCACAGTGGAATTTAATGGCGTTTTGCTGCGAAAAATTGTTTCTCAACACACTTCGAAAACGCCGTTTGTTTCTGCTCGAAAATCAGGCTAGCACCCCTCGTTCTCTAACCTTCTGGTCCACAGTAGCAGGGCGCTCTAACACGTGTCAGCTCAGATTTGATATCGAAAAGAAGCATCATGGATCCGTGTGTGAGTTAGTGAGGAAATAATATATTCGCCTGTGTTTATAGATCTTCAGCAGTCAGGAGTTGCGTTGAGTGTATCAGAAATGACTACTAAATGAGAACTGATCAGAAACTTTCGCATGGAAATTGTTGTGCCCATGGATTCTCAAATGGTTTGACCACTCTTGTGAATTTAAAAAGTTTTATCACGGCGCTTTTGAATGTTTCATGCTGAAACTGGTATTTATCTTATTCTCGTGCGAAATTAGTTCTTATCCAGGTCGTTAAAGCACCTGTGAAGTCAACATTCTCAGAGTGAAAAATGTGCAGAACCTGCTGTACCGCTGAACAAATTTGAAGTTTGCACTAACCCTCAAATCTGTTAATGTGCTCATGAACCAAAACCAGTGCAGTGCAATTCGGTACATTTTGCAGCCAGCCGCGTTGCGATATCGCAGACCAGATCCTATCTCTACCCTGTTTTGGAAAGAAACCTAGTAGGTAAGCGCCGCCAAAGTAAAACAAAAAATAACCACCGAATTACCCTCCCGTGACATTAGAACCTATACAGTTGTGAGGTTGAACCATCCCAATGTTACGCAATTTGGACCCATTTTTGGGGATTTTTTCCTTTAAAGGATATGTTTTTCCGGATTTTCATACGAGGCTCGAATGTTTCTCATTTGGCGCTGACTAGGTTTCCCCATGCCACAGTAGATGAGTTGCGGGTTGCCGCGCTCTGGTCGAAGCTGTGAGGTCAGCTAACGGCGTGACATCTGGTGTCGCCAGTATCGCTCACGCCATCCATGAGTCGGTCACCGAACAGGCCTCCATCATGGTCAACGGCAGGCTCAAGGAGTACCAGATCAAGGGACTCGAGTGGCTTGTCTCTCTGTACAACAATAACCTGAATGGTAGGCATCGGCGGCGTGCTGTTCGCCGCCAGCCGGCGTTTTTAGCTGTAGTGGTGCATTTACAGTTCGTGGTGCTCAGTCTGTCTAGGATTCGTGTGCCCATCTTTTTACTAATGAAGCCTCTTGTTTCGATCTTTTTCTTCTGCGACAATTGTTATCGCTCGCATCCTTATGCTGTACCTCTTGGTGTAACGCGTAGTGATCTCACTTTCTCACTTCTGGTATTTTCCTCGTGCTGGGCGGACCTGTCTCTACCCTTATTCTAAATCTTCCTTAAATCAGCTTCTTTTTCTTGTCGATTTCCCCCTGTGCGTTCGCGCTTTTCGAGACGTTTCGGCAGCACTTTGCTGAAACTCTGCCTTGCCATAACATTCTACGAAAGACCATTGTCCCTCCTCTCTTTGACAGCTGCCCTCTCTGGCGTTTGGATTTGGCTGATCCGTTGGCCCTGGCCTTCTGCCACCCCCAACCGACAGGTATTCTGGCGGATGAGATGGGTTTAGGTAAGACGATCCAGACGATCGCGCTGGTCACCTACCTGATGGAGAAGAAGAAGGTGAACGGGCCGTACCTCATCATCCTACCGCTGTCCACGCTCTCCAACTGGGTGCTGGAGTTCGAGAAGTGGGCGCCATCAGTGCGCGTGGTGGCCTACAAAGGCTCGCCGGCGGCTCGGCGTAACATTCAGATGCAGATGCGCGCCTCCAAATTCAACGTGCTGCTCACCACGTACGAGTACATCATCCGCGACAGGGCCGCGCTCTCCAAGGTCAGTGCAGTGGGTGGCTTCAGCATGTGAGTGTTTGAGAAGGTTTTATGGCGGGAGAGTGTATGTTCGGTGAGAGAATAATTGTATTATTTGTGGTTACTGACATGCACAGACTCGCACTCGGTGAAATGCTTTTGATAGTGAAGTTTCCGGCTATGAAATTCTGTTCTAGACAGATGAAACTTCATCCGTATAGAAATTATTGCTAGTTAACCAATGACGAATGCATTCCCGAACCGGTAATTTATATTTCGCTGAATGTCTCTTATATTTTTGCTTCTGATCAGAGTCGAGCACGAAGGCATTGAACCCTTCAAGCCTCCGCCCTGAACCACACCAGATAGTGTGACTGGAAGCCCTTCCAAGCCGTGCTTCAGGCAGCTGTCGCGTCGCCGGCGGCCTCCTCCGCGTGACCCGTCCCCGGCCTCCACAGAGCCGCTGGAAGTACATGATCATTGACGAGGGCCACCGCATGAAGAACCACCACTGCAAGCTGACCTCTGTGTTGAACGCGGCCTACGGTGCGCCCCACCGTCTGCTGCTGACGGGCACACCGCTGCAGAACAAGCTGCCCGAGCTGTGGTCCCTGCTCAACTTCCTCCTGCCGTCCATCTTCAAGGCCGTCTCCACGTTCGAGCAGTGGTTCAACGCGCCGTTCGCCACCACCGGAGAGAAGGTGAGGCTGTGGAAAATGACTGTTCTAGTCAGGTAGTCGTGGATTGCGAAGTCACCGTGTTTTTCCATGGAGTGAGTGTTGCAGTGATCGACATTTATGCCAGCACTGTGTGGGTATGCCGCCCTCGCGATGGCGTAGTTGTTGGGACAGCACCTGCATCGTTGACGCCGCGCCGGCCGCGCCGCAGGTGGAGCTGAACGAGGAGGAGACGATCCTCATCATCCGGCGGCTGCACAAGGTGCTGCGGCCCTTCCTGCTGCGCCGCCTCAAGAAGGAGGTGGAGAGCCAGCTGCCCGACAAGGTACACCCGACTTATTCTTAAGGGTCATTCAGGGCGTGACGTCTCAGACTGCGAGCTGGAGTCTGGAAAGATAGAAAAAGCGTAAATACCACTTTGCACCTATTAGAATCTGTGACAGAATCTGCCAATGTTGTTGTCGACAGTCAATCACAGCACGTGTTTGTATTCGCCAGAAGTATTGAGCGGCTCTGCTCATATGGTGCCAGGTGTGAATGGGCCTCACCTGCCAGTGCTGACGCCGCAGCATTGCTAGAGCTGCTATTCTATAGATGTGCTGTCTCTTCTCTTGATGTAGTAATTGTGAAGCAGAAGCCGAATATTTTCACCGTACTGCTTACATTGCTTGTTTTCCACGTCAAATTCTGAGGCGAGTGGTGCGGAATGTTTTTTATGTACTGGCGCCTCAGTAGTCGACCAAAAGGTTCAAAGTAACGTTCAAAGTCGTTTCAAAATACGAGCTTTCATCCTATGAGGTCCTCGAGTCCTAGAGTTGTCCCGCGGCATGGTACGTAGTTGTGTGACGCCACCCAAGCGTGACCTCGTCCGCAGGTGGAGTATATCATCAAGTGCGAGCTGTCGGCGCTGCAACGCCTGCTCTACAAACACATGCACAACAAGGGTATCATGCTGACCGAGGGCAAGAGCGCCAAGGACGGCGCGCGCGGCGGCAGCAAGGCGCTGATGAACACCATCATGCAGCTGCGCAAGCTGTGCAACCACCCCTTCATGTTCCAGCACATCGAGGACGCCTACTGCAAGCACGCCGGATTCACCGGGCCGGTCGTCACCGGGTAAACGGGCGGAGGCGGCGGGGAGGGAACCCACCGCCAGACGTCATGACTGATGCTCTGCCGCTGTCGCCGCAGAATTGTCAATGTTTTCTTGGGTGTTTTTTTCGTGTAAAGGTGTGTCACCAAGAAATATTTCTTACAACTGTGTGTGCAGTGACGTTACGCGTCATATGCGTTTCATTCAAGCTTTTAAGTTTCACTGTTTTTGTGTATCATATTGCTCTGGGAGTAAAAAGTCGGCGTGTCCTCAAACCGCAACAGTGGGGATGAAACGTTTCACTCTTTGCCACGAAAATAGTTGAACTGCCAGATAGCGTTTGTTAGCATTCTTCGATAGGATTTGTTAGTATTCTTCCCAACCAACTCGCACTTTGTGGAAACAAAATTTATATTTTATGGTAACTTTGTATGGTAACTTTTAACATTTATCTTTTACTCGATGAGACAATTGCGTCTCCTTTTCACTCAAAAGGTCTTCGGTGGTGTTCGTAACGAAGGTCTTGTTCTATTTTGATCTGGCACCGTTGTGTCCGCTTGTGCTCTGTGTGACTGTGTTTTAATCTGGTACCGTCGTGTCCGTTAGTTTTGTGTGTGGTGCAGCTCTGATCTGGTACCCTCGTGTTCAGTAGTTGGGTCTGTGGCTCAGCTCTGATCTGGTACCCTCGTGTTTAGTAGTTGGGTCTGTGGCTCAGCTCTGATCTGGTACCCTCGTGTTTAGTAGTTGGGTCTGTGGCTCAGCTCTGATCTGGTACCCTCGTGTTCAGTAGTTGGGTCTGTGGCTCAGTTCTGATCTGGTACCCTCGTGTTTAGTAGTTGGGTCTGTGGCTCAGCTCTGATCTGGTACCCTCGTGTTCAGTAGTTGGGTCTGTGGCTCAGCTCTGATCTGGTACCCTCGTGTTTAGTAGTTGGGTCTGTGGCTCAGCTCTGATCTGGTACCCTCGTGTTTAGTAGTTGGGTCTGTGGCTCAGCTCTGATCTGGTACCCTCGTGTTTAGTAGTTGGGTCTGTGGCTCAGCTCTGATCTGGTACCCTCGTGTTCAGTAGTTGGGTCTGTGGCTCAGCTCTGATCTGGTACCTCTCGTGTTTAGTAGTTGGGTCTGTGGCTCAGCTCTGATCTGGTACCCTCAGACCGGACGTGTACCGCGCCTCCGGCAAGTTTGAGCTGCTGGATCGGATCCTGCCCAAGCTGAAGCACTGCGGCCACCGCGTGCTGCTCTTCTGTCAGATGACGCAGCTGATGGCCATCATGGAGGACTACTTCAACTACAAGGGCTACAAGTGAGCTACTGAGCGCAATGCCCGGATTGCTTTGCCGGGATGGTTGAATTTAGTGGTTGACTCGAATCATTAAACTCATACCAATGTTGATTGCAGAGACAGCTAGTCATTGGTTGAGTTATTTTATCTTCAGTGTTTGCTACTTTTTATTAGGATTGATGGCTGAACGTTCCAACACCAGCGTTGATCAGGCAGCATGCAGCGGGGGCAGTGCGGTGAAAGTGGTAGTCAATGTGTCGTGCACTAAGTCTGGTACCGCCCAGGTACCTTCGACTGGACGGCACCACCAAGGCCGAGGACCGCGGGGAACTGCTGCGGCTCTTCAACCAGCCCGAGTCCGAGTACTTCATCTTCATGCTGTCAACGCGTGCCGGAGGACTGGGCCTCAACCTGCAGGTGATGACTCCTTGAATGCGCACCACCGGCTGAACATTGGGCCTCAATCAGCAGCTATCATCCACGGAACCTGTAACTAGGGACTTTGGCTGCGATCTCCGTGTTTCACGGAAGTGCCAGTTTGTCGCTCTCAGTCAAACGCCTACCCCTGGCGCTTTATCGCGGCTTGTATTTTAGTCCATACTGTGAGGGATAGCATCATTTGGATAACCCTGCCAGAATCGTTCTGCAGGTGCACCCCAGAAGTAAGCCAGTAGGATGTAGAACATGGCGATGAGAATTCGTCCATGAAGAACGCCTGTGTCGACTACGACCCTTTGCTCTCCCCTGACCTGTCTCCCCTGTGTCCTGTCAGATGGTAGATAATTTCCCTGACCCATGTTCTGCCCTGTCAGATGGCAGACACTTTCCCTGACCTTTATTTTACCCTGTCAGACGGCAGACACGTTCTCTGAACGTTATCATATCCGGTGAGACAGCACACACTCCCTTTGACCTGTTGCCTCTCTGCCCTGTCAGATAGCTTACACGTTCTCTGACCTGAATTCTACCCTGTCAGACGGCAGACACTTTCCCTGACCTGTAGTCTGCCCTGTCAGACAGCAAACATGTTCTCTGACCTGTAGTCTGCCCTTTCAGACAGCAGCCACGTTCTCTGACCTGTAGTCTGCCCTGTCAGACAGCAGACACGTTCTCTGACCTGAATTCTACCCTGTCAGACGGCAGAAACTTTATCTGACCTGTATTCTATCCTGTCAGACGGCGGACACGTTCTCTGACCTGTAGTCTGCCCTTTCAGACGGCAGACACGTTCTCTGACCCGTGTTCTGCCCTGTCAGACGGCAGACACGGTGGTGATCTTCGACTCGGACTGGAACCCGCACCAGGACCTGCAGGCGCAGGACCGAGCCCACCGGATCGGCCAGAAGAACGAGGTGCGCGTGCTGCGGCTCATGTCGGTGAACACCGTGGAGGAGCGCATCCTGGCCGCCGCCAAGTGAGTGGGTGCACGTTCCACACGTCGGCACGGCTTGTCCCGGGACCGCTGCAGCAATGAATCGTGGGTCTGTCTGGAGAATAGTCTTGTCCACCACTGATATCTAATTTGACGTGTGCTGATCCTTTTTCACGTATTTTGCTTGGGTTGAATTTTAAGCTGTTTGATAGATAATTTACTGCTACGGACTGTAACAGTGGGGCGTACAGATGGACAATCGCGAACAAGAGCAGCTAGATTGAGGCTAAGTTTTTATCATTTTCATATGTTCTTACGTAGAAGCGTACAATGGAGACTGCACATTGCCGCTGTGCAGGTACAAGCTGAACATGGACGAGAAGGTGATTCAGGCTGGCAAGTTCGATCAGAAGTCGACTGGTACGGAGCGGCGCCAGATGCTGCAAAGCATTCTGCAGGACGAGGAGGTCGACGAGGAGGTGAGGCGATAATACGGAGAGGGCAGGAAGCCTTACACTGCCCTAATAAAGTATGGCAGCAGCTCTATGCAGCGTTTTTGTCCAGCGTGCTGGCTTCACGTCTACGTGAATTGTCTAGCGTACCCCTGACTTATCCGAAGGACGTCATTATGCAGAGCCACCGTTGATGCCGTGCACTGTGCCCGTCCCAGGAGGAGGACGAGGTGCCAGACGAGGAGACTGTGAACCAGATGATCGCGCGCTCGGAGGAGGAGCTGGAGCTGTTCCAGCGGCTGGACCTGGAGCGGCGGCGCGAGGAGGCCAGTCTGGGCCCGGCGCGCAAGCCGCGGCTGATGGAGGAGTCGGAGCTGCCCGGCTGGCTGCTGCGGGACGAGGCCGAGCTGGACGAGCTGACCCGCGACGACAGTCTGGGCCTGTTCGGCAGGGGCAGCCGCGCCAGGAAGGAGGTGGACTACCGCGACAGACTCAACGACAGAGACTGGCTCAAGGCCATCGGCGTGAGTGCTGGGTCCGCGCCGCTCACCAGGGGCTCTTGACGTGACACGTTTGTAGGCCCGGGCTGGCGTTTTGTGTGGGCCAACTGATTGGGTACCGGGACTTCGCGTGAACCATACAACGTCGGATGATGTTTGATGCGTTGTGCATGCCCACATCAGTGGTAGATTTGTTTTATCTAATTTCATGAGATTCGTACAGCGCGTGGTGAATGGTTTCAGAGGTGCTGATGAATTCCATCGCTGACGCAGCTGATTCAAACCTACTAATGTGTGTATTTCCTTGATAATGGAGGCTCCTACGGTATTTCCGGATCCATCATCGACATCGTCGGCTCTCTGAATACAATTATAATCAGGCTATGGAGGCTTTCGTGCATTTGAAATCGTACTTTTGTGCAGGGCCTAATGTCTGAACGTGCTTTCCTATTACCGGGACCTTTTCGGAATGTCAGCGTCGGTGGCGCGGCCGCGACCAGAAATTTTGCAAAAGTAAACCTTGAATTTTAACTGGCGTCGATGAAAGGTAAATATATTTTGTGTTGATTTCGAAATCCCAGCGAACTTAATCTATGTCTGCAAACATGACCTCTCATGGGTATCCTCCCTCTAATGTCTTCTGAAATTTTTGGTATCGTTTTTCATTGTTTATAGGATTTAACTCGTGTTTTCTCTCGTCCCCCTATTTCAGGCCGTGGATGAAGACGGCAACGAGATTCTGGAGGAGGAGGAGGATGAAGAGGAGCTGCCTCCGCCGCGGCGCGGTCGCGGCCGGGGTCGCGGCGGAGGGCCCGGCTCACGCGGTGGACACCCGCGGCGGCGGCCGCGCGAGTCGCCGGACGCCGACGAGGACCGGCCTCGCAAGAAGCGTGGCCGGCCCAGCACGGTGGTGGACGTGGCGCCGCGGGTGCGCCGCGCCATGCGCCGCGCCGTCCAGTGCCTGGTGGACTACGCCGACGCGTGAGTGCCGCTGCTGCGGAGGCGCTGATGTCGTCGGGGAGTGTGGTGTGCTTCTGGTGAATGCAGGTCTGACAAGCTGGTGAATTATTGCAGTAGTTCTATGTTCTTCTCTAAACGCCAAATAATCTTTAAAAACTGCGTTGCCGTACTTGTTCTGAGCTGTTATCCTACTGCCCAGCCTAGCCCACTGACTGGTGAGCTTCTCCTGGTCCATGCGAGGTCGGTTCTGCTGTGAGTACCCCTTAATGCTGCGTATTCGTCGCTCAGGGAAGGCCGCGTGCTCTCGGAACCCTTCGTGAAGCTTCCCACCAAGAAGGAGCTGCCGGACTACTACGAGGTGATTCGGAAGCCGCTGGACATCCGGCGCATCATGACCAAAATCGACGACAGCAGGGTAAGCGGCTGCTGTCGATGACGCCGCTGCTCTTTTTCCTGCTGTTGGACATTGCCTCCGTTTGATGGGCCACTGTCTCTGTTGTGATGGTCAGCTGATGTACTGTATTTCCGGAGCTTATGCTGGCTGCGTGTGCGTTTTGTTGTGAATTAGGCGTGTACCCCAGCAATGGCCGAGCCTGGTGTTGGTAGGGGACGCGTCCGCTGGAACCGCCGGCGTCGCGGCTGACGTTGGTGTCTTCCCCAGTACGGCAGTCTGGATGACGTGGCAGCCGACATCGAAGTCATGTTTCGGAACGCACAGCAGTACAACGAGGATACCTCACTCATCTACGAGGACAGCATCGTGCTGCAGAGGGTGTTCGACACGGCGCGTGCTCAGGAGGAGGCGCGCCTGGCCGAGCCGCCCTCGCCAGAACCAGGTCAGAGGTGGTGCCGCCCTCGCCAGAACCAGGTCAGTGGTGGTGCCGCCCTCGCCAGAACCAGGTCAGTGGTGGTGCCGCCCTGGTCAGAACCAGGACAGTGATGGTGCCGCCCTACCAGAAGCAGGTCAGTGGTGGTGCCGCCCTGGCCAGAACCAGGTCAGTGATGGTGCCGCCCTCACCAGAAGCAGGTCAGTGGTGGTGCCGCCCTGGCCAGAACCAGGTCAGTGGTGGTGCCGCCCTCACCAGAACCAGGTCAGTGGTGGTGCCGCCCTCACCAGAAGCAGGTCAGTGGTGGTGCCGCCCTGGCCAGAACCAGGCCAGTGGTGGTGCCGCCCTGGCCAGAACCAGGTCAGTGGTAGTGCCGCCCTCACCAGAACCAGGTCAGTGGTAGTGCCGCCCTCACCAGAACCAGGTCAGTGATGGTGCCAACCTCGCCAGATCGGCATTTATTTTAGTCCTGGGCTTGAAATGTGTCGTTTTTATGTGTGTTATCAATAAATTTCATCAATCAATCAGTGAAAAAACCTGATCTACGATGGCCACTAATTCTACATAATTTATGAACGTGGGTTTAATAAGGTTTAAAGGACTATAATTGACTCGCAATATTGTAGTTTGACTTTTACAATCGCCAACTTCTTTTCCAATATGAATTTTATTCTCAGCACCCCAGCGCAAAACAAGTTGTGGGACGCTGTACACGTGTTTTGTCACACCATTTATCTTGCCGTAGTATGTACTTATCTAAAATGATCACTAGTTCTGCCTAAAAATGCGGTTGTCGTTATGATGATTTGAATCGGTTTATTTTGGCGAGAGCGTTGTGTTGCAAGCCTGTGCCGAGTGCGCGTGTGAGCGCCACTGCAGGCGGCTGAGGCGCCCTTTCTGCCGCAGTGGAGGACGAGCGGGACTGTCGACGGCGACGCGGCGGCGGTCGCGGCAGCATCGCCAAAAAACGCCGCAAACGCATCGTCGACGACGACGACGAGGACGACGACGAGGTAAGTCGCGCCTGTGAGAGGGGGGCTGGTGTAGAGGCGCACAGGTCCGGGTCTCACTCTATAGAGTGACATGTGTGCTGGGTAAGTAAAAAGTCACTGTTCTAGGCACGCCGCATGAACCAAGGAAAAACATTGCCAGTGACGTCAAAAGACTGCAGCACGTGAGAAACAGCGTTGCTATGCGATATCTGTTTGCAAGATATAGCACAGAATACGGGCAATAATGTTTTATCTTAAGTCTACGTTAGCTGGAAACCTGTGCATAAAGCTGTGGGCTTAGCAGACTCCATGAAATCATGGAAATCCATGAAATCCATGGTCCAGCGAAATTTGCATTTTCTGGTTGGTCTTCGGGGAAGTACAAAGACGAGTATTTGTCCTTTCAGTGGGGTATGCCACCACTCGGTACTGCTTTCATGCCGGTAAAGGACTTGGCAAACAATAACAAGTATTGACTATGAAAGTTGCTGAAATCAACAGTTGTTTTTACAACCATGACGTTGTCAATGGAGAAAAGAGCAAACGCTTGGGCTACAAACTGACGAATGAATTCAGCCCTCTGTTGGTTGCTTTGCCGTGCAAAGGAAGAACCCCCTACGTTGATTTTTGGCCATTTTTATTTTTATATCATATTAATTCTCTACTCAAGCTGCGTCTCGTACTTCACTCAGCTTTCTTATATACACTTTACTTAAGCGAAAATTTTGAAATGTATTTTTAAAAATTCACCACGTATTCAAAGCTATGGCCCTGGTCTTGCCATTCACAATATCAAAAGCCCCCACGTTGAATTTTGTGCCAAAAGGCACTTCGTATCAATATCGTCAACCGGTATTGCAAGGCAAAATCCCCTATGTTTGTACGTAGGAGGTTTTGCTACTTTGTCTGTCTCGATCGTCAACCGGTATTGCAAGGCAAAACCCCTAAGTAAGGGGGTTTGCCGTACGCTCCAGCATTAACGATGTTTGAAGAGCCTGGAGCCCTTCCTCAAATGACGGCGTTGGAGGGGCATACAGACGCCCCTGCACCGACGGCGCTCGAGGAGCCAGCAGACGCCCCTGCACCTGCAGTGCGAACAATGCGAACGTCATCAGTTGCACATCATAGATGCCAGAGAAGCCAAGATAGCCTACCGAGAAGACGCCGACAAAGAGTGAGACAAAGATACGTTGTACATCGCCGCCGACATGATGAAGCTATCCATGCTGCCGCAGCTACCGCTTAAGGAGGCACTGTTCACGCAACGGCTAGCGTGCTACAATCAAACGTTCGCAACTCTCATGCCTTCGGGCCAAGACGAGAGGAAGCAACTTCGGTCATCCAGAGGAGATCACGATGCGTGCGTTTTATGGCGTGATGGGGAGGCAGGGAGAGGATGTAGAGGTGTCGGCAGCCTTTCACTTCTACCTCACTAGTATGTGCCGTGATTTCAAGCGTGTGGTTATCTGGGCAGATAACTGTGCTGCACAGAACAAGTCCTGGACGTTGCTAACCACCCTTCTAAAGACGGTACATGGCCCAGCAACTACTACAGAGACAATCGCCCTGAAAGTTCTTTGAGCCAGGGCACACCTCCATGGCAGCGGACGCTCTACATCAGGTGATATAAAAATATTCGCCGACTGGGGCTCATCCAAGACTTCCAGGACTTCCAAACGGCTATCACATCCACCGGCACAACCGTACTCCTAATGAGGGGGGAGTAAGAACGTTGTGGCTGCCGAGGACGGAATCAGTAACTATGCCCTTAAGGTCCTGGCCGAGAGTGGCCACCGGCCATACTTGGCGACCTTCAAAAATCCAAAATCCAGCGAGGATCAGAGAAGCTGTTGACAAAAACATCTCTGTCTGACACCAACACTTACTGGACTGCTTACAAAATCATGAAAACAACATTCGATCCAGTGGAGCAGCAGGACATCGCCCAAGCTTGTCCGAACGTGGCACATGACAGGATCCTCGGGATCGTGGACAAGCTGGTGCCACACATGTCCCCGCACATGCGCTTGTTTTGGCACCAGCTACAAGATAGGCTCAGCAAGGACCAGAAGGGGATGGCGAAGAAACGGCCGGCCGTGGCGAACAAAGATGTCAACAAAAATGAAGGCTTTCAGAGCCTTCGCAGTAAAGCTGTGCAGTGTTAAGTGTTGTGCACGAGTCCTTGACCATGTCTTTCATGTTGGTGAGATATCGTTTTTCTTCATGAACGTGATGGCATCTGATTTTCATCCGTTGCTTGTTTTTGGTTAATGTCTTGAAAAACTGTCCAAAAACCTGCTCACTCCAGTCTCATCGTGTGCCTGTGCAATGGCTGAATTTATCTAAACAAAGAGACTTGCTTAAATATATTTAAAGCTATTGAGCGATATAAAGCCGAAACTGAGATTGAGAAGTTGAATGTAATACTCGTCACTGCAGTATTTAGACTTCTGAACAATAACTTCGGCTTTCTCGGCACGCCAAATATAATCGACAGGCGTTAAGAGTACCTAATTGGGTTCAGACCTATTGCGACGGGTGGCGAAATAGCACCAGTGAGAAACCTTTATTGGTGATAGCCGAGCAGGCACTTCTGTTCCAAGATACCAAGCAAAATATGGTTCAAACTTAAACTTTCTGACTTAAACACGACTAAATTGGGTGAGTCCCTGTAAAGTCTTTCCGTTTATGATCTGTTATGTTCTGTTCCAAGATACCAAGCAAAATATGGTTCAAACTTAAACTTTCTGACTTAAACACGACTAAATTGCACGGTGAGTCCCCTCCTAAAAGTCTTTCCGTTATGTAGTAAGAATGAGTTTGCACATATTTGAACCAACAAGGTCTTTGTCAATCAAACAATCATTGGATACCTCGACACAAATCAGATATGCAGACGTTAGTTTGCTCCAGTGTGAGAAACTAAAAATTTAACATTATCCTTTTAACTAAATCGCATAAACGTGGTGGGTTTTGTCACATCATACAACAGTGATTAACTCGGAGCTTCTCTAAACGTAGGGGTTTTGCCTGCCATGGACGACGTAGGGGCTTCTTCCTTTGTAATCCCTGTTAGAGCAGGTGGCAAAACTCATTAGTGAAAATACTCTGGATATTTGTGTTTTTGTTTTATAGATAGATAATCCGACGCATTGCTCTCAAGGATTCGTTGATACCATTTTACCATTTTTATTCTCATATCTTGCTATTTCAAACTTTAAGTGCTCTCCTGTAAAATTTGTTTTTAAAACCGACGTAGGGGTTCTTCCTTTGCACGGCAGTGCTGCTCTGGTGAGGTTCTTCTGCGGTAACCAAACCAGAAATTTCAAAGTTCGTAATATTTTCTATTCTGGCCTTCATTGCTTGCCGCGGGAAAGGGAAAATGACTTCGTGCTCTTCTCTGTATTATATGTTGAATTCAGGTCCGACCAATCGATTTCTCTATACTTTGCCACGGTAATGTATCTGTGACTCAAGGGTTTGGACGTGGCATGGTCGCCCGTTGAAGCCTGGCTGTTCCAATGTCAAAGGCACATCCAAAGATAGTAAAGATTAAATGTTAACGTCAAGGTTTGATAATTCTGGTGAGTTTGGGTTGTTCTGGGCTTTATTGAAACCAGTACAGTTTATAACTTATACGTTGAAATATCATGTTAACCTCTTCGACGTCGTGTCTTGAGATACACTTACTTCGGCCTCAATCCTACACGACATATATGTTATGTATTTACTTCTCGCGACTATTTGTCTTATGAAAGACTGGATGTCAAGACTTATGCCCGATATTTCATATCTCGCCAATCCTGGTCTTGTCACGGCATATTTTAGACTTTGATGACTTGCAGCGATTGTTTTATTGGGGGGATGTGTGGATATCCGCTGAGCGCCCTTCTCTGTCATATATGAGGTCTTGGCTGGAATCTAGACGAGGAAAACATGTATTTTTTTCGTTGCCCTTGACGGCTGGCGAACAACAGGCTTCACCTAGCCTGCTGGCCCGATGGGGCGACGGACGAAGGTAGTATACCCATTCATGCTCTTATTTTCAGTCTCTCACTTCATCATCATCCAAGAAATATATACAAAACACGTTTATGTATGACGGACATTGAACAGGTCTGTGCTGTGGTTCAGCACCCGTCGTCATGCTGCGCACTGTGGTGTTTCCACAAGAGACAAATATTAAACAATCCAGTGGAGTTCCACGATAAGGTAGAATATGACAATGACTTTAGCTGATGAAATAGCGTCTTATTCTTATATTTATTTGTTTCTTATTTATTTGCTCACCTACGTATTGCCTGCCGTTTCTTACTTACTCGTACTTAGTTTCTTTATGTAAATTACTTATTTTTTGTCGCATTTGTCATATTTATTATCTCTCATTTGCATTTCGTGTTCTAGCGACCCATTTTTGAGTGGTATGTGGATGACCGCTGAGCGTGCTTCTTTGTGATCTATGAGGCCTCGGCTCGAATGCAGCACGGTTCTATGATAATATTCAATATGGCAAGGGTGGCTGAAATTGTTGGCAGATGGGCTAGTCCACGTTCTCGATTATGCCTGTAGAGAGGTCATTGCGATGGGTGTGTCTGTGTGTGTGTGTGGGGAGGGGGTTAGATTGAAGATATTCGAAGGCATTAACATTAATTTGTCTCCTATGGAGATAGTCACGAATCCATCCGCATTTGTGTCGTGAAGCATCTGCTGTTGAGATGCTGGGATAGAAACCCAGGTATAGAACATCAGTCATGAGGAATCTGTGGCGTGACGTATAAAGTGTATAAATCTGCAATAGCAAATAATAATCAATAAGGACTTTTAAACTCAAGATTTATCAGCGAAACACGTGACGCATAAAAATGGAGCTGTCCAAGAACTCAACAAATTAATGCGAGGATATGTCGTGAGGTGTAGAAATAGCCATGTGGGTCACTGGCGAGAGCCGAGAGGCCAGCTGCCGTTTGTAATTCAACCCCTCTGTCTGCGGTTTCTTTTTGATCTCCGAATCTCAGACGTCTGTTGAATGTATCTTACGACCCAATCTTCTCGTATAAATGAAACGTGTGGCTCCGTCTTAACCTTGATATGAAATCGTAAAGCGGCTTTCTTCCGAAATTGCTCGGTTATTTTAAAGCGTTCGATACACTGCGCTCAACTCGATCCAGAGATCTATGGAGTCTTATCAGGTCCGATTGAGAAATAAAGATAAATGAAAGGGATATTGATATCTGTTGTCGCTCATCCTCCGAAGTACTTATCGATGGTTCCTGACAACAGGGAATGAACTCTAGAATCATACATGTGCTCCCTCCAGTGACGTTTCCGTCTCTACACCCCTCCCCCGATCTGTCTTTTAGGGAGACCTCCGCCGGCCAGAGGGGCGACCGTCTCTACACCCCTCCCCCGATCTGTCCTTTAGGAACATCTTCGGCCAGAGGGGCGACCGTCTCTACACCCCTCCCCGATCTGTCCTTTAGGGACATCTCCGCCGGCCAGATGGGCGACCGTCTCTTCACCCCCTCCCCCCCGATCTGTCCTTTAGGGACATCTTCGGCCAGAGGGGCGACCGTCTCTACACCCCTCCCCCCGATCTGTCCTTTAGGGACATCTTCGGCCAGAGGGGCGACCGTCTCTACACCCCTCCCCCGATCTGTCCTTTAGGGACACCTCCGCCGGCCAGAGGGGCGACCGTCTCTACACCCCTCCCCCGATCTGTCCTTTAGGGACACCTCCGCCGGCCAGAGGGGTGACCGTCCATACACCCCCTCCCTGATCTGTCCCTTGTATGACAATGCAGATATGCGATTGGTGATCTTGAGATAATTTTAATGACGAATCAGCAGTTGCTTTGCTTTTCCCAGATAGAAATGTGCGTGATGGTAGGGCTCGTTACATAGTTTTTGCTGGGGTGGGGAACGAACTTAGATTTGGCGATGAATGGGAGGGGCAGTTCGGAGGTGATAGCGGAGTTGGATAAACTGTCTTGAAGAGTGTTTGAAAGTAGTTAAATTTGACGTAAAATATGGATGCAGGTTCGCACTGTCACTAGACGGGAAAGGCAAAACACGTGAATGGAGTTGCCACAATTGGTGTGTGGATGCGTCCCCTGGCTCACGTGCTCAAGATCTGTTCCTACATCATGCTTCCTTCGCCCATGTGTGAAGACTGAAACTCGCATAATATCCCTCAGGTACTGCCTGTAATCCTGCGGACGGCACGATAGAACTAACCAGGCTATTAGGGAATTACAGCCTCCGACAAAAGTATGTTTTTAAACTCGCTTCTTTATTGATTCTAGTTCTTTGGTGACCCCAGTATTGACATGGCCAATAGACCAAATCGTCAGATAATAATTTCCGATTTCGGATTAAGAGTAGTGATTTTATTATGTCATGATATGTAGCAAACATGATGCAAGCAAAACAAATCCGATGAATCTACGTTTAATGGGCGCGGAACGGCCTTTTCTGAAGGCATGTTTTTAGTAGGACGGCGTTGAAGTCTCCATTGACTTCACAATGCATTGTTGTCAGTATCCTTGCAGCGCGGTAACTTGGTTACGAACATCAAAACGTCGGATCTATTTGTAGCTAGGCGGATGCACTGGATACGCGGGCAGCTGCTGAGAGGCCAAGGCACCCTCTGGCCCTCTCCTGGTCACCTCCTTGCATTGAAGATAGGGGGGATTTCTCGAGTTTTGAACCTTAACAACTTTGGCAATTGTTGACGTTTAGGGAATGTGGCACCTTGGTCGAATCCTGGAATTTAGTGTAATTAGGGGTACTTTTAGCCAAAAATCATGGAACCATCACTGATTTCTCTGAAAAATTTACAATAAGCTCAATATTTTTATTTTAAAATGCGCCTCTGTGGGAAAATAAATATCTGCCTGTGGATGATGTCATGATCTGGTAACCACTAACATATTCAATAGGCTTCAAGAGCTTCGATTGGCTGATACTCACCGTAACGTCAGCATATGTCGTCACACCAACAACTGACAACTGTGGCCTGCTTCTCAGGGTGCATGAGGTGTACATTTCAGGTAGGTTTCAGCTTTCATCTACGGAAGCTTCGAGTTTCAAGACAAATGAGATATTGAGCACCGGGCTTTCCGGCATGCTTTACAACTTGGCTATCTCAGTCAAAATCACGTTATAAAGGTGCCACATTCCCTTTAACAACGCACCAACCTTTTGGTATTATACGGTGTAGCCAACTCTCATCCTGTTGGGAGGAATAGTCAGGTTGTTCTCATTCACTGTCCCTGACCGGGATTGGAACCCGGAACCTATGGTGCAGGACACAAATGTGCTGCCTACTGCAACACAGCACCCACCCCCCTCCACCCTTAATAACTTTGGCTGGTCAGCTGGTTGAGCTTTTTCTCTAGTTGAGCACCTACTCAGATTTGGGTCTGGTTACGAGCGTGGTTTGTTTGTGAGACCTTGGAGTAAGACAGTGTAGTAATGTAATAATCACATGATCAGACTGGAGGCTGTAGGTATGCTATCCTGTGCTCACTCTGAGCCTTCCTGCGGAGGAGATCAAGATGTTGCAGACTACTTCTATGGAAGTTGTTGACTTACTCGTTCATGGTCAGGGCGTGGAACTGTGTGAAGGAGGTAATGGCCGACTCCAAAGCTGTGTTCGGATACTACAGGAGGGACGGGCTCATCAGGGCTAGGCTTACTCACAGGCAGATGACCGGCAAAGTGAGGCCCGAGAAAGACCACGCAATGGTATGCTTATAGGAAAAAATGGATAACAAGTAAAGTTCATGTCTAATGTACTACGGAATCGATGTGTATTGTGTAATGTGACCTATTGGAGTGCCAGGTCATCTGCAAATATATGATGGTTATTAAGACATACTCACAGCATTAAGCTTGCGTCAAACAAATAAATACGGCAAACAAATAGAATTAGTCCTCAATCCAGTTTTTTCAGAACCGTGTGTCCCAAAATGCTCAAGACGCAGGATAGCATACCTACAGCCTCAGTCTGATCATGTGATTATTATATTACTACACTGTCTTACTCAAGGTCTACATACAAATCCGCTCGTAGCCAGACCCAAATCTGAGTAGGTGCTCAACTAGAGAAAACGCTCAACCAACTGACCAGCCAAAGTTATTAAGGGTGGAGGGGGAGGGGGTGCTGTGTTGCAGTAGGCAGCACATTTGTGTCCTGCACCACAGGTTCCGGGTTCCAATCCCGGTCAGGGACAGTGAATGACAACAACCTGACTATTCCTCCCAACAGGATGAGGTTGGCTATACCGTATAATCAAAGGTTGGTGCGTTGTTAAAGGGAATGTGGCACCTTTATAACGTGACTTTGACTGAGATAGCCAGTTGTAGAGCATGCCGGAAAACCCGGTACTCAATATCTCATTTGTCTCGAAACTCGAAGCCTCCGCAGATAAAAGCTGAAACCTACCTGAAATGTCCCTTGTACTGAGAAGCAGGCCACAGTTGTCAGTTGTTGGTGTGACGACATAATGCTGACGTCACGGTGAGTATCAGCCAATCGAAGCCCTTGAAGCCTATTGAGTATGGTAGTGGTTACCAGATCATGACATCATCCACAGGCAGATATTTATTTTCCTATGGAAGCGCATTTTAAAATCAAAATTTTGAGCTTATTGTACATTTTTCAGAGAAATCAGGGATGTTTCCGTGATTTTCGGCTAAAAGTACTCCTAGTTACACTAAATTCCAGGATTCGACCAAGGTGCCACATTCCCTTTAAACGTCAACAATTGCCAAAGTTGTTAAGGTTCAAAACTCGAGAAATCCCCCTATCTTCAATACAAGGGGGTGACCAGGAGGGGGGCCAGAGGGTGCCTTGGCCTCTCAGGAGCTGCCCGGGTATCCAGTGCATCCGCCTAGCTACAAATAGATCCGACGTTTTGATGTTCGTAACCAAGTTACCGTGCTGCAAGGATACTGACAACAATGCATTGTGAAGTCAATGGAGACTTCAACGCCGTCCTACTGAAAACATGCCTTCAGAAAAGGCCGTTCCGCGCCCATTAAACGTAGATTCATCGGATTTGTTTTGCTTGCATCATGTTTGCAACATATCATGACATAATAAAATCACTACTCTTAATCCGAAATCGGAAATCATTTTCTGACGACTTGGTCTAATGGCCAAACCGTGGCCGAAAATGGGCACTGTCGGTTTCGTATAGTCAAATTTTGAATGATTTAATTTCCAATAGCTTTCTTTGCGGTGTCTTCCTCTTAGTTCTAGTCCATAGTCCGTTATTTTTAGAGCTCGAGGGCCCAGTCTAACACGCGCAATGGAGGGGGCCTTAACACGCGCATTGACAGGGGTCTGAGCCACCTTCGCTTTGACGAGGGGCGGGTACCCGCCCCCCTTAAGATCTCGAAAATCACGGTAGGTAGTGAAAAACGGTAGATGGCGTTGGGTAGCTCATCCACTTCTCCATCGAAAATACTTGAATCATTTTTTTGTCAGGTCACATTTAAGGTCACGAGAGGTCAAAACATGCCGTCATAGGGATAACATGTAAATTAAGGTTTTCGGCCATTACATCTGAACAAGTAAAAATAGAGTAAAACGACTTGAACTCTATGAATCCTCGCAGCAAGCCAGATCGAATGATATATAATTTGACCTTGCTAGGTCAAATCAAGGATTTGACCTGACCTGAGGTCAGGTCAAGGTCAAATTATATAAAATGCATATCATTAGAACCGCAAAGACAAGGAAATTCTAATGCAGCGAAAATAAAGGCTCTATCACCATCCGTTACCGAGTTATTCAGTAAAAACCCATTTTCCCATGTATTTCCAATGGAGAGGTCATGCCTCGTACCTGACCTTAGGTCATCGATATGAAAAATACCGGAAAATATCTTAGAGAACTCGGTTAGGCCATTATGTGATATGAGTTTCAATCGGATATGCTCACCCCGCTCTGACTTATGCCATCTTAAACTTTTTTGAGGTCAGGTCACTTGACCTGTACTGGTAACCTGACCTGAGATGACCTAACCTTAAAATTTTCAGAGAAGTTGTAAAAATGATGAGGGAAAAGGTATGCCGAGTATGGCGGCGCTATGCGCCGCCGTTTTTTTGCTATCTCCGGAAAACCCGAGGAGGGGCGGGTACCCGCCCTCCGTCAATGCGCGTGTTAAAGTACCTCAGCCCCCACCTATTTTTCCGAGGTGGCCGGAGAACCCTCCACAGTCGGAAAACGCCACGCCGCTGCATTTGAGAAAATCAATGGGCACGTAGATTGGTGAAAGGATTTTAAAAATCGGTCTATAATTTTTGGGCTTATAGGCTTTCAAAGTCAGGCGTATATTTTCAGATCGCTAGAATCGCTCAGTCGCAACAGTTCGCCTGCACTGCAGAGGGAATAGTGACTTAAAGAGGCCATGTCATCGGGGTGATATGCCCATGTCCAGATCGCCTCACATGAAGGTCAAAGTGAAAGGTCACAGATTAAGGTTATACCAGCACTTTTAAGGTCAATAACCCCGGTGGTTTCGGCCTGATGGTACCTATGACGTGTTACCATATGACGTTATTATAAAGGTTACTCAATCTTAAGGTCAAGATCAAATCTTAAAGTCAAGATCAAATCCTCATTTCCCGCCCAACGGTTGTTATACTTGTAGTGCTTGTTATCATGTACATTATTGGGCGTATACTTATTGTTACGCCATAGGTCAATGATCTTTCATTCAGGGGCGGACGCAGACCCGAGTTTTGGGGGGGCAAACCCATGTTTGTCTCTCCTCCTGGGTGGGGGGTGGGAGCGAATATTTTTTTTGCTCTACAGACCTAGTGTAAACACCTTTTTTAAATTTCCCGGCGTTTGGGAGGGGCAAAAGATAGTTTGCCCCCTCCAGCGCTTTGGGGGGGCATGGCCGGAATGGCCCTCCCCTGCGTCCGCCAATGCTTGTATTACTTTGACCCCAAAATTTCTGACGACACCGTGTGGGACTTTCCGTCTATAATCTTGTCTGTCCCAAATGTATTCCCGTTTTTTACCGTATAATCACGGCATTCCTCAATAGGTCCCCAGCACGGCCCATATTTGACCTTTGTGACATCCTTTGACCTTGAAGATATTGACCTAGGCCAATAAAGATTGTTAGAATTGAGATCACCGTAGCGCCCACAGACCCTGGACAAGTTGACAGTCCGATTGTATTTTAACACCGCGCACAGTGGCACTCGGGGGAGCGGACGCGATCAGGCTCTGTAGCGCGGCGGAGAAGGCGCCTTAACTTCACGGTGCGTCGGCACGCAGCTCTTCTTCTAAAGGGTGGCATCAGCTGTCTTGTGAAAGTCTCGCTGTTACGCCACCGCAGCGCAGATGCAGTCGGCAGAGCTGCGGGGTGCCGCTTAACATGCACTATCAATGATGTTGATTGCTCCTTTTGTTGATCAAAGACATCTTGCCGGCTTTTTTTGGTAGCTTTATTTTTGGGGTGGGTGCCCTGACTTCAGGAAAGACATCTAAGTTATGGTCTTCAATATCTTCTCTTGGCTTTGGCAGCGCGCTGATACAGGGATGGATTTAGGGTTTTGGTAAGGGGGTGAGCGAAGCCTGATGGGGACATATACCACCTGGCAGTGCCTTGGTGCATAGTTGTGGGCGCCACCATGGCGCAATTTTGTAGATTTTTTTCAGGAATTGGTATTTCAAAACCCGTTCCTACCAGCAGTGGAGCAGATTTGGTCGAATGGGCACCGCTGTTCGGAAAGCAGAAGCCAAATAGTGAAACGGAGGTCTACTATTGGCGGTGGACGGGCGACAAACAACAGAAGACGCCAGTCAATTTCGATTCTCCTGTACCGCACAGTACTCGTATTTTAAGGGTATTCAAGGGCATACATTGGTATGCCCCAGAATTCTGCCTTGCAAAAGGCACCTGGGTAAAATTGTCATTTTGAGCTGTTCAACGAAGCTTTACTTGGGAACTGGAGTTTTAGAAATGAAGGCACAATGGAAGGGATAGGTGGAGCCCTGCAAGGGAATGTGACATGTTTTGATATAATAGGATTTGGATTGTGGTGAGCATGTGACAGAGCATGCCAGCAAAGTCTAGGAATTATGTTTTATCAGTCCAATAAGTTACACTTTGCGGAGAAAAAGCGTGTATTTAGAGCGGACACCAGTATAGATCAGTAACGACCTACCCATGCGCGACTCCACGCGGAAGCCGCCGCCCCCGCAAGCCTCCAGGCCCCTGGCGTAGTGGTGGTCACAGTGCGCTAAACAAGAAGTGTCCACTGCAACGGCTTTTGTCTTCCTTTAATTTTTGTCCAAGCTGCTGCAAGTTTGGTCATTGAATTAGGAGCCTCACTAAAGTCATCAATGGACTTGTCTCGGAGACCCCGACCCCACCATCCGAACGAGCAGCTTCCGCGATGGAGGGTCAATTTAGTAATGAAAGTTTTTAATTAAAACGTTAATTTTGTCCGTAAAGGGTGAGCTACCACTGAATTGTAGTATGAAACCATGGTCTCGCCAGTATGCTGTACCTGACTGGTATCTCAGTTAACCCTCGCCCCGGTGGGGGTGTTTCAACCCCACCCCCTCGGGTTTTTTTCCGGCAGCCCGAAAAAACAGTGGTGCGAAGCGCCGCCGTACTTGGTACACCTTATCCTTGATCAAATTCGGAACTTTCGTCAAAAATTTTCAGGTTGGGTCATCTCAGGTCAGGTCACCAGTGCGGGTCAAGTGACCTCACCTTCAAAAATGTTTAAGGTGGCATAAGTAAGAAATGGGCGAGTCTATCGGATTGAAACGTGCACCACCTAATGGGCCTACCGAGTGCAACAAAATATATTTCGGGATTTTTCATATCGATGACTAAGGGTCAGGTACCGATCATGACCTCTCCGTTGGAAATGCATAGGGAAAACAGGAATTGGGCTGTATTTGTGTAGATACAGCTGCAAATACCTTCATATTCTCCAAATCGTAGTGTCCTGTGCCTTTTTCCAGGTTCATGTTGCAATTTTTGACCTGTGACCTTTGATAGGTCATCTGGAGCTACTTAAACAGGTTTCAGACTTGGGTCAATAACTTTGCAGGAAATGACGATACAGCTTTTATTTTGATACCATTACGTTTGGATTGTTATTGTGAGTCTATTGATATGCATATTCAAAATTCTGGGTTGGACCTGACCGAACCTCAGGTCAGGCCATTTTATTTTTTGACCTAGTATAGCCATATTATACATCATTCGATTCGCCGTAACGAGAGAAAGTGAATGGTGCCTAAAATAGTTCTAATTCCACCCTGTCAGACGCTAGAACCCTGAAGCTCTTCTGTAACATGCCACCTCCTTTGACCTGTCGACCTCAATATTGACCTGAGCCAAAAAGTGACCGATGTAGTTTCTTCTTGAATTTCGACCTCAATATTGCCCTGAGCCAAAAAGTGACCGATGTTGTTTCTTCGTGAATTTGTATGAGCTATCCGACAGTCTTCGCGTTCTTTCGCTATCCCGCATAGGAGTTGAGTTCGAGGGGGGTGTTTGAACACCCCTCCCCCCGTCCAACGTGGCGAAGGTGGCTCAGAGGCCCGCCGGGACGGGTGTTAAAGGGAGTGTCCCATTTTTATCATGGGATTTGAACTGAGGCTGCAATTTTGTCGAGCGTTTTGAAAAAAAACTATTGTCGCATTTCATTTCACTCAAAACGATAAGTTTTCCGCACGCTTCTTTAAAGTTCAAAGAAGGGAGATGGAAAATTCCTTGATATCTGCTAGGGCATGTCGTGTCACAAATGTTAACAAATGACCTAGCCACTCAGCCTTGCATGTCGCAAGCCGCAGCAAGCTGCCAGATTCGTGATTACACGCGATAATTGGGTCAACCCAGAGAATTAAGACAAGGGGCGACTTGGTTTCGAGCGATTTGAGGTTGAAACAAAATGCTGTTTCCTGATTTTCAAACCTATTTTGTTCATAAATTGTCCTTTATAGAATTTCGGCGAAGTGGTATATCCCCTTGAAGTTCCATTAAGGTGTCGAATTCCCGTAAATAGGTTTTTGTTTATTTAGAATGTTGGTTAGAGGTTTTGTTGAGCGTTTGTGTTGGTTTAGAGATTTGGTACATCAGTTTAAATACCGTTTAAGCTTCTGGTTGTAAAGTACCGTCCCAGAAAAAATGCACCGCATATCTAGCCCTGTGTGGGCATTCATGAAAACAGCGGTATCCCACTTTCGAGGCAGCATTTCTGCCAAACGTTTAGTTTTATGCAAGGACTGTGCCTCTGCTGAATCGGCGCCGTCCCGCGTTCAATCGTTTAACACGCGCCCCGCTGGGGTCCCTGGCATGACGCGCCCCGCTGGGGGCGTTTTTCGCCCCCTCTGTATCTCATTTCCCAGGAAAGCTAAAGGAAAATTACGGATGACGTTCGAAAGCTCTTGACGAGACGAATAGAAATTATAGGAAGCATTTTTATGTCAGGTCAATATTGAGGTCAGCATAGGCCAAGAAGGTTGCATAGGCTTACAACAGGACAATGTACGTTTCCACCTCTAGATATTTACTCAGCAAAGCTAGATCAAATATTTATGCATCGTTGGGTTCCTTTCACCGTGGCGAATCGAATGATTTATAACATGACCTTGCTAGGTCAAATTCTGAAAATGACCTGACCTTGAGCTAGGTCAGGGTCACAGGGTGACCTGTTATGGTCATGTTGCATATCAATCGACTCCCCGTGACAATATAAACACAATGCAAGCAAAATAAGAGCTTTATCTCAATTCAGTCAGACGTTATTGGCAAAACAATCACTGTATGCTCATGTGACCTGACATGACATTTGAGAGGTCAGATGGTCAAAAACTCAACTTAATCGTCAAGACCGTGTTAAGAATACACGGTGTGAGGATCTTTAGCTTTATCTATCGGGTATTTACTGAAAACGAGCCCTTTCAATTTTTCACCATAGACTTATAATGGGGTGACCAAAAAATTGACTCCACCTTAGGTCAACAATATCAAAATTCCGAGATAGCAAATTTGTAGACCCTAATGACCTCATCATATTGTGAAAGTTTCAAACTGATCGCTTAGCAGATGTTTCGTAGGCGCCGCTTCAAACTCGTGATTTCAGGTTTTGAGGTCGGTTCACTTGGCTTTGGATAGCTCCTTGACCTGACATGATGTGACCTAAACAATTTGGTCAGATGCGTAAAATTAATCAGGGATAAGGTGGTGTAAGTTTCTTTTGCTCTGCATTCCTTCTTTTTTGTGTTATCTGGGGAAAACCAGGAGTGGGGGGGGCGAATTTCGCCCCCCAGCGGGGTGCGTTTTAAGGAATATGGGTCATTCCAGGACAAATGGTCTAGGGGGCACCAAAAGTCCACCAGGACCCCTCAGATTTCCACCAAATTTTGGTACCCAAGGTCTCCTATACAAAATAAAAATTTGGACCCATTTTCAGGTCTCAAGGTCAAAGAGGTCACCAGATAGAGGTCATCAAAATTTTGAGGTTCCACGCAAACGTTGAAGCAGAAAAAATTTTGTATATTAAGAGCGGCTGATCGAAATTAAACGTCCTATTTTCAAATTTTTAATTGTTTCACTGGGTGGTCCTGAGGGTATAAGCCAACCAGTGGTGGGTGATTTTCTTTGTAACTCAGATTAAGTAACAGGTCACAGAGGTCATCACCTAGGGCAAAATGCTCATTGGCGTAGGTACCTTTCTGCGGATTGCAAGCGCCTCTCGTTCGGATACGCTACAACATGGCTGATATGGATGTCAAATGAAAGCTGGTCACTTACCTACCACAGATTTTCGTACCATTACTTGTGCATTGGATCTGAAACGACCCTCGTAACCTGACTAAATGACCTAGCTTGACCCTACATGTCATTTAAAAGAAAAACACGCAAATACGTCGCAACCGATTTCATTTCAAGGCTTGACAGGTCCATGGTACTCTGGATATGTTTGAGCATTACCTACAAAGTCATGCCGAACTTGGGTGACCATAGTTTATGACCTAAAATGACATCTGCTATTTCATTTCATTACACCATAGTCGAGACGCCTACCATTTGAAAGGCCATTTGGCCGCCAGTTTGTTGTTATCAGAAGCTTTAAATATGTAAAGATCCTGCGGATGGAACATGACATTTCCCTGTGGTATAATTGGTCTTGAGTTGTACGAGTTGCGGCAATAAATATGCAATCATCAACAATACCAAACGACAAAACTGGAACGAAAAACGGTTTCTTTCAACATCTGATACGATATCAAGCGCCAAAATTGGGACAAAAACAATTTGTTTCAGCGTCTGATATGCACATAATTTCATTCAACATTTTTCACTTCCACGCAGACTTCAGCCCTGGATACTTCGAACACAGTGCTCGTCAGAGGACGACATAGGTTAAACGGCAGTTGTCATGCCCAGCGGAACGATTCAATTGAATGTTTTAGTGCCTTTTACATGCCTGGTATCACGGAAGCGCTTTTCCAGCTTGTTGGCCATACTGGCTATAGTAGCACTCGTCACAAAAATAACTTAATATTATCCCTGAGGCTCTCGTTTTGCGGTAATCAGGAAAATTATTCAGCTCATAAACTTTCTTCATTCACTGACATTTTAAGACCCACGCGGTACACGACACACTTCATAGGGCCACCGATACCATCACACGCCTTTCTTTCCTGGTGAAGTGGTGAAAAAGTACCACGCACGCTGAAGGCTATAATCTGGTTGATGGTGACAGATATTCAAAAAGTTGTACCGGCTTTTAAACTGTCAGGCGCAACTAGCTGGGAATTAATGTAGTTTTTGGATGGCCGAATGAGAGTATCAGATGTGTGGAATTAGTACAGACTAAACAGTTGCGAATTCCGCTGTGTTGTGCACGAGAAAATCAGAACTAAAGCAAAAACTTTGCTGGCTCTTACGAGTGTAAATAACCAATAGATGTATTCCCTGCACTGAAGGTTGTCCCAATGAAAACCCTGCTTTGAATCTTGTGCGAAAAGATTCAAAGCATTTTTCAAAGATATTTTGTTCCAATTTTTGTTGTTGGTATCGTATCAGATGTTGCAACAAACTGTATTTCGTTCCAGCTTTGTAGTTTGGTCTTGTTTATGATTGCATATTTATTGCCGCAACACGTACAACTCAAGAACAATTATACCACAGGGAAATACCATGTTCCATCCACAGGATGTTTATGTAGACGGTCCGGAGTGTTGCGAGTGTGTAGGCCGAGTGTCATTGCCGAATACTCTCCACTTCAACTCCGATTCCGTGAGACCAGTCCGAAAGTAGGCGTGTTAACTGGAATGCTGTATTTGATGGCATCGGACGAACAGTCATCGCACCAACGGCGACTCCATGACGAAGTCCAGTCAAGGGACAAAGTCCCGGGACAAATGTCCCGCCCTGGTGAAAATAAAATATTTTCACCAAAAAGCACAACAGTCAAAACTAACCAGGAAAACATACTAGCGAATAAGCATAATTATAAAATAAGACACCGACAGGAAATCCTAGTACGACGGCGATAGCAGAAATATATAGAAGCTCAAACTCATCAGAAGTTCGAATCTACCGCAGGTGAAACCTCAATCCAGAGAAATAAAGCTACAACACCGAACAAGATTAAGATACTATTAAAAGTTGCTTTAAATTATTTCAATTATCAATTTAAACACTTTCAACTTCGTTCAACTCACGTTCCGGTTGAAGAAATGATGCACGATAGAAGACACGCAGGTCCGTCTCGCTCACAGTCTAGACAGGAAATGAGCCCTGGGTCACCGCATGACCCGGCACCGGAAAATGATTGACAAGCAAGGCCTAAAACAAACACGCTCGGAATTAATAACTACAAAATTTAACTATAACTTTAAATTTTTCATAATACTCATCACCTAAATCACTTCCTAAAAGTCAAATAACAAATTTCAAAATAATAACCGGAAGAGAGGTCACGCTGCTCTGCCATCTGGGTGGGTACCCGCCCCCCGTCAATTTGCGTGTTAAGACCTCCTTGAAGCATGCATGATGCCTTATTTAGCTAAAGTAGCGCTTCAAACCATACGGAAATAAACTTGAAAGCAAGTTAGCACCTCTTTTGAGCTATTGCGCCAATCTTCAACTCTAAAGTCTCCGTACCCGGAAGGCAGTTGCCCTCCCTTAGGAGAATCCTGGATCCGCCGGTGGAACTGAGACTGGCGTGTGTCGGCAGTGATGCTTCAGCAGCGCTCTCCTGGGGTGCGCCTCCACACCAGAAACTTCCAGTCAGCACTGTGACGTCGGCCGACGCCAGCGCGTCACGTGACGCAGCCGACCTGCCGACCTGTACACATACCTCGGATCGTGCCGCCGGTGTGCCTTCGCAATCCGTCCCGCGGCGCCGAGACGGGCCTGCCGCCTGTCGCCACAGATTATATGTATACACTTGCGCGGGGTGTGGCAGCGGTCGTGTCAGACTGCTCTCAGTCAGGGTTGGGTGCCGAGACAGGCGCCGCCAGCGTCGGCGCGCTGTCTGCGTGTGTGGGGCGACACGTTTGCCGTTTGGTGTTATTGTGTTCACAATTTGGGTGGTGGTTGTTTTATTGGCGGCCGGCGGGCCGTTTGTTTCTAGTTTTAGATGTGAGTGCATGCGTGGACTGTTTCGGGTTTGAGTGCAATCGGGATTCCGTTTTATGCTACACGAGCTTGAATTCACACGGTACCGCGGCGGCGGCATGTAGTGAGCCTGGCCGCGGCTGTTTTCAACCATAGAGGGCGGCCAGCCGGGCTGCAGCGATGTCAGTCATTGTCACAAAGTGTGCTGCACCCTGCACCGTCGGCGGCGGCCCGGCCCGCAGTGACTAGCCATAGATGTAGACGCCGGTGATGTCTGTGTTGACGCGTAGACTAGTGACAGTAGGACACCGGCGCCGCTGGCTGTGCCGACGGCAGGCCTGCAGGGGTCGGGCGCGGTGACTTCTCCCCAGCCGGGAGTGGCGTCACCAGCCCGGCCGGACCTCGGCCTACAGGGTGCGCCGGCGCGACACCGCCAGGTGGGGCGCTGTGGGTAGCCGACGGCCATGGCGTGCTTACGAGTGCCTGCAAATGTGGTTCGCTTTCGGCAGGAAACTGCGGTCGAGAGCCACCAGTGATGTCGTATGCTTCAATGAAGTACGGTCTTTCGTGTCCTGGTCAGACCGTTATTTTAGCGTTACATTTAACCATAAATAGCGAAATTTCAGGTTAGCCGCTTCTGCATTGCCGGAGTGCGCTGCTGTTTTGTGGGGGGCTAGCCGCGGCGGTTATGATGGCGGCCTGTTGGCGCGGGGTTAACGGGCAACAGTTCTCAAAGCTTGCGGTGGCTGCGGTGTCGTGTGGTGCTGGTCGGCAATATACGCACGGGTGACTCATCTCTCTGTATCAGACGCACGGGCGACTCCGCCCTCTGTATCAGACGCACGGGTGACTCATCTCTCTGTATCAGACGCACGGGCGACTCCGCTTTCTGTATCAGACGCACGGGCGACTCCGCTTTCTGTATCAGACGCACGGGTGACTCCGCCCTCTGTATCAGACGCACGGGCGACTCCGCCCTCTGTATCAGACGCACGGGTGACTCCGCCCTCTGTATCAGACGCACGGGTGACTCTGCCCTCTGTATCAGACGCACGGGTGACTCATCTCTCTGTATCAGACGCACGGGCGACTCCGCCCTCTGTATCAGACGCACAGGTGACTCCGCCCTCTGTATCAGACGCACGGGTGACTCCGCCCTCTGTATCAGACGCACGGGTGACTCATCTCTCTGTATCAGATGCACGGGTGACTCCGCGCTCTGTATCAGACGCACGGGCGACTCCGCTTTCTGTATCAGACGCACGGGTGACTCCGCCCTCTGTATCAGACGCACGGGCGACTCCGCCCTCTGTATCAGACGCACGGGCGACTCCGCCCTCTGTATCAGACGCACGGGTGACTCCGCCCTCTGTATCAGACGCACGGGTGACTCATCTCTCTGTATCAGATGCACGGGTGACTCCGCGCTCTGTATCAGACGCACGGGCGACTCCGCTTTCTGTATCAGACGCACGGGTGACTCCGCCCTCTGTATCAGACGCACGGGCGACTCCGCCCTCTGTATCAGACGCACGGGTGACTCCGCCCTCTGTATCAGACGCACGGGTGACTCTGCCCTCTGTATCAGACGCACGGGTGACTCTTCTCTCTGTATCAGACGCACGGGCGACTCCGCCCTCTGTATCAGACGCACAGGTGACTCCGCCCTCTGTATCAGACACACGGGTGACTCCGCCCTCTGTATCAGACGCACGGGCGACTCCGCCCTCTGTATCAGACGCACGGGTGACTCCGCCCTCTGTATCAGACGCACGGGTGACTCATCTCTCTGTATCAGACGCACGGGTGACTCCGCCCTCTGTATCAGACGCACGGGTGACTCATCTCTCTGTATCAGACGCACGGGTGACTCCGCCCTCTGTATCAGACGCACGGGTGACTCATCTCTCTGTATCAAAGGCACGGCCGACTCCGCCTTCTGTATCAGACGCACGGGTGACTCTGTACCATCTCCTTCCATAGTTTACAATCACTTCATACTCATCACAACACTTTAAAAGCCACCTCAATGGTGTGGAAGTGTGGGTAATACATGATGATTGTTGCCACAACAGTGGATATTCCCAACCAGTTGACGTCACTTGGTAGTGATGTCTGGTACCATCAAACGTCGGGTCTGAATAGTTATCCGACACTTGAAAACATTCATTTATTTTTTCAGGTGCTGGTTTTTCTAATGTTGATATTCAACAGTCACAGTTATTGTACATTTGTATCTTTTCCGGTCTAGCAATGGGTGAACTAAATATTTTTTATAAATTAAATCGTATATTTCGATACCTGTTGCGGTATCTTTTTCGCTAGTTACACATGTTATAAGATGAAAAAGGCGATGCAAAGGAATTCACATTAATAAACCTGGGTAAACAAATTATTTAACCAATTTTTTCACAGTTAAGTTATGCAGTTTGTTGCGACACTATCTAGTGTGGTGCACGTGCTAACCCTTTGCTTTATGCACAGGCTTAAGGTAAAGCTTTTGAATCTTGCCGACCTCGTGGTGTCCCTCGTAGCCTTTACGTATCGGCTGCCTTGAATTTTCATTTTATACAAAGCCGATGCTGTGATATGGTCGTTCCAGGAATAGCTTCCATCAAGAGAATTCCCCAGACGCCCACTACGTTTCTAATTTTGTTCAGCGATAGACATTCAGCCAGTCTAACCTTTCCGACCACGCTAATAATTATGAGGTTTTGTACCACACGTGCCACCGCTACCGGCACTAAATCGGAACAAAAGGTGAGACGCATTAACGAGGAGCTTTTGGATGTTAGCTTCAAGGTTACTTTTAATGCAAATTAGGCATGTTATGAGGTCGCGTTGACGTATTATACCGAATTCCGCCGCTGTTATTTCCCATCCAGGAAATTGTTATCTTCCACAACGAAAACGATGGCCGAGTAATGAACTCGTAACGGAGCCAAGCGCGTGTGCAGGGAAGCGGTGCTGGCGCTAAATTCACGCGGCGAAACTGGTGGATCGCAGCGTTGACCTGGCGCGCGGGTCAGCCTGCGGCTGTCGCGATGTGGAGTAGGTGGCGGCGCCGTCTCCGGAGTGCGCGCCTGGCGCGGCAGCCAATACCACGCGCCATTACGCCGGCTGCTGCAGCGGCAGCTTAATTAGCCGACAATCACGGCGAAGGGTGCGCGGTAATCCGACAGTGCAGCCAACCCCAACTGACCGTCGCAGGTACACGCCGCGGCTTCCGGGTCGCCGCGCCAATATCGGAGACGGCTCGCTTCGGCTGCCGGATTGCTGGTCATTGTCACGGAATGGCTTTTCGTTAGAGATTTGGGTCAGCTGCGTGCGTTGCTGAAACGCCTTCGCTGGGAGCACGATACGAGGGTATCCGGCCTGAAACGGGCATCGCGACGTGTGCGTCGCTCAGATAAGTCGCAGCCGAGCCTGTTGCAAGATTCTGCGCGGATGAATCTAAATACTCGCATGTGGATAAAGTGGATTGGTGCCAGACGACAGCGACCATAGAAGTTAGTCACCACAGAACTAAATCAAAGGCGACTTAAACTGTTTTGAGATTGCACGCATATGCCTACGACTTGAAAACAGAGAAAGAACATACCAGCTTTGCAGGGACCCGACGAGAGACTAGAAGTGTACCAGAGAGTCTCAACCTATGTGCTGTCCGTGAAGACAGAGCGCGTGAAAGCTGGAGCGTCTCCACGAAATTTCAATATGCGGGAACGGATCCTAGGCTAGCAATGACCTGGGACGGGAGTAAAATTTGAAGCATATTGATTGCATTTGAAAACGCCAACATCGATGCTCTTCCCCAACATAATTACTCTTCACCGCTTGGGGGTGTGATCGGAGCCCTCGGATTTTTCGTCAATGATTCCGAGCCCTTTTAAATGAGACGCGCGTCGCTCTGCATGCCTCTAAAGCTATCAATTTTACAACTCGTGACCAAAAGTTGACCTCAGGTCGGATCAGATCAGTGAGTTATGACGTCATTACTAAACAGATGTTAGGCGATTCCAGTGGCGGATCTAGCCGGTTGGTTTGGGAGGGGCAAACCAAAGTCGAAAAGGAAAAAAACGTCACGCAGTGAAAAATTGCGCTAAAATACGCCTTTTCGATAGGATTTTCGGAACTGCACAGAAAGAATTTATTACAAGGTACAAGCTTAAAATTGTGTTTCTATCAAGGTTTACCATTGCAGAACAATAGTTGCACCGTAGTTCAATTACCGAAGTAAAACAACCCTAGTTACGTCACTAGCATAAAGCAATGCAATTACTACGGAATGACAACCTTGCCTTGTGCCACAATAGTGCGCGCCTCGTTCATACCTGGTTCATCGCTTGCTTGCGCACCAGCTCTGCACTAACTGAATACTAGGGCGTTGTAGTGGCATTGTAAGTAGCTGGTAGGTAAAGCTAGGGCGTTGTTGCACCCTTGCTCGGCCATTGTCGTTTGACTATGGTTTCAAATACCTGCTCGGGTTAGGGTCGCCATCTTGCTTTCTGTTTACCCGTGGCAATACACAGTGGCCTGGCACGCATGCCGTGTAGGTTAGAATAAATGTGACTTGCTTTAATCAATCGTGGAGCTTTGGAAGCTGTCTGGAATATTTGTCAGTGATCTGCGAGTGGAAAGTATTGTTCTCTGTTCCAATAGTTGAAAAGTGAGGCAATTTGGAATGGTCAATCCAGGTCCAGGTAAGTAGGTATGTGGTTACTTCAGGCATGTATGCCATATTGGTATTAAGGCTCATATTTTCGTGTCAAACGAGCACAGACTATTTGATCATATGGCTTAGGTACCTGCAGTGGGTAGAACCTAATTGTGTTTGCCTTATGGGCCCGTTTGAAAAATAGGGTGAGTTGAGTTCCAATATGATCTTGTTGGTGTCTTCAGATGGATCGGCGCCTGATGAGTGATGCTGTGTTTTACCGATATGGGTAAGACAACGTGCGGGCTATTTTCTTGCTTGAGAGGTGGCTCAATGCTTACCCTTTTTCTACCGATGGTCTTCCGGTTGCATTTGGGGCCAGAAAACGCTTTAGCTTTCGTTAATAATTTTTTTTACATAGAGACTGAAAAGTTCCTTTTGAAGCAGAGGTAGGTACAAGGGGACGGGCTAAGAGGGCTCAAGCCCCCTTCCACACCATGAAATGTCAGAGTGCCTAAAGTAAATGCGTAGTCGGATGCTGTCCAGACACTATGGCGGGGAGGCGCGAGCGCCCAAGCTTCCCCCGAAATGAAGTCCTGTATCTGCCGCTATTGTAAAGACGTAATCCGAGTCTCGTTTTACCCTTGTAAGAAGCCTTGCAACACCCTTGTTCCCTCCCCGTTACGCACTGGTAAAGCGGTTGTGTAAGCAAGGTTCTAATCTCGTCACGCTCTTGTAGGAAGGCTGCGGTTGCGTACAAGGCGGACACAAGGCTTTGTTCTACCCTTGTTGTGGGGTAATCATGACCTAGTAGAGGGCTTGTGGGGACGTTGTCAGCCATTGTCTTTGCCCTGTAGGTTAACCATAGTTAAGTTACAAGGTTTTTACAACGTCTTTTAGCAACCCTTGTCGTACTATGGTTCTACCATTGTTCTACATGGCTTTTCCTTGTATTTCCCTTGTTTTCGTGGCACGGATTTTGAACGTACAAGCTTTGCGTTTTACCCTAGTAATTTTCCATGTAAACAAGGGTCTAACAAGGTTTGCCCTTGTAAAAATTTCTTTCTGTGTGGAGACGAAAAGCAAAAAAAAACGCCACGAGGTGAAAAATATGGGCTCAACATACTTTTTTCCTATCCAAGCCCCAATATTTACACTGAACTTCACTAATTCTGTTTGAAGTTGAGAGTGGAAGCACACCGTAGTTCAATTACCGAAGTAAAACAACCCTGGTTACGTCACTAGCATAAAGCAATTCAATTACTACGGAATGACAACCTTGCCTTGTGCCACAATAGTACGCGCCTCATTCATACCTGGTTCATACCTTCCTTGCGCACCAGCGCTGCACTTACGGAATACTAGGCGTTGTAGTGGCATTGTAAATAGCTGATAGGTAAAGCTAGGGCGTTGTTGCACCCTTGCTCGGCCATTGTCGTTTGACTATGGTTTCAAATACCTGCTCGGGTTACGGTCGCCATCTTGCTTTCTGTTTACCCGTGGCAATACACAGTGGCCTGGCACGCATGCCGTGTAGGCTAGAATAAATTTGACTTATTTTAATCAATCGTGGAACTTTGGAAGCTGTCTGGAATATTTTTCGGTGATCTGCGAGTGGAAAGTATTGTTCTCTGTTCCAATAGTTGAAAAGTGAGGCATTTTGGAATGGTCAATCCAGGTCCAGGTAAGTATGTATGTGGTTACTTCAGGCATGTATGCCATGTTGGTATTAAGGTTCATATTTTCGTGTCAAATGAGCACAGAATTTTTGATCATATGGCTTAGGTACCTGCAGTGGGTAGAACTTATTTGTGTTTGCCTTATGGGCCCGTTTGAAAAATAGGGTGAGTTGAGTTCCAATATGATCTTGTCGGTGTCTTCAGTTGGATCGGCGCTTGATGAGATGATGATGATGATGCTGTATGATGATGATGCTGTATTTTACCGATATGGGTAAGACAACGTGCTGGTTATTTTCTTGCTTGAGAGGTGGCTCAATGCTTACCCTTTTTCTACCGATGGTCTTCCGGTTACATTTCGAGCCAGAAGACGCTTTAGCTTTGGTAATAATAATAATTGTTGGTGTTTAACGACGCACCAACTGCCAGGGTTATGCGGCGTCGCCAACTCTCGCCCTGTCAAAGAGACTGAAAAGTTCCTTTTGAAGCAGAGGTAGGTACAAGGGGAGGGGCTAAGAGGGCTCAAGCCCCCTTCCACACCATGAAATGTCAGAGTGCCTAAAGTAAATGCGTAGTCGGATGCTGTCCAGACACTATGGCGGGGGAGGCGCGAGCGCCCAAGCTTCCCCCGAAATGAAGTCCTGGATCTGCCGCTGTTGTAAAGACGTAATCCGAGTCTCGTTTTACCTTTGTAAGAAGCCTTGCAGCACCCTTGTTCCCTCCCCGTTACGCACTGGTAAAGCGGTTGTGCAAGCTAGGTTCTAATCTCGTCACGCTCTTGTAGGAAGGCTGCGGTTGCGTACAAGGTGGACACAAGGCTTTGTTCTACCCTTGTTATGTGGTAATCATGACCTAGTAGAGGGCTTGTGGGGACGTTGTCAGCTATTGTCTTTGCCATGTAGGTTAACCATAGTTAAGTTACAAGGTTTGTACAACGTCTTCCAGCAACCCTTGTCGTACTATGGTTCTACCAGTTCTACATGGTTTTTCCTTGTATTTCCCTTGTTTTCGTGGCACGGATTTTGAACGTACAAGCTTTGCGTTTTACCCTAGTAATTTTCCATGTAAACAAGGGTCTGACAAGGTTTGCTCTTGTAAAAATTTCTTTCTGTGCGATGGTCCTCCGGTTGCATTTCGGGCCAGAAAACGCTTTAGCTTTCGCATAGAGACTGAAAAGTTCCTTTTGAAGCAGTGGTAGGTTCAAGGGGAGGGGCTAAGAGGGCTCAAGCTTAAGCTTAGGCGCGAGCGCCCAAGCTTCCCCCTCCCCCGAAACGAAGTCCTGGATCTGCCGCTGTTGTGGAGACGTAATCCGAGTCTCGTTTTACCCTTGTAAGAAGCCTTGCAACACCCTTGTTCCCTCCCCGTTACGCACTGGTAAAGCGGTTGTGTAAGCAAGGTTCTAATCTCGTCACGCTCTTGTAGGAAGGCTGCGGTTGCGTACAAGGTGGACACAAGGCTTTGTTCTACCTTTGTTATGGGGTAATCATGACCTAGTAGAGGGCTTGTGGGGACGTTGTCAGCCATTGTCTTTGACATTTAGGTTAACCATAGTTAAGTTACAAGGTTTGTACAACGTCTTCTAGCAAACCTTGTTGTACTATGGTTCTACCATTGTTCTACATGGTTTTTCCTTGTATTTCCCTTGTTTTCGTGGCACGGATTTTGAACGTACAAGCTTTGCGTTTTACCCTAGTAATTTTCCATGTACACAAGGGTCTGACAAGGTTTGCCCTTGTAAAAATTTCTTTCTGTGGATGGCGCATTTATATTTAATTGCGCCCTTCCCTCATACCATGTTAAGTCAATGGCACGGCAGAAATTAGCATTAATGTAAGAGCAAATGGGGCTCGGCTACCTCCCAAGCCTTTTATCTGGAGCAGGGGCGTAGCCAAGGGGAGGGGCGGCAGGGACAGCCGCCCCCCTGAGGGCCCGAAGGGCCCCCTGAGGACGCGGGCCGCGCGAAGTGTGGCTCGCCCGCACTATGCTCGGTGGCCAAATTTGTAATTTCATACCAGACAGGGTCCTCTTAAACTCTCTACATCACTCTATTTTGTAACAATCAGGGCCCTTTTTACCCATCAGGGCCCTTTTGGCGCTGCTGCAGGGGCCCTTTTTCGGGGCGCAGCCCTCCCTGAGCGAAATCCTGGCTATGCCCCTGATCTGGAGGGCCTGAAAGTCGTTTTAATGTGGCATTCTTGCATTCACAATGACTTGTAATAACAAAATCACACTGTTAGGGAAAGGCTTTGGATTTGATTTTTCAGCATATATTTGGATAGGGTATATTTGACCAGGGCGCAATTACTTATTTTGCTCTTAAATCAGAGATCTCTGCCTTTTAAATCGAATCCAGGAGAATCAATAATTGTTGCTTTCGGAATATACAATACGTTTCTGGCTTTGAAATTAAAACCATCGATTTCGGAATGTGACACACAGAAAGAAATTTTTACAAGGGCAAACCTTGTCAAACCCTTGTTTACATGGAAAATTACTAGGGTAAAACGCAAAGCTTGTACGTTCAAAATCCGTGCCACGAAAACCATAGGCGGATCCAGGGGGGTAAGGGGGCACGTGCCCCCCCGATCGACCCTCGGCGCCCCCTGAAAGGTCGATGGCGCCCCTCTGAAATGTCGCTTCCCACCCCCCCAGGATACGAAAGTCGGCGCCCACCGATATGATTTGGCGCCCATCTGATAGGTTTTGCCGGTCATAAGTGGCGCCCCCTGGTCCGGATGGCGCCCCCCGGAAAGGTGCCCCCTCCGATCGGCAATCCTGGATCCGCCTGTGACGAAAACAAAGGGACATACAAGGAAAAACCATGTAGAACAATGGTAGAACCATAGTACGGCAAGGGTTCCTAGAAGACGTTGTACAAACCTTGTAACTTAACTATGGTTAACCTACATGGCAAAGACAATGGCTGACAACGTCCCCACAAGCCCTCTTCTAGGTCATGATTACCCCATAACAAGGGTAGAACAAAGCCTTGTGTCCGCCTTGTACGCAACCGCAGCCTTCCTACAAGAGCGTGACGAGATTAGAACCTTGCTTGCACAACCGCTTTACCAGTGCGTAACGAGGAGGGAACAAGGGTGTTGCAAGGCTTATTACAAGGGTAAAACGAGACTCAGATTACGTCTTTACAACAGTGGCAGATCCAGGACTTCATTTCGGCGGGGGGGAGCTTGGGCGTTCGCGCCTCCCCGCCATAGTGTCTAGACAGCATCCGACTACGCATTTACTTTAGGCACTCTGACATTTCATGGTGTGGAAGGGGGCTTGAGCCCTCTTAGCCCCTCCCCTTGTACCTACCTCTGCTTCAAAAGGAACTTTTCAGTCTCTATGCGGAAGCTAAAGCGTTTTCTGGCCCCAAATGCAACCGGAAGACCATCGGTAGAAAAAGGGTAAGCATTGAGCCACCTCTCAAGCAAGAAAATAACCCGCACGTTGTCTTACCCATATCGGTAAAACACAGCATCACTCATCAGGCGCCGATCCATCTGAAGACACCAACAAGATCATATTGGAACTCAACTCACCCTATTTTTCAAACGGGCCCATAAGGCAAACACAATTAGGTTCTACCCACTGCAGGTACCTAAGCCGTATGATCAAATAGTCTGTGCTCGTTTGACACGAAAATATGGGCCTTAATACCAATATGGCATACATGCCTGAAGTAGCCACATACCTACTTCCCTGGACCTGGATTGACCATCCCAAAATGCCTCACTTTTCAACTATTGGAACAGAGAACAATACTTTCCACTCACAGATCACTGAAAAATATTCCAGACAGCTTCCAAAGTTCCACGATTGATTAAAATAAGTCACATTTATTCTAACCTACACGGCATGCGTGCCAGGCCACTAGTATTGCCACGAGTAAACAGAAAGCAAGATGGCGGCCGTAACACAGAAAGAAATTTTTACAAGGGCAAACCTTGTCAGACCCTTGTTTACATGGAAAATTACTAGGGTAAAACGCAAAGCTTGTACGTTCAAAATCCGTGCCACGAAAACAAGGGAAATACAAGGAAAAACCACGTAGAACAATGGTAGAACCATAGTACGACAATGGTTGCTAGAAGACGTTGTACAAACCTTGTAACTTAACTATGGTCAATCTACATGACAAAGACAATGGCTGATAACGTCCCCACAAGCCCTCTACTAGGTCATGATTACTCCATAACAAGGGTATAACAAAGTCTTGTGTCCGCCTTGTACGCAACGGCAGCCTTCCTACAAGAGCGTGACGAGATTAGAACCTTGCTTGCACAACCGCTTTACCAGTGCGTAACGAGGAGGGAACAAGGGTGTTGCAAGGCTTATTACAAGGGTAAAACGAGACTCAGATTACGTCTTTACAACAGTGGCAGATCCAGGACTTCATTTCGGCGGGGGGAGCTTGGGCGTTCGCGCCTCCCCCGCCATAGTGTCTAGACAGCATCCGACTACGCATTTACTTTAGGCACTCTGACATTTCATGATGTGGAAGGGGGCTTGAGCCCTCTTAGCCCCTCCCCTTGTACCTACCTCTGCTTCAAAAGGAACTTTTCAGTCTCTATGCGAAAGCTAAAGCGTTTTCTGGCCCCAAATGCAACCGGAAGACCATCGGTAGAAAAAGGGTAAGCATTGAGCCACCTCTCAAGCAAGAAAATAACCCGCACGTTGTCTTACCCATATCGGTAAAACACAGCATCACTCATCAGGCGCCGATCCATCTGAAGACACCAACAAGATCATATTGGAACTCAACTCACCCTATTTTTCAAACGGGCCCATAAGGCAAACACAATTAGGTTCTACCCACTGCAGGTACCTAAGCCGTATGATCAAATAGTCTGTGCTCCTTTGACACGAAAATATGAGCCTTAATACCAATATGGCATACATGCCTGACGTAACCACATCCCTACTTACCTGGACCTGGATTGACCATTCCAAAATGCCTCACTTTTCAACTATTGGAACAGAGAACAATTCTTTCCACTCGCAGATCACTGACAAATATTCCAGACAGCTTCCAAAGTTCCGCGATTGATTAAAATAAGTCACATTTATTCTAACCTACACGGCATGCGTGCCAGGCCACTGTGTATCGCCACGGGTAAACAGAAAGCAAGATGGCGACCGTAACCCGAGCAGGTATTTGAAACCATAGTCAAACGACAATGGCCGAGCAAGGGTGCAGCAACGCCCTAGCTTTACCTACCAGCTATTTACAATGCCACTACAACGCCTAGTATTCAGCTAGTGCAGCGCTGGTGCGCAAGCAAGGTATGAACCAGGTATGAACGAGGAGCGCACTATTGTGGCACAAGGCAAGGTTGTCATTCCGTAGTAATTACATTGCTTTATGCTAGTGACGTAACCAGGGTTGTTTTACTTCGGTAATTGAACTACGGTGCAACTATTGTTCTGCAATGGTAAAACGTGTAGAAACACAATTTTAAGCTTGTACCTTGTAATAAATTCTTTCTTTGGGGGGTGGGGTAAAGTGGCCTAAAATCGGGAAAACATGGATTTTGAGGGAAATCGACAAAAATGGGGCGATTTGCGAGGGGATTGCCCTGCTTGCCCTCCTGGATCCTCCAATGGGGAAGGGGGGAGGATGGAGTGCGGGCCCGCTGCCCCTTGGCTGCGCTACTGTTTATGATGTGCTTTCCAATGATATGTTTTGTTCGTGGGTTGGTATATGCTTCGGAAAAGTGGCAATGTGGGCTGCCCTATAGGGGAGAGTGGGGGAGACATGGGACGCAGGAGAAGTGGGACGCACCCATTATTGAATCTAGGAGTAAACTAAAAGTATAATTTTTTGCTAATTCTCGTACTATATGTGCCGCTGCACATTGCTAGGGTGTCAACTTCCTTTTCCGGTAGATGCTGGAAGCGGGAGGTGAGTATTCCTTAAAAGTTAATTTTTTACGTTTTCTTGAGTGGATTATCTGCTAAATATGCAACCGAAAAGTTGTCTTTTTTGGTCCACTAAAGCTGGTGTCGTATTCTCCATGGACTTGTACCTGCTTCAAATAATGAAAGGGGTTTTAATTTTACTGACATCGCAATTCAGAAAAAATGACAGGGTCAGGAGAACTGGGACAAGTTGTCCCACTTCTCCCCCTTGCTGTCCCACTTCTCCTTGTACCGTACTTTGACTGATTGTACCTATATAGTTGTATTTTGATGGAAATATCGTTGTGTCGGATTTTTCTTATAGAGTGATTCTGGTCATCAGCTTGTTTTTTTCTTGTCTGATCGTGGTTTATAAATCGAGATCAGAATAAAGACCGTAAGTTCAATATGACGGACTTACTATAAAAAGTGCAACATTTCACCTATGCCAACACCAGGGGCGAATCCAAGTGGGGGGGGTGGACGATGGGACGATCGCCCCCCCCCTTGGGTCTACCTCAAGCACAGGAAAGAAACGCCCCCTGCAGCCGCCCCCCTCCCGCAGGAGGGGGGCGGCGGCTGCGTCTGTACCCTTGCCCCGCAAATTGTCTTCCAAATGCCACCCGAATTGAGTGTAAACGGACTTGTAATCCACTTACTCAGTCTGGGACCGGGCCCCTCAGAATTATTCCGGGCCCACTACCGAAGCCGAGACCCTATTATCACCCGTTGCAGAGCATTCCCCTGTATTTCACCCGGGCTCCCGGTAGCTGCAGCCGGGCCCCTGCGCTTAACCCGGGCCTCATGTGGCTATCCGGGCACCCTAACATGCCTCCAGGCCCCTTGTAGTCCACTTGGAACCTCCGAGTCTGCGACCGGACCCCTCAGAATTATTCTGCACCCACTGCTACCAAAGCCGGGCCCCTATTCTCATTCGTTGCAGAGAATTCCCATGCAATCAACCCGGTTCATTTGTGACCACAGCCGGGATCCTTGCAGTTGACCTAGACCTACTGTGGCTTTCCGGGCACCCTAATATGCATCCAGGCCCCCTGCAGTCCACTTGGAAGCTCTGAGTCTACGACCGGGCCCCTCAGAGTTATCCCGGGCCCACTGCTACCGAAGCCAGACCCCTATTCACATCCGTTGCAGAGAATTCCCCCTGTAATCCACCCGGGCCCTTTGTGACCACAGCCTGGCTCCCTGCGGTTCACCCAGACCTCCTGTGGCTATTTGGGCCCCCTGAAATGCTTCCGGGGCGTCTGTGGTTCACTGGGGACCTATGTGTCCGGGACCGGGCCCCTCACGATAACCTCAGACATACTGTGGCCGAAGCCAGTCTCCTATTTCCAGCATTCATGCCTCCCCCGTGGTCTACCTGGGCCTTCTGTGGCTACTTTCGGCCCCAGCCTTGCTTGTGGGTTTCCTTTGGTCTCAGCCCTTTGTAGCTGTAACTTTGGACCCGGGTTGGGAGTAGTAGGTATAGTATCTTAAACTCTTAATTAACGCAGGCCATAGAATATTGTATGGGAGCTAAGATGGTCCTGATCAGTGATCCTGGTCGAAATTTGCCCAGTCCCTGGATTTGTGGAGATCCAGTCCAATGATGAGTGCACCTGAGCGATTTTAGGGCCAGTTCATAATTTGGGACAACTACAGTTCTTCTGTTTACCCCCAAAACGGAGGTTGCCATTTTTCTTGCTGGCTGATACATTTTCATGTGTACGTTTCTTATTAAAAGAATTATAATTTGCACAATCGGGCCCCCACAGATATTTGGGCTTCTTTCCAGGTTGCCGGGCCCCCGGTACGGGTTCGCCTTCCCTTGGGAAATTCTTGGATCTGCCCCTAGCCAACACGTATATACCTACTATGTACCTACCCTATCCTACATGCAAACCTGGATAATTAACAGATCCATATAACAACGTCCCGTGTGATACATCACCGCAGCAACAAAAAAGGTTTTTCAAATGTGTGTATAATAACGAATATGTTTTCCAAATATATCGCGCAGACAATAGCCTCTACAGCTTATTTTAAAAATGTGTCGTATAGATGCTACGCTTTATAAGATTTAGACATGTTTCTTCAGTTGTCCCATCTCTCCCCTATGTGTCCCACTTCTGAACACCCATTGTCCCATTTCTCCTGCACCTGTCCCAGTTCTCACTAACCGGAGACTTCCACAAAAACTTAATTTTGCATAATTCTGTTCTGTTTACGCCATAAAAAGACACATACATCCATAACCAAATGTTTCTTCTACCATGTGATGCTTATACAATCTACGAGAAGCGCCTAACTAAATTTATATAATTGTTTACACTTGCCGCTTGTTTAATGTCCCAGTTCTCCCCACTCTCCCCTAATTGGGGTTTAAGGGTACGTCAGCTGCTAAGGCTATATGTGCCCAGTTTGAAAAATTAACGAGATTTCAGTCGAATTCTAAATCTATATTTGTAGGCAGTCAGTCCAGTAGGAAAATGTGCTAAAAATAATGCGTTTTTGGTTCTAGAAAGGGTCATTCCTTTTCGGAAACAAGTTCAAGATTTACTGACCGGACAGATAAGTCAATTTTTGCAAAATTTTGAACGCAGTAGGGGAGACTGGGGTCAAATGTAACACGGGGCAATTGTAACACTGGCCATATTGTCTAAACTAATCAATGGTTGGAGCTAGTGGCACAACCAGAAATGCGCAATCAGCTGCTGCCTTTGTTAAGGAAGTTTCAACTCGGTGCGGCGGGTAAGTCAGGCGCTGTTCACAATTATGTTTTTTTAGGGTGTTTGGTAACTTTTGAAATATTTAAAGGTGACAAGCTTATTGATGGGTATGATAAGGTACAGCGAAAACAGTTTCAGTGCATAAAGAGTGTTTAATTAGCTACGAAATGAGCACAGAATCTGTCGCCTAGGCCAGCCCGTCGAGTGGCAATTTGGTTTTAAAAATTGCGCGTTGGGATGGGGACAATTGTAACATTTCTCTTGGGGTCAAATGTAACAATGTTACAATTGACCCCTATGGCCTTACGACGTATTAAACTTGCTTCTATTGTACAAATGCAATTGCTAGGTTAGTGATTTTGTGATCCTGCGCGCACCCAGTATGTTCGTTTCGGAGGGAGGGTGCTGGCGAGGGGACGTCAGGCCGATGAAGGGGGCGCACTTGTTCACCCAAAAGGGCCAATCTTCATATCCTTGGGGGGCACGATTAACTTTTGCTTCGCAGACCTAGTGTCAACTGTTTTTCGGGGGAGGCACTTAACACGTTGGGGGGGGCCAGGCCTGGATCCAGGCCGACCGTTGGGGTGCGGGGGGTCAAAGTGGCCTAAATTCGGGAAAACATGGATTATAGAGAAAATCGACAAAAATCGTGCGATATTGGGGGAATTGCCCTGTTTGCCCCTGGATCCTCCAGTAGGGAGGGGAGTGGAGGGGGAGGGTGGAGTGCGGTCCTACTATCCCCTGGGTGTGCTACTGTTTATATTTGCTTTTCAATGATATGTTTGTTCGTTGTTTGGTATATGTTTCGGAGAAGTTTCAATGTGGGCTGCCCTATAGAATATTTCTTAAATTGATAACTAGATGATAATTGAGGTTTAAGGGCACGTCAGCTGCTAAGGCTATATGTGCCCAATTTTAAAAATGAAAGAGATTTCAGTCAACTTATGCATATGTTTTTGTAGGTAGTCAGTACAATAGGCAAATGTGCCAAAATAATACGTTTTTGGTTCTAGAAAGGGTCATTCCTTTCCGGCAAAATATTCAAGATTTACTGACCGGACTGATAGGTAAATTTTGACAAAAATTTGGAACGCAGTATATTCCGGTCATTTCTAGGGATTATTCAAATCACCGGTATTCGTTTTTGTGTTCATTTTTCTGAAAAAATTGCATCGGCTGTTTTCAAACGGCTGTGTTCGGAGAATGCCTCGTTTTCGACCACGCACCACCGAAAGCGGGACTCGACTGGAGACGTTTCATGAAGCTGAAGTGAATGCCAAAGATGCAGAAGTGTTTGCATTAAGGTTTTTATGGTACAAATAAATGGTCGAAATTCATATGACTTTAACATGGTACAATTCACCCCCGGTGCTGTTACAATTGCCCCTCACTTGGGGTCAATTGTAACAGCTGAAGTTAATTTTTAGAAGTGAAATTTAGACCCCTAATCTTTTTTATTTTGAAATCTTTCCAAGTCTGTCACATTGCAAAATCTTCAAATTTAATGAAAATATAATTATAAGTGATCTAACTCAAAGCACTTTGTCCCCAGAATCAGAAATGTAAAATTTGTTACAATTGACCCCAGTCTCCCCTACATATATTCAGGTCATTTATAGGGATTATTCAAATCACCAGTGTTCGTTTTTATGTTCATGTTTCCAAAAAAATTGCATCGGCTGTTTTCAAACAAATGTCTCGCCCTTTCAGAGAATTCCTCGTTTTCAACCACTCACCACCGAACGCGGGACTAGATGGAGATGGTCCATGAACCTGAAGTGCAGGCCAAAGATGCAAAATTTTTCGCATTAGGATGTTTTTCTATGGTATAATAAATCGTCGAAATTCATACGGCTTTAACATGGTACAATTGACCCCCGATGCTGTTACAATTGCCCCTCACGTGGGGTCAATTGTAACAGCTGAAATAAATTTTTAGAAGTGAAATTTTGACCCCTATTCTTTTTTATTTTGAAATCTTTATATGTCTGTCACATTGAAAAATCTTCAAAGTGGATGAAAATATAATTAGAAGTGTTCTAACTCAAAACACTATTTCTCCAGAGCCAGAAATGTGAAATTTGTTACAATTGACCCCAGTCTCCCCTACTTTTCTTCCTGTTTCTCTCCATCGCTTGATGTAAGTTACTTAGGCGGGAAGTTACCTAGGCGGATCCCGGACTGCCAATCGGGGGAGGAGGGGGCGGGGCTAATTGCCGGTAAAACCTATCAGGTGGGTGCCAAATCCTATCGGTAAGGTGCCGATTTTTGCATCCTGTGGGGGAGGGTGAGAAGCAGCATTCGAGGGGGGCGCCAAGGGCCGATGGGGGGGCACCTACTCCATTGCCCTCCCCCTGGATCCGCGTATGACCAGTTAGTATTTGAATTACACTGTTAATTGGGTGCCCGCTCCCTTCGCCGCCAACGCCGCGCACTGTGGCCGGCCGCGCCTGTCACCTGGTGGGAGGCTGCGGAACCTTCTCGTCGGCTGCCGGGGTGGCACGCTGTTGCGCGCCTCTCGCCGGTCTCGCCTCTGTGCGCCCGGGGACTCGGGAGTGGCTGTCGGCAGCAGAACTGAGTGCTGGCGCCGCCGGCGATCTGTGTCGTGCCGCTGTCGTGAGTGTCGTCTCCTCCCGGACGTCAGCAGCTCTCAGGTGAGTGTCTTTCTGTGTCCGGCCTGTGTCTGACTCGTGCAAGCGTTCATGCATCACATTCATATGCATATAGGTCATACTTGTAAATGAGAAAAGTCGTCGAACCTACGTCTGCTGATTATTTCACTGCCAACGTGTTCGGTTTTCTATGCCATCCATTGGATCACCCGCTCGCAAGTTTGAGGAGTCCGTAAGATTGGCTGGGCTGGGTGGGCTGAGCTGCTGTACCTATTCACATGTAAACGTATACGGTACCAAATCGTCCCACCAATTGCTTCCCGAGGACGCGGGCCTCTCTCGTCTCCAGTTGTGTGAGTGTGGGGGAGGGAGGCGTTTCGAGTTTGTTGCTGTTCGTCGGTGCTGTCACTTACCATCTCGTCGACTTGCCATGCATTAGGAAGGAAGGTGCCAGCATTTCAGCATTGCCAGCCTGTTCATTTCACCGTATGTTACCTCGTTCTGCTAGAGCCATTCCATCATCCGAAAACTCCAATTTAATCTCAAGGATTTCTGTGAATCGTCGGTTTCCTTTCTCTGAAGAATCCCTGCTGGTTCCAGTATTCGTGACTTAAAAGCCTGAGCAGAGGTAAGAAAAACCCGATGTTGCTAACTAGGTAGGGGAAAATACTGGGGTATCAGAAGATGGAATATTTCCAAAACAAGTATTAATAATGCCCATTAAGGTGCATATAATCATCTCAATATGCCATGGTATCACAATCTGGTGTCTAACCTATTCATTCTGTGCGTTAGATTGTTGGGGTTTAACGACGCACCAACTGCCAGGGTCATACGGCGTGCCACCTCACCCTGTTGGAAGGGATTTTGGGGATCAGATCGACTTATTCAGAGGCTCCGCCGGGCTTGAACCGGGACCGGTGGCTTAGAGACAGGGTGTATCACTAAGCACCTCCCTTATTATTATTAACGATCATTTTCTCCATTTTGCGACTCCAAAAACCCTTTTGTCTGGACAAACTTTCCTATCTTCAAGTAAAAATTTTCCTCATTGGTTAAAATAAGCAATTTTCTCATCTCTCTGCATGAGATGCAGCGACTTGCTCGTGCTCTATCTGTATTGATGAGTATGCTTTTGCGCCTTGCACCAGAGATATTGACGTAAAAGAAGCTGACCTCTGACCGCATGTTGTTACGATGCGCTGTAGTGTTGCCCCCACTGGTTGAGCTGCTCATTCTCAGAGGTTGCCGGATACTTGTGTACAAGGCAGCTGAGGCTTAGGAGCTGTTCAGAACCAGTGCGAATATCAGTGCACTTCTTATTTGCACTGGGCACCAAGCAAGGCAATGGAGATTAAAAGAGTTCGAAGTTTCACACTAGGATAGTTGTATTGCCACTCTTTAGTTATTAGTTGTTAGTTGTCTAGTTATTAGTTGTATTGCCACTCTTTGCGAAGTATTGCGAAGTGGATAACAATCTGAAAGACTGAGGGCATTGGGAGGGCTGGGAACCAAAAATGGTTCTCAGTTTGTATGTATAGCAATTGTTCTGACGGATCTGGGGCTTTACTGAGGGAGCTGGGGCGAAGCCGCAGGCATACGGCACTCTACGATCGGAGCTGTGTCGGATCTAGGGTTTTACTGAGGGAGCTGTGTCAGATCTAGGTCGGTGGTCTGGGGAAAACGCTGCCCGAAATACCGAGAAGTATCTAGCTTTTAGGGAAATTGATGCAAATTTGGGTGGTCTGGGAGGTAAATGCTTTCTACCCCTCCCCCTCCCCCCACCTTGGGATCGGCCCTGCATCTGAGGGGTCGGCGCATTTTGGGCACTACGAGGAGTGCTCTCCGGATTGGAGAGTAACATATCTAATTCGGCTACAGGGGTGGTTTTGGTTGCACACATGGCTGCTAATGTAAGGCGCTTTGAGCTCTCGACGTGAACAGCAGACGTCTTCTCGGATGTAAGGGGAGACCGTCGCCTTCGCCGGCCCCCTTGGACCCGCCCCTGGTCAGCGTGTGACTATGAGAGCGGCGGACGCATCTGCAGGAAATGCCCGATCAGTTACAACCTGGGCGTGAGCCGAACTCTCCGCACCGCGCCTGCAAGAGCGGCGGCAGCTGGCCGGCGTGCACGGGCCAGACTTCTGCTTGTAGAATCTGTTGTTGGACCCGTCGGAGCTACAACCACATGCAAACATTGTGTGGCGATGTTTTCCTCATTCACTCATGTGCAGCCCGTCGGTAATCTCGCGACGGGCAGACAATGAATGTAGGCGCGATTGCTAGCTTTGGCGCAGACGTCGGCTCTAAGGGAGGCTGGGTGTGGTTTGGACGTTAGGATTGCAGGGAGATCTTGCGGATAGCCTTCGTCTGGAAATGTTTGTTATGATAGTGATCCGTTATTACTTACGTGTCTTCATGTTCGATTTCAAGTTCCAGAGAGATAGTCGGTCCTCGATTTTTACAATTTGGAATGCGATTCTGCTTCTGCTTTAAAATTCAGCATCGTTTAAACTTTGAGTTCTGTTTTAGATCGAAATCTGGCATATGACGCTGCAATTATGTTCTGAAGCATGCAGGGTGATTTATTTCGCTGACATGATTAATGCCCGCGGTTAGAGCATCCCACACCTACAATTGTGCTATGGGGATGGTTCTGCCAAAAAGAGCGGTAGTCGCAAGCGCTTCAGAGACTGGCTTTAAGCTGGTGTTGAAGCAAATGTTGAATTTAGGCACGATTTGAACTCCAGTGAACTCGCCCTATATCAAGGAGATGAGTTATCCTGTAATCAGGTGCTTCCAATGAGCTGAACCACTAAAACAATGTCTCCACTTGTCACGCCAATTCTAACCTGCAATCGAAAATTCCTAGGCGGCAATTAGTCATATTCCTGACAAAATCTGTGAGATTGTGGACCTGAAATTGCGCTTGTGGTTAGATTTATATCCAGTTTTTCGTCGGGGTGCTAATTTTTTTCTTCAAATTTCTTATGAGAGGAGTGACTTTATTTCTATCGCTAGTGCTTCTTCCAATCCCATCCATGCTCTGCTTGAACATGCCTCACTAGTGAGCTAGGATCGGAAATTTGTCTGTCAACTGCTCAACAGTTGTTGCAACAGTTGCACTTTCCTCAACAGTTGTTACAATTTAAACGAAGGAAAGCACCCTGACCATGATTTAGCTGATTTTTACCCACTCCTCTTGAAAACGGTTTTTTACCGCGGGCTCGAAGAAGATGTAAATGCGTGGTATTATTAACGGTTCTTCTCCCAGTGACGTCTCAGTAGAGGTATTGCAGATCAAATTGCGACACCTTTCTGGAAAAAATATATGGGCATAACATTTTGGAATTAGTTATTAGCTGTGAAATAATGTCCGCATCTATGACCAGTAGTTTTTGTCTATCACGATTGAAAAATGATCCTTCGTAGGGATGTGAGCCATAGATATAGATGCCCCAACGTCTACGTGGCTTCACCTCCTGTTGCATTTTTGTCTAGCTTGATCTGAGAAGCAGATTTCGTGCTCGGGAAAGGGGTCCGTTTAGAGCCGTGTGATGAATAGCATGTTTGGCTGGTTTTGCTTGTAGACGGGACTGTTTATTTAACCATGTCTATGGTAGTGACGAGTGACATGCACTTGGGTGGCTGTCCGGCTCAAAAACGCAGGATAAAAACTGCTGACAGCTAGCCCCTTAGCCTCGGTAACAACATTATACTGGCCACCCGCATTCTGATAGCAGAAAATAGAGGTGTTTTTGAGAGGAGAGTGATGACTTGGTTCTGATGATGCTGAACTGTGAGCCTGCACTCTAACAGCGCCTTAATTCTTCTGATAATAATATGCCAAAATTGCGGTTAGTTTGACATATCTGAGGCAGCGTGTGGGCTTCAGGTTTCCTCAAGATCTGAGATCGTGTTCGGAAACCCAGCTGATTAAACCGTCGTTAACCTTTTGTATCAGAAAGGCGAGTCGGAGTCAGCACTGATGTCTCCAGTCGCAACACGTGAGTCGGGATTTACATCCCATCCCTGATTAATTAGTTAATCCATCACCACGCCCAACAGACAGCTCGGCAAATTACGTATCGACTTACTGGCCTGGTGTCCGTCACGTGCCATAAATTCCAAAGCCCAGGGCTACTCTGCGTTAAACTTTTCACAGTACGGGGATGAAAAGCAGGCAAAGCGGAGCCGGAGGGTGCGATGACAGTTTTTGAACAGCAGAAACTTTGTGTTTCGCTGCACCTCCATGGAAGGGTGTTTTGTGGTCGAGCTCACAGTTGACACGGGTCTAACACGCGTCTCGGCCGTACGGACGCCTCAGGAATTCCAACTGGCAGCCGGCACCTCAGTATCCAGCCTCGGCCGGCCTGCGGGTAGTGGTAGATCTGGCCCCCGCAATGCTTTCGGAATAGTATGCTGGCGGGGGTGTGGTAGCGAGGGAAGGGGAAGGGCGCTCGACTTCCACACCGCTGACTCGGGCTCAGATCTGGGGTCAGATATTCTGCAGAAGTCTTTCTGACTTATCTCCCCCGTAACACCCTCCCAACAGGGTGAGAGTTGGCGACACCAAATGACCTTGTGTCGTAAATCCCCAAAGCTGCAGTGCTTTTTTGAACAGTATATACAGGTACGCAGTATTATAAAGGTTTGCCAGTTAGCGTGTCTTTAAATCTCAAATGATAACATGCTTAACCCTTGCCCCGGTGGGGCGTGTTTGAACAACCTCTCGGGTTTTTCCGGCGGCACGAAAAAACGGCGGAGCGAAGCGCCGCTGTACTTGGCACACCTTATCCTTGATCAATGTCACAACTTTCCCCAAAATTTTTAAGTTAAGTCATCTCAGGTCAGGTCACCAGTGCAGGTCAAGTGCCCTCACCTCCAAAAATGTTTAAGGTGGCATAATGAAGAAATGGGTGAATCTATCGGATTGAAACTTATACCACATTATGGGCCCATCGAGTGCTAAATAACATTGTCCGGGATTTTCATGTCGATGCCCTAAGGTCAAGTACGGACCATGACCTCTCCATCGGAAATACATGGGAAAAACAGAAATTGGGCTGTATTTGTGTAGTTACATCCGAGAATACCTTCATATTCTCTAAATCGTAGTATCCTGGGCCCTTTTCCAGCTTCATGTTGCAATTTTTGACCTGTGACCTCTGAGAAGTCACTTGGGGCTACTTAAGCAATTCCAGGCTTCGATCAACAACTTTCCATGAAATGATGATACTGCTTTTACTTTGATATGAAAAAATGCAGAGCCTAAAAATGATTTTAACTCAAAACTGTCAGATGCTAGAGCCCATAACCTCTGCTCAAAATGCCACCTTCTTTGACCTGTCATGACCTCAATATTGACCTGAGCCAAAAAGTGACTTACATAGTTTCTTCATGAATTTTTATGAGCTATCCACCAGCTTTTGCGTTTTTTCGTTATCCCACATAGGGGCCGAGCTCAAGGGGGGTGTTCAAACACCCCCCACCAGGGCGAAGGTAGCTCGGAGGCCCACCGGGGTGCGGGTTAAATGCACTTCGTTGTAACCAGATAAAATGGAAGAGAATGCCGATGCCGTTTGTTATATTCCAGGAGCACATGTGTTGAATAGTTCATCGCCACGTGAGAGAAATGGTGGCCACTGTAGCATGAATAGCCTTTAACCCGCGCCCTTCCGGGAGCCCAGCACCACCTTGGCCTCACCGGGGGCCATCGATGGCCCCTCCAACTCCGAAAACATGAGGGTTAGCGCAAATCTGCAAAGTGCTTCGGAAAGCTCGTCTGAGTTCCATATTGTTTTACTTCACATTCCTAACGCTCCGGTCAATGGTTTGATCTCCAGAGGTCAAGTTGAGTGACAATACATTATTTCCACCAAAATACGCAATGCCTAAGGAACCTGGGCATAGCTCTCATGCCATTAGAGCTACTGAGGTCTGGTAAAGTAAATTTGATAGGAAAATGCCAGGGCTTTCTCCTCTATGTGGAGCACAATGAACTCCGGCCGGTGGTTTTCCCTCCAGAGGGTACCTCTTGGCCTAAAGTGACCTGAGGTCACGAAGGTCAAAAAAGTGGCCTTGCTGTATATCAAATGAAAGAGAGCGACGAGGCAAGCACGATGACGTTTAAAGGGAATGTGGCACATTTATAACGTGATTTTAATTGAGATAGCCAAGTTGTAAAGCATGCCAGAAAACCCGATACTCAATATATCATTTGTTTTGAAACTCACAATTTCCATGGAGAAAAGCTAAAAACCCACCTGAAATGTACCCCACATGTACCCCAACCAGGTGGCTACAGTTATCAGCTGTTGGTGTGACGCATTGCTGACGTCACGGTGAGTAATCAGCCAATTGAAGCCCTTGAAGCCTATTGAATGTGGTTTTAATTTCCAGATCATGACGTCATCCACAGGCAGAGGTTTGTTTGCCACCATAGAGGAGCATTTTGAAAATTAAAATATTCAGCTCATTGTACACTTTTCAGAGAAATAATGGACGTTTTCATGATTTTCGGCTAAAAATTCACCTAATTCACTAAGTTCCTGGATTCGACCAAGGTGCCACATTCCCTATTATTCAGAGCTCTAGCTTGATTAGATCAAAATTATAGTCAAAATACCGCTTTTGACTTCTGGTAGCCTGTGATGACTCCACATAAGTCAAAGGGAAAATAATGCCCCTTTAATCGGTAAAAGGGTAGCCAAGAACGTTTTCCTGAGAAATCTGAGCATTTGCAATCATTTTTGGACCTTTAGATCATAAGAGAGCTTTTCCCCATGCTTTTTTCATGGGAGAAGCCACCCCGTGACCTGACCTCAGGTCACTAACTAAAAAACGCCCGGATTTGTATTTTGTAGACCCTGGAGGGGTCATCCAGTGTAAAAAGTTTCAAATCGATCGGCCTAGAAATATAGCTATGGTAGAGCTCAAAACTTTAAGTGAGGTGACCTTGTTTGATCTCGCCTGGTGACCTGACCTAGTGTGGCCCGGGGTAAAACAATTAGGGATGGTGGGGAAATAATGGGATGAGAGGCGGATCCCTCAACCGTGGTGCTGCAGCTCGGCGTCGTTCTACTATTCTGAAAAAACCCTTAGGGGCGATCAATGCCCCCGTTGGGGCGAGGGCTAAGAGCCAGTGCGCTGAATGCGGATGGAGTGTTTCACCATTGCACTTCATTGCACAGACGGATCCAGGGGGAAGAGGTGGTCGCTGCTCTTCGGTAGAACCCTGTTTTACTTTTTAGCCGCCTTTTTGGCTCCAGACAAGGATGCGTCCCGAGTAAAGCTAGGTCCATTACTTCTCGATAAGACTTTCAAAACATCAAACTCTTAAAAACTTCCCAACTTAACGTCGGTAGGACACCCCTTGTAATGTTTGAAAGGTGCCCCAAATGCCTATCCACCTCCCCCGTCCTCCCTGGTGGTATTTATGTTACCACCTGCGAGGCCTCGTCCTCCCCATCAACAATATCCTAGACTCGTCACTGCCTTATGAGGGATAGATTCTGGGATCATAATAACTTATGTTTTATAAAGTCATTAACTGGCAATCTTTCATAAATGCAGGCTATCCAACTCTTTTGTGACAAAGTAAGTAACAATTAGGTACGCAGTAAAACACCCACATTGCGAAAAATAGACGACATAAAGTTGAGCATATCCACCATTTCTTTTCAGATACTTGCCACGGGCACAGGCCACAGGCCTTCAAGTTCACACATTCATATTTTTCCTGTCCTTCGAAATATTCTAAAAGGCACAAATGGTTTGACTTGGTGCGATGGTGTGGTGGCCCGGACGGCCAGAGAGTCTCTGCCATAGAAAGGAAAGCACCCGGGGTAACCATCAGTCACTGGGTCCCCGCTCAGTCGCCGCGCGACAGAGTCGGCAGAAAAATTCAGCCGTGTCGGAAGGCTCTTACTGGGATAAATTGGTGAGACGGCGGCCATTTTTAGCCGAACGCAGGTTAAAGTTGAAATCACTTGGGTTCCCGGAAGTCAAACTGAATGTCGAGTTTAAAGACTTTTCAATGGTTCTGGTTCAGATGATGTATTGTGGGACCGTCTGATATCGTTACAGGCTATCCGTCACTGGTTTGGATAACAATAACCGGTCTGTGACAGATCAGACAAGTCTCATTTATTCATTTGGTGCATTTTTGGGTGACAATATGAATATGATCATCATTTAACCCATCTTAGGTCGAGAATAGGAAAATTCCGAGACAATTGATTTGTAGATCCCAATATCGTTATCGTGTTATGAAAGTTTAGAATTTATCGATTGGCAAATGTTTCTTTGGCGCCGTTCCAACCTTGTGATTTCGGGTTTTGAGGCTGGGTCGCTTGACCTTGAAGAGCTCCTTGACCTAGAATGACCTGACATAAAACATGATCCGATACGTGAAATTAATTAGGCCTAAGGTACTATAAGTTACATTTTTCTGCTTTTACATTTTTACAAGTTACATTTTTTGCTGTTTCTGTGTCATTCAGGGAAAACCAGGAATAGGGAGAATTCGCCCCCCTTATTGGGGTGTGTGTTAAGAGGTCCGTTTATAAATCTTCCTCGAATCATAGGTTTACGTTTACAAGTAGCAGCATGCTCCTAATTAAATCCACAGCTTCGCTGGATTGCCCATTCCATCCCTTTGAGTCAACTCATCCCATTAAGGCAACATTCGCCCATCCCATTCAGTCAACTCACCACAAAATTTAGGTGTGAGACGTGATTGCAAAAAAGTATAAGGAGAATACACCCACAGCTGACAGTTCGATGCAGACATGCTTGGATGGACATCTAGGCATATCAAAAGGACAGACTGAGCTGGCACTTCAAATCTTCACCAAGTTTGATTGAGGTCTCGATAGGGCCGGCGTCTGCCCTGTTCGCAGTTGTTGACGTCTGTGTTGTTGCTGCCGCTGCAGCAACGCCGAGGCATCTGATGCTATCTTAGCTGAAGTTATGGACACCACGTCAGCGTCTGGGTTCGGGTTCCAGAAGATCCAAATTGGCTGGGATCGAACAGCTGGTAGCTTTGATGACTGGTGTATGTCGGTATTGTATACATATTTCCCTCGTGATTAGCACCAAAGGATATTGAAAATGAAGATATTTTGATTTTTCAAGCTCTGCACATATTGGTAAAACAGGTGCTTATAATGGGATTCTTTTATTACGTTTTAGTTTTAACAAAAGTTACTAAAATTACCAAAAAAACAAAAGTTATCAAAATAGTACCAATAGGATTTTTGTATCAGTCCCAGCCTCACAGGGTACTGATAAGATTGCTTCACTAGTCGGAAAAAACTGTGCCGATCTGTTCGCCAGCGGGAACTTTAATTAAACATATAATTAAGAACAAAGAGAGAATCAAGACTAAAAAGAACAAGAATAGTGTCGTGTATTAAGTTCCATGCGGCGGCTGCAACAAAAGTTACATTGGGGAAACCTTCCGGGGAACAAAAACTAGGGTGCAAGAACATAAAGCGGACCTCAGATATCACAGAACAACTAATGCCATAGTAAGACACGCTGAAAATGCAGGCCATCTCACAAACTGGAACAAATTAGTCATACTATGCTCGGAAAAATAAAAACAAGAAAGATTAACAATAGAAGCGGCCTTTATAAACACAACATCAACGATCAACGGGAATATGGGGAAAATTAAACTTTGTGATACTGTAGCGAAAATAATAATTGAACAGTGTGTTAGATAATTACGGTGTATTGTGAACTGTTTATGACTGTTTCGTAAACTGTTTTCCGACGGGAGGTTTTCATGAAGTGTTTGCATGCTCGATCTATACCTAGTTTTGAAAAATTCAAGAAGTATTCAAACGGTAGACATAATATTAGCAATCCATGTACGAGTTTGTTTCTTCCATGTACTTAATGTGTATTTTAATTTATTTCAATGCCGTGATGAAGGCGGAAGAGCCGAAACGTAGGCATGTAAATTTTAACTTTTGTTAAAACTAAAACGTAATAAAAGAATCAAATTGTAAGCACCTGTTGTACCAATCTGTCTCACCACCCTATATATACTCTGCACATATATTTTTGTTTGTTTCTTGTTCCTTCATGAGCGAGCAACTGAAACTTTCCCGTATAGAAAACTATGTTTTTAACTGCATAGCTAAAACATATTTATGGATCCTGCTCAATTTGTATTGAGATCATTGATATATGCCAAGGCTTTGGCCAGAACGCGGTCCGCGTCAGTTTCGCCGGATAACTGCTCCCTAAGACCTCCGAGACCACGCCAGGTTACAGTGGTCCAGGAGCGGCCAACGGCTTCAAATTTGGCTTCGCGTTCTAACATCTCAATCTATAATGCATTCTTAGCTTGTATGTAAAATTTAATATATTTTAAGGACTACCTCACCCAGCTGCGTGTCCAGCCAAGTTTACATGTCGGCCGTGCGGCTGGATAATGCATTTCCAATGGGTGTACACTAGGGTGCCTCATTTTGCACTGACCATGCAAATTTGTGGGTGACGGTGGTTTTTCCCAGGGGGCGGACATGAGATACTTCTCTAGAATTCTGGGGGTTTTGAAGGTTCCATTTCTGGTTCTAACAGTTTTTTTGCAGCAAAATTTAACATGTAATTCCAATGGGACTGTTTGCAGGGGTTTGGGGCACGGGCCAGTGGGAAAATGTAAGTGGTGCTTAAGGGTATATTTTTATTTTTGGTATGTAAAATTGATCAGGCTATCTTCTGGGTGCAGTTTTTAGTCTCTAAAGCGCTTTTATAACAAGGAAAATCCACGATGAACTTCATGCTAATTCCTTCAGAATTCTGTTTCAAACGTTTCGATTATCCAATCAAAACGCTGCATTCTACTTTATGCTAGCAAAATCAAAGTTATCTTGAACAAAACCCTTCAAAATACTACCATATCCTCAACGTGCTGCCAAATCAGGCAGTCAGCTGGCTGTCATGTCCGAACCGTATCTATAGGAACCGTGGTTTTTCCCATTGTTTGAGACCTCCTGAATCCAATGGTACCAAAATTATACAAATTTCTAGGGGTCGCGGATTGGATTTGAAATTCTGAATTTGTAAAAAAATGGCGAAAAAAGCCTGTTTTGACGCCACAGAGATATACCTTTTCTGTTCAACGCCAAGAAAACGAAATCCACCGGTCGCTTGCCATAACTCCTGTTTATTTGGAACGTGTTTGGTTGAATTTAGAAGCCAGATTACTCTTAATATTAAGTTAATCTTAGCAAAATGTAGCCATTTGCATGCCTATTTCGATGTGTATTTTACTTAATACGCACTCTGTGTACTATCCATAGTAAGTGAGTTACTTCGGTCACGTGAGGAGCATTTATAACACTTTGGTTGGCAAAAATGGCAAAGACTGTGTCAAGAATGGATGTTCATACGGCTAAGCCAATAAAGAATGTCTGAGATTCGCTCACATGTTCTATCCCGAACATGCACTATGCCATCCTTAGATTCTGCTTCTATAAGCCCCATTCCACCACACCATATTACTAAGTACCTTTCCAATATGTACGCTTTGATTAAAAATAAACGTGTATGAATAATTAAGCAATAATAACACTTAATTATTTAATAACTATATTAATTAGTTAATAATAATTAGCAATAAGGCTCGCGGCTACAATATCACAATTGTGGGAAGATCAGGTTACTAATTAATAACCGAAGTGATCTTCCACGGATCTTTTTTCTTATTCCTGTGAGAATCTCTTTTTAGTTTTTGTTCAGCTCAATCACAGCTTAAGTTATGGAAACAGATGAAAATGACCCTGGCCAGTCAACAAATACGAGCAAATTTCCGGCGACTTGATCCACAACCCGCGTCTATCCGTAGCCAGCCTTCTTCCTCAATTACAGGGGCCAAGTTTCCAACATCATGAGAAATTCTAAAGTATTTCTTTCACGTGGCTCATGATTGTGATGACAGACAAGAGACCTTCGAAAAGGCTGTAGAAAACGCTCTCCCATTCTGGCACATGGCTAGAATAAACACCGTCAATGAGCGGAGCTGCCAGTATAGACTAGAAAAACTGCGGGAAGAGTGACAGAAACTCTTAAAAAAGGCCGGAGCGAACCATGTCACAGGAATGTATAAACATTTCAGTTCATTTTATTTCATAACACACCTGCCGATTCGGGAGAACAAGGCAATCTCCAGCTTCTATGCTGGCAGGTGTTCGAAGGATGTGCCGTGGTAGTTGAACGGGTAAGTTCTTGGCGTGACGCTTCGCTATGCGCGTCACAGACTCGGTCTCCACATCTTCCTCGTCGGATTGCACATCGTACATTTATTCTTCAGCAGAGCTTGCTGAGTCGAGTGTTCATACTCAAGCGCGGCACCAGCCGAAGAACTTCCCACTGCTCTTCTTTGTGCCGTCTGTCACGCGTTCTGCAGTCGCTCCTTTCCGGCGAGCTTTTTTGTCATTACCGCTCGTAGTCCCTTACCTGGCGCCACGCTGGTCAGCGTAGAACACGATGTCTTCTTCCTTGTAATTGGATGTTAGTAGGTGGCTCTGTTGTAGTTCAACAATCATGTTTGGTGGTTATATGTCCCTTAGATTGTCCAACACTAACGGAATTTTTCTACATTTTTCTGACATGGATGGCTCCGGCTTTTTGGAGTTTCCGCCACTCTTGCCACTGTTTTTCTAATCTATGCCGGTAACTCCGCTCACTGATAGTATGTATTCTAGCCATATGCCAGAACGGGAGGACTTTTTCTACAGCCTTTTCGTAGGCCCACTGTCTGTCATCACTATCATAAGCCATGTGGAAGAAATACTTGAGCACCTGTCGTGCTGTTCGAAGCTGGCTCCTGTAATTGAGGAGGAAGGCTGACCTACGTAATAGACGCGGGAAGTGGATGGAATCGCCGGAAATTTGCCTGTATTTGACGGGCCAGCAATGGTGGATCCAAAGTGGGGGGGGGGCTCAGGCCTCTCCCCCGAAATGTCCGAGTTCCTATAGTTTATAGGTCTTCTGTCTCCATAACGTAGCCTGTGATCAAGCCGAACTAAAATTATAAGTGTTTCTCACCGGAATAAGAAAAAAGATCCGTGGAATATTACTTCGGTTATCAATTAGTAACATGACCTTCCGAAAAAACTGTGTTATTGCAGGCCCGAGCCTGGCTACAATAGGACAGTTGGTGTAAACACTTCGCTTTCCGTACCGTTTATGATACACCAAAAAATCAGTAAGCTGGTCAACGCACGAACTATCCCTTCAATATTGTATTGTTCAAGTTTGGCTGAGTTCCTTGTGCCAGCTCTACGCCCTAAATAACCTAATAATTGTTGGGGTTTAACGACGCACCAACTGCCAGGGTCATACGGCGTCGCCAACTCTCACCCTGTTGGAAGGGATTTTGGGGATCAGGTCGACTTATTCAGAGGCTTCGCCGGCCCCAAAGAACCTGTCTTCTTTGTTATTAGTACCAGTAGGGATTCGGTTACGTTCTACAGCAATCTTGACGTCCTTTTGTGACAGTCATTAATTTATTTCACAGTTTTGGCTTCCCAATCAATTCTCTAAAGGCCTCCATTGCCCTTCCATTCCTAGGCGCCATTTTGTTTCAGCCAATCCATGCCCGAAACCTAGAAAGGCGGGTGGCGGAAAGCCTATCAGCCCGAACAAAGTAGATAGCTGTGTGGATCTCTTGAGTTTTGAAATAGTCTCCCGAGGCTGACTTGGTGAGAAGGCCTGGCAGTAATGATTGTCCCACAGTCGGGGCCCGCGGCGTCATTTGTTTGCTTCATTCAAGAAGAGTACATTAAACACAACTTGTGCAGTGCGACGCCCAGGCTTCTCCTGTCTGTGCTGCCCATGCTTCTCCTTCTCTACAGTTGTATTGACCACTGGTTAGTTAAGCCAACTTTGACATCACATCGGTGATGTCGATGACCAGCTCATTGTCGATTTTGGGATACCGCATGTCAGCTTTCTGAACATTTCTAGGTTAATTGGTAGTTTTATTTTTCCTGTCGACTAAATATTTCCCAAATTATGAGCTATATGCAGATTTCATTGCAAATTTTGGTTTCTCACATCTGTGAAACAGGTTCAGCGTTAAATGGTAGTGCTATTGGTAGTGCGTTACCTGCAAACATTGGTAGTGCGTTAGCACCTTCCATATCCGCTACATTCCTGGACAAATACACTTTGTATTTAAACAGTCAATTAAAAATTAAATGATAGATTGGAACGGAGAGGGCAGCATATCGACGTATATACGAAACTCTTCAATGAAATCGGAAGCAAAACCAAGGTCGTGATTGTAGGCAAAATTATCGTCTCCATGCATCATGAATTCAGTCATGAGAGGCTAACATTTCAAAAAGTAAACAAAACTGCCCAGATACCCTGTGTAGTCTTGTCCTTTAATTTGTTGGTGTATCAAAGCGATTATTAAACAGGGAAATGCGAAATTGTAGAGATATCTAATGATGTTTAACGCTGCATACGCCTATAAAAAATGCACTAGCGGGCCGCGCGGCCGACATGCAAATTTCGTTGGAGAAGCACGGGGGTGAGATATTCTGTAAAACCAATAATGTTTTACAAGCAACCTGGAATGCATAAACTAATTGCACTTTAGACTGTAGCCCCGAATTTCAAGAAGCTATTTATTTCTGGACCAACAACCTAGCTAGGTAGCGGAAAGGGGAAGGTGGTGTCAGCTAGCCCATCTTGATTCCTAATACAAATGTTTTATACCATTTTTTAAAGTAATTTTCGGGTGACTAGGGTTCAAAATATTTCCTTATAAGAAAAAAGTGGAGCCTTCCCTACATTTTTAAACGGCTGACAGGAGAGTTATAGCAAATATTTCAACACCATTTGAATCATCTCGTTAAGCCGAATCGAATAATTTGTCAGATGACCTTATCGGGTCAAATAAAAAACTATTTGGCCTCAGATCAGTTCACTAAAGTTTTATATACAATTTGATATATGGTATATAGACAAAGAAACATTCACTGGTACCCAACCTGAACTAAAGCCCTGCTTTAGATGCCACTATTTCTATTTATTTATCTATTTTTATTTATGTTCCCTTTTTGGTCTTATAGATGACGTAGCTGTAGCTTGACGGGGTTTCCGTCCTTTTTACTATTATGTTTTCCTTTACTATTGTAATGGGCGCAAAATGAGCTCAGTGGTCGGTACGCGCTAAAACACCAACGACCACAATGGTCAGTGGCGGATCCAGGGGGGCAAAAAAGGCAATTGCCCCCCAAACGGAAAAGCTCGGGGCAAAACTATGTTTTTGCCCCCCCAAAGCGATCGACCTCCTTTTTCCCCGACTCCTTTTTAGCTTGTAAGCAAGATTTTGGTGCTTCAACTCTCAACTTCAAACATAATTATTGAAGTTCAGTGTAAATATTGGGGCTTGGATAGGAAAAAAGTATCTTGAGTCCATATTTTTCACCCCGTGTCGTTTTTTATTTGCTTTTCGTCTCCAGTTCCCAAAATCCTACCGAAAAGGCATATTGTAACGCAATTTTTCACTGCGCGGCGTTCTTTTTTTTTGCTCTTCGACTTTGGTTTGCCCCTCCCAAACCACCCGGCTAGATCCGCCACTGACAATGGTGATGATAATGGAATAAGGAGATTATTGTGGGCCTGCCCTCAATGTTCGTGAAAATTCTCCCATTTCAGTCAAACTGGGGAAGAGCTGGAAGGTATCAAACAGCCAGAATCCTACGAGTTTGGACTCTAGAAGCGAGTTTTTCTTGTCAGCCGGAGGTGGTAAATTACTTGGCCCCTTCGCTTTTTGCTGGTGGCGGCACTTGTGTATAGTACACACCCTTAGGTCTTTTTGGCCTATTTCACTTCTACTTTTTGGTCACCAAGTTCATATTTTTCAACTGTGGCCCGGCCGAGAAACTTTTATCTGTCGATATAATGAATATCATCAGGAAGTAGCAGTTCCAACCGCCCGACACTGAGTCTAGGACATTCCCCTTAATATTCGGTTATTTTCTACAAACCAGCCTTATGGAAGACGCTCAAAAGCAAGGAACATAAGCTGCGGTAGTGGGGTAGGAAGAGCAATAAAGAATACTGTCGTTACTTCGTTTTGCCTGCTTTAGCCTCACCACGTAACGGTCATAGCCTGAAATAGCATGTTCATTATCATCGCTTAAATAGTTCATTACCTCTCGACTCTGAGAGCGAAGATGCCAGGTCGCTGTGAGGTGGTGATGGATGAGGAGCGTAGCCCTAGACCTCCCAGAAATTATGTTTAGGACTTAAAAAGTAGCCTGAACAGTTCCCTCGTTAATCGGAAAAAATCGTGATTAGGTCGTGATTAAGTTTCGTTATCACCGGGTCTCCCTTGCAGTGACACTGGATTCGACAGAGGAGCCTGAGCCACGCCCTCCTCCCCAAAAACGTCATATTTTTATAGCGCACCGAAAAACTGTGCAAAGTTTTGTGATGTCACAGTTTTACCACTGGTTTGGAGAATAAATACAAACCTAGGGGTTCCTTTATTCTATGGATTTCTTCTATCAAACTTAGCTTCCAAAGAGCCATAAAGCGACGATCGTGATAATAAACCAGATTCCGATAATCAGGTTGAAAATACTCGAGAATGCGTTGACATTTTCTTTTTCGAACTCCCGGCGTGTTGACTTCGGCTATGGTGTACGACTTCCTTGCCGCAGTCATTTTACGCTAAGTCTTAAGCCTTTGGGACAGGAACTCGTCTAATATTTAAAAAAAAATTGGTGCGCTTGCACCTGGTAGGAGACGATCAGTGAGATAACCTCAGGTATATCTAGGCTAAGAGCAAGGCCAAGTGTGCAGAGAATCTCAGTGTTTCGGGGTAATTTCTGTTTTAAGCGTGAATTACTACATTCTGTACATAAATTGTCGTTTTGTTTTTTTCCTCTATCATTTTTAGCCGGTTAGATTATTTAATAGGCTCGTGTCTAGATATGCTTGTCCAGTTGTCACTCTTGTGGCGCACAGATAGAGAGATGAATGCATTTTCGGACTGCCTCTTATTCACCAAGGCGAGATTGATCCCGGATTATTATTTTTCAGTGGATATGCATATAAAAAGAAAACTCCAGCCGCACATGGAGTGTCGTTTGCCCCTCGAAGATGACTTAAAACGAAGGAATCCAAATAGTTAGAAATCTGCATTCTGTTCAACACCTTTTGATATACATTGTCTGTTACTAACAATCGGCGAGTAAGCATTTATTCTCCGGATGTTAAATGTTTATATATATTTTTTCAAAGTCAAAGTAGGTGAATCTAGAAAATGTTATTGTCTTTGACTGCACGATAAAGTAGCGATTATTTTTGTGAGATTCGTCGTTAAATGACCCTCTAGGGCATTTCCTGCTGATGAGACGGACCCCATTGAAGGTGCCCCCCCATCGACGAAAACGCTCCGCCGCCACTGCATTGTGTCAGAAGTTTCAAAAAAAGACGAGGTAATAGTTATACCAAGTGCGACAGTGCTGCATACTACCATTTTTGGCTCCGTGAAAAACGTTAAGGGGGCGGCGGGTAGGGTAAGGGCGGGTAAGAGTACGCAGGAGATAAGAGTACGCAGCAGCTGTTTTGGTTACTTAGCAACCACTGAGATGGTGGATACCCAGGTATAAAAAGCAGGGTCAGTGCCTAGGCTGCACACCAAAATTAAACGTGCTCCTGTTCTTCCCGCGGGAGTACAGAGCAAAATAAGTTTCTGGGCACCCTTGAGTAATATTTTTAACTGGGTAAACTTGTAGACCATGCCTCTATTATCAAAAGTATTGTATTACGGTCTGTCATCAGTAGGAAGCTGAGCTGAGAGTATGCTCCAGGACAGAAGTTCACGCTAAAATGCCAGCCAACATGTTTATGAAGACTTTCTTCCCAAGGGAGCATGTCCGGCAAGAGTACGCGTAGACCATTGGGCAAGAGTACGCATGCTTAACCCTATTTCCGTCAGGCTCCCGGCTACCCCTATTTCCGGCAGGGGGGCAATTTCGGCCCCTAAGATTCGTAATCTAACCGGCCGATTTTGAAAATTCAAAGTGCTATAGATTCCCCTGACGCTAAACTTTATTTTGAAAAAAGAAAATTTCAAAATTTTGATTTTTAAGGAGAAAGTCGTGCAAAATATACAATTTTTGTGTATTTTTAGATTTTCCATAACCCTTGTCTCTGTTGTACGATTTTCACAAAACTAGTTCAGATTTACAAATAATTGACCGAAAATTGTCATATACTCGAGTTACGCAAAAATTGAAATTCAATGGCAGTTCCAGGACCAGGACTATGAGGGGAAATATATACAACCTAAAAAGTTTTTGTTACGCGGATTAGAAGCCGTGATATACTGTTGGCATCTTTGAACATAAATAAATGAAAAAGTGAAAACTCATCAGGGGCGGATGCAGTAAGGTAAAACAGTGGGGTAAAATACATCCCAACAATATGCGAGTGGTATGCATGAGTATATTAGTCCTCGACTAGTTGAAATTTATTTCTGATAATTTTACCTCCCATGGCAGCTCTGGGAAAGGGGGTGACATAGGCGGATCAGGACTCTCGTCGTGGGGGGGCGGGTGGGGGTGATTGGAAACACATTTTTAATATACAACGATATTGAGTCGCGGCGGTGATACTGGCTGGGAATATGCATTTTGAAATGTGTAGTGACTGGACACGCCTCTGGTAATCTAGAATTTGGTTATAACTATTTTGAATTTTCATATACCCATTGTATTGCCCTGGCACGGCTGTAAGCAGTCTTCTCACTTACTAACGTTTAGTCCTTCTCGATAACATTCCTCCATTTTGAACTGCTGTAACCGCCCCTGATGAATACAAATAGTGACAATTGTGAATGCACTATCATCTCACATAAAAATGATATAATAAAACCATATAACTGGTATCAGGATCAGCAGAGACGGCTTCCTTTTACAAAGAACCCATCGCATACGATAATACTTGGTTTGTGGACAGAACCTCCCCAAAACCGAGCCATAGCTCCGCCCCTGGTAAATATATAATATTGACAATTTCAGAAACCTGCCTGTACTAGTTTTAGGAAAAGTCAGGAAGTTTCAAAGTTCTATCGCAAGCCGTTTCGGAGATATTCTTGAAAAACCTTAGGGGGCAATATTGGCCCCCTGCCGGAAATAGGGTTAAGAGATAGGAAAATTTAATTTTCGCTCGGGACAGAGTCCGCAATTCATATTTTGAAAACCAAACGTTGCAACATAGTTCTTGTATATTCAAAACGATATCCAATCACACAATCACCTAGTTTGGCGACAAAAAAACTTCGCGACATGGCCTATGCACCTAAAGCACAGCGGGGCATCAATGCGTACTCCAGCCGCCTCTCTTGCGTACTCTTACCGACCCACTCCGGCAAGAGTACGCACGTGACTTTTATTTTTGATGGGCTCGTGGCGAGTTCCATTCAGAGACATCGAGTTGAAACATGGACCATACATAGAAATTCTTCAGGCTAAACAACCACATAAAAATTCTAGCTGTTAGACTTATAGGAGAAAAGTGAGAGCCTTTAGAAAGTTAAGTGCGTACTCTTGCCGGACCTCCCTAACCGTCCCCAGTACCGGCGCATGATAAAAATGGAAAAGTGCAAGATAGCGAGGGCTGATCTCGTCCTGTGTTTTTCTGATGTCAGTGTTGGTGAACTCCATTCAAACTAGAAATGGCACTCCCTGAAGATTCTGTCCGAGTGACACCCACGTTGTTTGGCGGTTCTAATGATGTTTTCTGCGGCCGAGGCGCTCGCCAGGACTGGATGACAATTGTTGAAGCTGAGCCAACACAAACTCGGGGTAGCACTGCGCTAATATTAGCCACGCAGCAGCCATGTGCGAGCCACGGGCTCCCGGCCAGCTAAATGTGCTGGTCTTCGCATGATATGAAACCGGGTTAGGACGTGCTGCTCTTCTTTTAAAAAGCCAAACTAAAATCAGAGCATTTTGTGTGGATTCTAAACCTCTTGGCTCAGGGGCGTAGCCAGGATTTCGCTCAGGGAGGGGCGGCGCCCCGAAAAGGGCCCTTGTGATAGCGCCAAAAGGCCCTCATGGATAAAAAGGGTCTTGCTTGTTACAGAATAGAGTGCTGTAGAGGGCTTAAGATGGCCCTGTCTGGTAAAAAAGGCCAAATTTGGCCACAGAGCATAGTGTGGGCGAGCCGGCTCGTGCCCTCACGGGGGCCCTTCGGGCCCTCAGGGAGGGGCGGCTGTCTTTGCTACCCCCCCTTGGCTACGCCCCTGTGTTGGCTTGTGTGTGTTTTCAATTGAACTCAGCCAAAATGACGCCGAAATGTCTGTGGCGCATTTCCAATGTTATATGATGCCTTAGTTTGAACCAGGGAGGGGTCCAAAAGACAGGGGGAAAGGGGCTGGTCGCCCACCTCCGGTCCGTGGAGCCGCCCAAGTGTAGATGTCGAACGACCATGTCGGGCACCTGAATGCGTCCCAAACGCCCGAGAACAACGCGAGAACTGCGTGGCAGAGCCATCTTAAGACTTTGACTTTGATTAACTTTAGAAGGTGAGCTTGGCAGAGGCACTCTGTTTTCCGGCGTCTTCCATTGTGTGGTGCCTTGCCACTGCTGGCCGCAATGACAGATCAAGGTGGGAGTAATCCGGCCATGCCACCCCCTCGAAGTGAAACTGAAAGGAACCAAACCAACCTCCCCCAAAGCAAACTAGTGGTTCATAATTGATCAGCTGGGGATTATGTGTCCGTCAGCAAAAACGTTTTTAATCGTCTTTGTCCGTTCGCTAGGTACTCCTTTAAATGTGAACAAATGATCCACCAGTTTAATCCTTCCAGCTACCGCTCAAATTTCTTTTTGCTCGCCGATATGCGTTTGCCCCCGCCCCCAAAACCAACCGATTGGATCTGCCCCTGGCTAGTTGCAAACCTCGTTTCCACATTTGACAGTCCCTTGCTGTACGGCAACGTTCATGTGGCCAAAATGTACTCCTACACTTTGTGGTAATACCTTTGAAGCACCCACCTCTGAAAAATGTAAAACATCGTGTCGGGGTGGCGGTCCATGGAATGCACAAATGCCCCCAGCCCGCCGATGCTTAGCCATCGGCCCTACGGCGATCCTAGATCCATCACTGGTTTGAAGTGAAATGCAGCACGTTGCAATCGTTGCATGGTGTCTCATGTCATTTGCTTTTGAGTGTGCATAAAGGCTTTAGCAAGCATAGCGCAGCGAAAGGGATTGCAGGATAGGTAAGGCTATAAAGAAGGCTAAGAGAACATTAAAACGATGCTCAACACTGGAAACATGCCGAGGTGTTATTCACATGGATCTGTTTTCGCAATGCGAACAACAGTGTTCCAGAACAAAGTGTGAGTATAGGTGCGAACAAGCCATTGGTAGACAAGTAGCCTTCTTAAGCAATCGATTTTTTATTTATAAGGGAGGGGTCATGAAGTCATTTTAATGTTGTCATCATGGAGGGAGGGCTGGGCACCACTTTTTTAGGCCGAGCCAACCTCACGACCATTCCGGTTTCGATCAGACTCGGACAAAAATTGATATTAAAAAGTTACAGGGACATGTGGAATACCTCCATTTCGACGAATACTCCTGCGACATCATATGCCATCAGACGTGGGAGAGGCTCACGTCTGAAAGAGAGAAAAGAAATGCAAGATGTCACCATGACACGTGTGAAACGAGTGCAATGCTAACCGTTTCCGTGATTAGAGACCAGACATTTATTTATTTTATTTTATTAGCGCCACTCCCAATAAACACACTTTCCCAATTACAGGCAGTATTGGCATGTGTTTGTAAAGAGCCTCTCCACCGGGTCAAATCGGACATGGAAGGCGGTTTCCCACCGTGGGGATTGAACCCTCATTAATCCATGCTTTCCGATCTGAAGACGGGCAATGAAGCCACTAGGCCACCCCGGCTTAATTGAAAGGGTATAACCCACGGAAAACGGGCTTATTGGCATCGTTGGTGTCTTAAGGATTTTTTCAGCGGCAGATTCAAAATAAAAATGTGCAGTGTAGCTACAGAAAAGTCATCCCAGAGTAGATTAATTAAAAAAGAAAGAAACGGCAATATCAAGTCCACATATATTACCATGACTCACAGACAAGCTGTGTATAAAACTCTATCCAAGGGTGCCTATGCTATCCAGAGGGGGGGGCGCCTTTTCTCTCATGGGGGAGGGCGCCTATTTGCGCTCCATGGGGTGGCTTTGATGTCAGGGGCGTCATTCATATGTGAAAGTATATTTAATTCACACATAGGGTCTTCAGGTAGGCGGTGTTCAGGCCTGATTTTCTTTTGACTGGCTGGGGGCACCGGCCAGAGCCGGGGGGGCGCTCAAATGGGGGCGGCGCCTCCCCGGACCAAACCAAAACCGGGTGTGCGAAAAGATACTATTGCACACCCTCAATGTTTTTCAGGGTGTGCAACTGCACACCCTGCCCCCGGAATCCACTATCCCTGGATAACTTCTATATCTATCAAGATATTGTCAGATCTTGCTTTTCCCCCTCAAAGTGCTGGACTGTTGGTATAAAGATGTGGTTTGGGGGTTGATGAGGAGACTCCCGCGAGAAATCATCGTCAAACAGGGATATTGGAATTTCAACTTCTGTGCCACCACATTCTGTCCCTCAAAAATTGAATGAAAACCACTTTAACAATGCTCAATTAAACATAATTTCTGGCGGCGTAATAAAACATATACGCTGTTGCCTTCTTACTTTCTCGGCCAGTAATTCCTTGCCACAGGTATCAGGGATGAGTGGCGTGGTGGATAACATCCCTGTCTTCTAAGCCACCGGTCCCGGGTTCAAGTCCCGATGGAGCCTCTGAATAAGTTGATCTGAACCCCCAAATCCGCTTCCATCAGGGTGAGAGTTGGCGACGCCGTATGACCCTGGCAGTTGGTGCGTCGTTAAACCCCTATAAATACTGTAAGTGACACAGGTGTTGTTAATGCGGTACTAGCCAGCTTCCGACTGGTTCCAGCAAAAGGCAGTGTAGTGACCGGCCTGGGCGCTATCATGGTTTACTGTCACTGCGCACAGGTCAAACATGTGGTTGCCAGAGATCTGCGGATGCCCGAGGGCTCTCCAACTGAGGCTGAGGTCGGTAAGGAGAACAGTGAAATGAGCCTGCGTTTTGCGCGATGTGCCGCCGCTGTAGGTAAAACGCTTAAGATGCATAATGAGCAAAGATGGCAGATACCAGACATTGAACTTCTTGTAGGCATCCTGTGTCTTTCGACAGTTTAAACATGTCCAGCCTGGAGTTAGAACGCTTTGGACGTACTGCTGGAGACATGGATGGATACAGTCAGCGGTAAGGACAGAAGAGTGAAGTTGTCGAACGTGGGAGATTCGTGGCCGTAAGCAGTACAATGCAGAACAGACTTGTGTTGCCCATAGAACAGCCTATACAATATGATGGAGTAGTCGTCTTTACGAAACTGATGCCAGGCATGGTCAGCAACTGCATGATCCTCCAAGCTCCCGTGGGTTAACACTGGTGTCGCCGACGGAGGGGAAACATTTAGGTATTCATGCAGCCACTCCAGCAAAATTAGAATGAATTCGTGCATATCGTGCATGCGGTTTCCGCTAAACTCCCTCCGGTAACACCCAACGCACCAGAAAGCAATTGAGGGAGACAAACCGGAACCTCTGCGACTAGATAACCTCCAGAAGACTTGCCACCTACTCATGCGATGTCACCGTGAGTTACCGATCCTGAGTTTGTGTCTTCAAGCTGCTGATGACGTAACGAACAAAGCTACCTGTGTGCGCCAGCACCTGAAGGACAACGTTCATATAACTGGTGTTTCCCAAGTTCCCCAGACCAGTGGTACCAGCTGGTAGCTGCAGAGCGGAGGGTTTGTAGGTCAGGCACTGGCTGGCCCTGCTGCCAGGCCGCACCGATCGATCGACGGCATAGTTAGCTGGAAGTGGACAGGACGAGCAGGTATCTGATTGTGCACCCATGGTGACGTCGATGCGCAGGATATGCTGTCACCCCCTGTTGTTTGGGACCTCCTTAGGGGTTGGCTGTTAGGCTTCGCCAATATCTCCATGCGAGGCTCATCTCGTGCTTCTGCTTCAGAGTACTTCTTCGTGGAAAGCGTCTAGGGCACTCTTCTCTCGCGTTTTCCGCATGCTTTGCTGTTTCTTTCTCTCACGCAAAATGCTTCTCTTGATTAAATTGTTTGTTTGTTGTGCATCCATAACAGGACCTGGTAGCCAAGATCGAAGCAAAGCGTACACAAATAAACGGATTTTTGGTGGTTTCGTTTTGTTTTCAAAAAAGTACTGTGTACAGTCAGGCAGGAAATCACATGCACGGAAAAAGTCCAGGTCACAAAATTAAACATCAAGCTACCAAGTATTGGAGCCTCACTTCCGTCCTGGTGATATGCCGTGAACCCTTCGGTCCCTTGGAGTCAATGTTGCGACTCGTTGAAATATTGGTCAAACGTGGACAAGCCATACCTCTCCCGTGATTGCAAGAATATGCTAAATAAAAATAAAAAAGCAAAGGCCTAGCCAAAATTACAAAACAAAATGTTAATATATGCCTGTCTACTGTGAAGTGGACGGGCACTGCATACTGTCCCTGTCTCACTGGTTGGCGGTATCGTACACCGCAACCCATGTTTTCCGAGGGTTCCCGCGCGTTTGATCAGGGGAGACGATCCACAAGTTGTTTATCACTCGGGGGCTGTGTGGCGCCGCTGGTTGAGTGGTCATGGAGTCCGGCTTTAGTTCGGAAGACCCGAGTTCGAAACCCACCAAGGCTGGTCCGGAGTGCGGCGCTGCTGCTGTTTTTGGTACTGTCCGCGTGCAGCCGGCCACTGACGGGTACGAGAAGTTCGGTAAAACCTCCGTTACCTCTGGCCGTGCTGCGAGCCCCTCCTATACCAGGATTGTCCTGCAAGTTGGAAGGGGACGTAGCTACAACACGGCTCGTGTCCCGTACTGTGCGTCTTCAGTTGCAACGTTTCAATTGCAACGTTCCTTGCTAGCAGGAGATATCGAGACGAATCCAGGACCGGTAAATGACGGCGAGTTACACAGCCAGGAGCGCCCTTCAACATTCACTGCTTTACTCCATAACGCGCAAAGTCTTCGAAACAAACTGGGTTCACTACGAGCGAGAGCGGAGGAATTGAAGACCTTCGACGTGATCGCCTTCAACGAAACTTGGCTAGACAGCGACATCTGCGACGCTGAATTGGGAGTTCTTTTCCTGACCACACTTTATTTCGCCGTGACAGGGGCGATGTCGGAGGGGGAGTTCTTTGCGCTGTACGCTCATCTATGCAACCAACCAGACGCACCGAGCCGGATCTGAACACTGAGACTCTGCTCATCAAGCTGGCTCGACCTAGTATGACTGTTGTTGTTTGTTACCGGCCCCCGAACGATGATCTGTCTTTGGCTGGGATATTGCAGTGTTTGGCAGCACTACCCAGCACTGGGCCTTTGCTTGTACTTGGCGATTTCAATTTGCCTGAGATTAAATGGAGGCAGCAGAGGGATGGGCGTGTGAATGCGATGCTGATCAGAAACTCGAGACGAGCCGTTGACTTTGTTGACCAGTGTGAATTCCTTGACCTTAGCCAGCACGTCACATTTCCAACACGTGTGCAGAACACCCTAGATCTGGTGTTGTCAAGGGGTATTACCAACGTTAGTGCTGTACCCAGGAAAAGCACGATCGCCTCTGATCATGACGAGGTTGCAATCTCGTTCGTAATACGTACACAGCCTCCTCTGCGAGCTACACGCTTTGCAGCTTATAACTACCGCCGAGCTGATTTTGATGGGCTCCGAGCAGCTTTAAGGATGGCTCCCTGGCATTTGTTGGACGGTATGGATATCGATGAAGCTGTATCACTATTTTATTCTCTTGTTGACGCCGCCATCCGTGATCATATACCATTAGTTGTTCCCAAAAACGTTATCCGCCATGGTTCAACGCAGAGGTCAGGCGTGCACTGAAAATGAAGCAGGCTGCCTTTGAACGAATGAAGCGCCAGCCTGGTGATGAACGTGTGAAGGCGGACTTTGCTGACAAGCGCGCTGCTTTCAAACACTTGTCTAGTCAGGGCTACTCACAGTACCTGAAATGTCTTGTTTCAGACTTTACAAACAACCCGAAACGTTTTTGGACTTTTATGAAGTGTTTTAAACAGACGAAGGGAGTACCGGTTTTAGAAAGCAATGACGTACTTTTTACCGACGACACAGACAAGGCCAACCTATTAAACCGTACTTTTCTTTCTAAATTCTCTGACCCTAATGCAGTAAATTTCCTGACATACCTTTTAGTGTGGATGATCGTTTGATTGCCTTCACTGTGTCAGAGGAAACTGTACGTCGCTTGCTGCAAGAATTAGTTGTAACCAAAGCCTGCGGTCCTGATGGGTTAAGTGCTCGCGTGCTTCGCGAATGTGCTGGAGAACTGGCTAGCCCTCTGTGCAAAATTTTCAAATGTCCCTCAACTGTGGAATATTTCCTGAGCAGTGGGGCGAAGCAAATATTGTTCCGATATTAAAAAAAGGGTCACGAAAAATCCTGACAACTATCGCTCTGTTTCATTGCTGCCTCTTTGCGCCAAAATTTTTGAAAAATAGTATGCAACCAGATTTACCAGCACGTCCGGCCTCATCTTTTCCATGTCAGCATGGATTCTTGCCAAATAGATCATGTCAATCTAATCTGGCATCTTTTCTGGCACACGGGTGGAAAGCCATTTCTGACAGCAGTCAGCTGGACGCAGTGTACACAGATTTCTCGAGCGCGTTCCAAAGTGTTAACCATCGTCTTTTATTGTACAAACTGCAGCGAATGTATGGCATTGACAACTTAGCGTTGAAATGGTTGAGTTCTTATCTTGGCAGACGTAAACAGAGAGTGGTGCTGAACGGAAAAGTTTCGGATTGGGCTCGTGTGACCTCAGGCACACCAGAGGGAGGGCTCATCTCACCGTTGTTGTTTTCAGTTTTCGTAAACGACCTGCACACATAGTTTCTACCAAGTGTTTGCTTTTCGCGGACGATCTGAAAATATTCCATCAAGTGAAATCCCAAAATGACGTTAACACATTACAGAAAGACCTGGACGCAGTAACAAGTTGGGCTGCTGCCTGGAAGCTGAATCTAAACGCCTCAAAATGCAAGTCTTTCAAAATCTCTTTAAAACGCAATCTCATTGATTCGGCTTATAAAATCAACGGAACAATTTTGGAGAACGTTTCTTCCATAAAAGATTTGGGAATCATTCTTGACCAAAAGCTTACCTTTTCCGACCATATAAACTCGATGGTTTCCAAAGCAAACAGATCACTCGGTTTATTAATCAGAACCTTCCAGACAGCCTCCCTAGATGTAAGCTGGATAAGAAGGCCGCTTTGGCGGCTTTTAATGCAAATGTTCGGTCAGTTTTAGGTATTGTTCAGTGGTTTGGGCTGGAGCCGCAAAATGTCATCTGGATCGTGTAGAAGAATCCAACACAAGTTTTTGATGTGGCTTGCGAACCATGTTGACCCAGCCTGTCCATCATTAGGTTACGAGGAATTGACGAAGTTTTATGATGTTCGTACTTTATTGGCAAGGCGTGTACAACAGGACATCTTATTCACAAGCAAGGTTTTTAGAGGTCTCATCGCATCATCTCATCTTTTGGAATGTTTCTCGCTTCATGTACCATCTAGAACTACCAGGAATGCTAGTGCAACTTTCTTAAATGTGCCTTTTGGTCGAGTGAACACGATACAATCATGTGTGTTTGTGCGGGTCCTCGTGTTGTTAATAACTTTTTAGCTTTCTCACCAACCTGCGATATTTTGACGGATCCCATTGGACGACTTAAAAGTGTATCGCCTCTTTTACGACTATACAAACAGCTTTCATAGGCCAGTGACCAGATTGATTATTTGTGTTTGTTGTGTTAGAAATGTTTTGGCGTTTTAGGAATAGGCTGTTGGTGACTATGCATTTTTATCTTTCATTGACTTCACCTATAATTGGGTATGTGCCGTTGGTGATAAAAAAACGGAGCCGGCGGTCTAAGCGGTGCTTCGAAGTAAAATTCGCTTTAAGCTCGAAAGGCGCCACGCTTGAAGCACAGTGGTGCTTTTGTGCTAATCGATATGTTCGAGTGTTTTTTTTTGTTTTGCGCTTGGTGCAATATGTTTGTATGTATATATGCATATAGTTGGGACGACTGTTCTCAACCCGAGCAAGTTGTATGTGAACGTGCCCCGGTTCTTACGTCCTTCCAAAAAGAGATCGGTGAACCACCAGACATCAGCACAAGTGGGAGTGTCCGACGGCACAGTATAACCCTGCGTGGGTGCTGTGCGGTGCAGCCTATCCTATCCCCAGGTGGTGTGCGCTGACCAGAGGCGCGAATGCGGAATATACCAAGTCAATACCGCCGCAGATACGCGCGTGCATTGGTCAACTGTGTGCACACGACTGTTGCAGAGGCCAGCCCGACTGTTGCACACACATCTGGTGGCTGGCGGCGCCGGGCTTAGGACTAGAACCACACGATCGGTAAAAATGGCCAAGACGAGAACGAGCTGCATCCCATCATCTCAGAGTGGACCGCTGCCCCCTGCTCAGGGCGGGGGGCGGACGGGATAGGATGTGTGATGCATGCGGGTAGCAGGAGAACGTAGAACGTCTCACTGCAGACTGCATAAAGTGCACACACGCAAGTTTAATACACTCCCAGGCCACAGCAGACACCTCCATCCTGCAGGGAGATCCGGAGGGCGCGATGCGACGCATCTTAGTGGCCCTAATAAAAAATCAGGACGACCGGTCACCTCCGGTCGACCAGAGAAAGTGGGATGTAGACAAGGGTGTGTACACTCTCCAGTTACTGCCTGCGGACAGTCTGTAGTCTGACAGCAGCTTCTGATCTGATATCTCGCTGTACAAAACTCCCTCCCTTCTCAGCAGAGTATAAGGGAGCATGCTATTTTCTCATCGCATGGCTGATCAGAAACCTTCGTCGGTATCAGGTGGCGCCCCTCACATTTAATTGATGAGAGATTCCATTTTCCGGTGTATTATGACCAGCTTATTTTTTCGAGGACTTGGAGAGCTGTTGCGAGTTGAGCAGTATCGCTGATCTCACGCCCGCTCATCTCCCGTGGTCGGACTCCTCTGTCCAAACCACACAAAGACAGGGTCGGATTCAGGCCGACGGTTTTTTGTTGGTGGGGGGGGCAACGGGACCCACCATCGTGAAAAACATATGTTTTTCTTAAACAAAATCGTAAAAAATCAGGAGGTTTAGGGAGAAATTACCTGGTTTGTCCCCCTCCCCTGGGTTTCAATGCGGAGATGGTATGTCTTTTAAATGCTCCATCTTTCCCTAATGACAGAGATCGTTGTCACCGGTTTAGAGTGCGTCTTGCTCCAATGACAGAGATCGTTGTCATCGATTTAGAGTGCGTCTTGCCCTTATGACAGAGATCGTTGTCATCGATTTGGAGTGCGTCTTGCCCTAATGACAAAGATCGTTGTCATCGATTTAGAGTGCGTCTCGCCCTAATGACAGAGATCGTTGTCATCGATTTAGAGTGCGTCTCGCCCTAATGACAGAGATCGTTGTCACCGGTTTAGAGTGCGTCTTGCTCAATGACAGAGATCGTTGTCATCGATTTAGAGTGCGTCTTGCCCTTATGACAGAGATCGTTGTCATCGATTTAGAGTGCGTCTCGCCCTAATGACAGAGATCGTTGTCATCGATTTAGAGTGCGTCTCGCCCTAATGACAGAGATCGTTGTCATCGGTTTAGAGTGCGGCACGGCCAAAGAAATTAAAATCCAATCTGGGACAGTTGCAAGTTTTTCCGACCAATATTAACCAATCGTTTGGTAAATTATGCATATCAACCCGCGGCAAGCCCATAAAAAGTGACAAAACTGCCCAAAAAATTAGTGCGAATCCAGATTGATCCGAAATTACCCGGACGTTTTGGATCATTCCATCCAATCCGGTAATAGGTAGGGAATCCGCTCGGGTGCCCGGGTCGTGATATACTCTAAGTCACATAAGCTTCGCAAAAGTGGGGAGCCAGGGGCCCTGTCCCTCACTTTTTGGGCCAAAAGTTTTCTGATATCAGTCAGATTGGGAGAAAATCGGACATTTTATGACCAGCCGCTGAGGAAGGCAACGAGGGGCCCAAATTCAAACAGGTTTTATGTATTTATTTTACTAGGGCCACTCCCAATAGGCACACTTGCCCAATTGCAGGGATCATTGGTGTGGGTGTTTAAGGATCCTCTCCACCGGGTCAGATCGCACACGGAAGGCGGTTTCCCGCATTGGGGATTGAAACCACGTTAATCCATGCTACCCGATCCGAAGGCGGGCAACGAAACCACTAGGCCACCCCGGCCCCAACGTTTTGGTCCCATCGTGACAAGTGGTTGTCTTCAGCAGGTTGAAGTTCGGCTGGCCCCCTCATTTTTTGCCAGTGGCCACTCTTATGCCACGTCAGGTCATTTGAAGGTCATAATTACTCGAGAGACAAAGCCAACAATTTACTAAAATAAATTCATTTCACTGTCGCTTTATGACCCATTTCAATATTATTCACCTCCGTCTTAAGTCACATGGAAGTATGCAAACAGGTGTGGCAGCCTTACGGTTGTTGTTTGCGATGGTAACAGAAATGTTTCAGACCAATTCGTCTTGTCAGACGCAAGTTCCCGAGCTCCCGGGGCCAAGATGTTATTCAACAATAAGGGTGGGGGGGGGATATGGAGTGCTCTGCAAACTGAGGCAGATGAAGTCGGGAGTATTTTGGAAACGGATATATTTAGTTTGCCGCGGTGGAAATTGTTGCTGTTTTTTTTTCAAGAAATATGCGTCTCCTGTTATGATCGATATCATCAGTTGAGAACTTCCAGTCACACTACAAATAACAGTTTAACTCGGAATTAGTTTTTTCATAAGGTTGTTAAACACTCAACTGAACCTCGTCACCCTCAAAGGGAAATATTTTACTTTTTAGTGAGGGAACGAGGTTAAATGTTATGTAGCGCTAGCCGCATTTATGATCGGCTTCGTTGCGTTCGACCCATTCAGACAAACGTTTGTTCGAGAAAGCCCCCGAGCAGATCTACTGTACGCACCTGACCAGTCATGACTCTTCTGTTCCAGCACAATGCCGCTGCGCGTGCCCTCCTGCACACCGGCCCAGGTGAAGGGCTGCCTCAAGACCAACGCTCTGACCCTGCTGACTTTGAGCGGCGTCATAGCTGGCATCATCCTGGGGCTCATCCTGCGCACCTCCTCTGACGAGCCTTGGACCCAGCGCAACGCCATGTACGTCTCCTTCGTGGGAGATCTCTTCCTGCGCATGTTGAAGGCGCTCATCATTCCGCTGATCGTCAGCAGTCTGATCTCGGCCGTGGGTAACCTGGACCTCAGTCTGTCCGGCCGGATCGGCGCCCGCGCCGTCGCCTACTACATGACGACCACGGTGATGGCGGTGGTGCTGGGCATCATCCTGGTGGTGGCCATCCACCCCGGCACCGGCAACGATGAAGACATTGAGAAGGTGGCGTTCAGCCGCAACACCACCACCGCCGACACCCTGATGGACCTGGTCAGGTCAGTTCAGCGCCACCCTACTGCACGAGTCACGGCGTGGCTCATCACTGCCGTACCGTGGGGTCTGGGAGGTCACGGGGCACGTGCCTCAACTGGCCGTTGGTTACCGTTGACGACTGCCATAAACTGGCAGCTGATGTTTGTAAACATAGGCTCAAACATTCGCAAGTGGTGTTGGTCGAATGATGCTTAAGAGCATGCATATTTAAGGGAACAAGGGTATTTGAAAAGGAACAATATTTGGAGAATGAACAAAGCTGCTAGGTTTGACGATTTTTCTCGCTTTTCTATATGGCTAGTCATTGGGCTTTAATTTAGCAGCATCACGTGACAATCTTGGGTTGTAGAGCAAAAAAGAATGTGAAATTATATACAAAAGGTAAAATATTTCCAAGTTGCTTGTTTTTCGAAGAATTCATTGGTTATATAAGATAAGCGTCTCTAACTGTTGGCTATTTAACTTCTTTCTCAGTAATTGTGAAGCAGTCCGTCACTCACAACCCATATGCTGTGGTTTATTGAGTTGTTCATCCTATGGGTTCATGATGCCATAGCCTCAGATCGTTGATTTTTGATAACATGTCATTCTCTGTGGCCATTTTGATTCTGCAAAGCTTAAGTGCAAAAGTTACCAGAAGTGATGCAATGGAAACTACTGGATGGGTTGATTTGAAGAGCTAAATGGTCCTGACGAATTCACGTATCTGTTTTCAGGAACATGTTTCCCCTAACCTGGCTCAGGCAGCAGTATTTCATGTAAGTATTCACGGATGAGTGCATGTTTTACGTGCTCACAGAGCCCTTTTTGTCTTCGAAAGCTTTTCTCGTACAAAAGCCACTGACCAAAGAGAGCAGCCGCCTTCGAGTCGTGTTTTTTTCACCTGAAAATGTAGAGAAGATGTGTTGCGGTCAGTGGCGTCACTAGAGAGCCACGGGGTGAGATACGGGGCCGAGACCAACGGGGAAAATGGCAGCAGACCACCTACATGTAAGCATGGCAGGTAACCTGCATTCTCTGCACACTTATGTAAAAGATCTGATGGTCACCCACCATGCTTCTTTCAATAGAGAAAGCTTTTTCAACATGGAATAAACCAAGCTATGGTTCTTTGAATTTAAATTTTGACTTGCTACATATTTATCTCCCACAACACGGGATCAGATGGCAAAACATAACACATTGAGTCAGGAAAGCGCAATGCTCAGAATATACCCTGATAGTTGGGTATTCGGACGTTACCCCAGAGGTGCAGAAAGTATGCTGGCTGTCACAAACTCAATGCGACGTATGCCTCCTCTGTCACACAGAGCTGGAAATAATAATTGTATATTTGAATACTATTTCCAATATGCTGAATGTCCTCTACCTGTCCCTTACTTTTTGCAGCAGACAAGGTTCTAGCACCAAACCATTACAGCATGAAAGAAGTAAACTGAGTTTTCATTTATAGATCATGTTTTTGTTTTTGGAAGGAAAATTTCCAATTATGGGTCATTTTTCAGTATTGGGGTCATAACTATTATTGGCAACTCTGACTGCAGTTTCCCAATGACATGCATTTCCTTTTTGAAGAAGTTTCCATTTTTGGAAGGAGTGTTTCCAATTATGGTACTTTTCCACATGATTACATGTAGCAATTATCATGAAAATAGTCATAATTGGGAACATACCTATTAATTGGAGCGTACATGTACACACAATTGGGACCCTAACCACAGCTTTCCCCCACTAAACTTCTATCTCACATATCAACAAAAGGGAAAAATGTCAATGTGAACATAGTATTTGAATCTACCTAAAATGTGTTGGTGAAGTGGACCTTAGGTAGCATTTTTATAAACACATCAAATGCTTAAAATTTGCATCCCACTCACGATCATCACCTGCCTGGTCATTCCCTTTGCAGTAAAAACTCTGGGGCAACTAGCCTGCATAGATGTAAAATTATGTCTATTGCCCTAATAGGTACAGAGGTATTGGAATTCACATACCAAAGAAAGATCCAGTGTAGTCAAAATCCTGCTTTAACTCCATGCAGTTCAGGTCCTGTGCGTTGCTTACCACCACTGGTAATAAGCAACACACCCCGAACCAGCGTTTTTCGAAGTCTATTTTTTCTGAGATTTGCTGTGATTTTCTGAGATAAGAAGGGGGTCTACTCGGCCCCTCCAGTGCACGTTAGTTCAGGCCCCTCTCCAGTGTGGGTGTTAACACTTTGTGGAGGACTGCATTAGACACATTTGCTATCTGTACAATATTGATATGATAATCTGATCATGAAACTCACCTGAATCACTGTTGTTGCCAGCCTGTTGCTGGCGCCAACTCTCCCAACTTCCTCCAGCTCCAAATCTATCTAACCAATCTAGGGCACAAATAAACTAAGGCACAAGCAGGCTAAGGAATGAAAAACCAAGCTGTATGGGAAAGTGCATCAGTCTTACAATAGCCTACATTCATCTTAGATTAGCCATGGGCAGCAATATTTATTCTAGCTAGTTTTAGCCTGCACTTATCTTAAATATACCTAATGAATATGCCCTCAAAATAAGTGGCTTCCCGCCTGTTTAAATTTTTGGCAGGCTCTACATCACATAAACATTTCTATACTTGTCTTGTCGCTGTTGCGCAGTTTAAGTAGAATTGCTGCCCAGCTATGTTTATTTTTTCACTCACTTAGTACTTTTATTAGTAGCTTTTAGGCGTACTTAATACTAAATTCGAAGAAATAGGGGCCAATAAATCGAAGACACTCAAACTGTAAATATGATTTAACCTGAAAAAATGGACGAGAGGTACTTGATAAAGTATCTGCGTTATCGTTAATGCCTTAAATGTGCCCACAATCGTGTATTTTCGAAAAATTGACTGTCACATTTCCGGTATCTAGGCGACAACTTTCTGCAACTACTAACAATCAGCCCCATTGGGCTGCATGTTAAAATCTGGCAACTGTGACAGCGGTTTGCGGGTTTTCTGCAGGGGGTCCCTCGTTTTAGTAGAAACTGAACACAGTACCAATATTGTATTACTAATGGTACGCTGTGCAATTGAAGAACAGAGCTGCTAAGTTAAAATATGCCCTACACGCTTATTCTCTATTTCGAAAATATTGGGTTTGATCTTGAGCCATACAGTCAGGATCGCTATTTTGTCACAATTATGCCTCATTTTCGTAAATGTGTCCAACTCCGGAGCCGGTTGGCAGTTTCGACCTCTGCGTTACCCAACGTAGTTTTATCTCGGTCATGGCTGGAATCATTTTCATTACATTGTATGACCTGATTGTTTTACCGTTATTGACCAGGATTTGAACCAGGCACTGAACTAAAGATGCTCCCTAATAGGATTAAGACTTGCTTCCGCTATCAGGTTCGAGCCAAGTCCAAAACAAGTTTTTTATGAATGAAATAAGAGTGAGTCGGTGATCAAAGCACGTGCCAGTTAATTGCAATCAAAACGCCAGCCATGTGGATGAGCTCCTTTTCATCCTTTAGCACGCAGTATGTTCTATAAACTCTGGAAAATGAGTGGCGATAAGGTTCATAACAGTATAAGGGACGTAATCGGAATTACTCTAAGCAAGGAGATGAATCTAGACCTTGGGACCTTAGAATAGAAGCGGGGTGTTCATAACAGTGCCTAAAACTGAGCTCCAGGGAGGAGGGCAGTAGTTATCCCCATCCACCCCTTTTGGATCCATCCGTAACCAGTCGGTGAGGAAACGGATCAACATAAAATGCACCTAGTTTTTTTAGAAAACAAGGCACACGTTTTCATCCGCCAGAGTGCTTTGGTTTTATCTACTCCATTTATTTCAAATTAAGTTTTCTCTTCACACATAATGCTCGTGGCTGCCTAACGATGGAAGGGCATGACCCCTTGTATTTGTATAGGCTCATGTTTCGGTGTATCGGAAGCCTTGCCTCGGAATGCTAGGCCTGGCCCTAGCATGGCAGGCACGATCGAGAGCCAGCTGTGATGCCCTGCTCGCGGAACAGTACAGCGGTACAGACAAGCCGAGGCACCACCGGCACTTGTTTCATTACCCGCACGCTCCGGGTAACGCGAGCCCTGCTGATCCCCGCGTAATACGCTCATCTCCGTAATTTGCTTACGGGAGTTTCTGGACTGATGCGCCGCTGGGTGTAATGAGATTGTCGTCGGGTGCTGTCGACTGCTGGCAATGTCGTCAATACTGGGCAGCGTCGCTGGGACGCACCTGACCGTGCTGAAAACCGACACCGCCAGCCGCCAATGCCATCTCCACGGAAGATGGATCGCCGCATAGCTTCCCGGGCGAGTATTGCTGTCTGCACAAAGCCTGAACAGCCAGGGATATGTCAGTGACGCCACTCTCAAAACCTGGACCGACGAAAGGCGGTGACATCGCAGATGCGCACGGGATCCACAACTCGGAAGAGCCGTATGGCTTAGGAAGGAAATATTTAACTAGAGTCAATAATATTTCCTAGTCATTCCATTGTCCCTCAGCAGATTACTTTCCAGTCACAGAATTGGGGTTTTGGCAAAAATTACAACCAAATTAGGGGAAATCCGTTCGTCATGCCTGAAATTCCGACGTGATTCCCATCAAGTGACGTCCATGCTTCTGTAATAATTTCGGTACTAAATAACTGCGTAAAATTTCAGCCCGTAACGACTCTGAGGCAAAGTCGAACTCATCAGTCCCAGAAAGCACTTCATTCTTGGAATTCGTCCTTGAATGGAATGTATCACTTGTATGTATTTTGAACTGGGATGGCAGCTTGGTATGGCGTGTCAAGAACCCATCAGAATTTGTAAATTCACCCCAGGTACCCTATTTTAAATATCCACACAATTTACAGTTCAAAACAAAGGGCACTAAAGACCTCATTCAAACCATACTGAATTGATGAACCACGAAAACTGCTGTTTTGACCACATCATAGGCTGTACCTAATACAACAACCATTATTTTGTTCTGAACGATGTAAGGTGAAAACAAAGTGTGGTTTCGTGATTTTTAAATGCTATTTTGTCCATAATTCTTTTTTAGACTTCAGAAAGTGACACACCTTATTCCTCTGGGGGGAGGGGGGCAGATTCAGCCCACCTCTCAGGTTTTCCGGGATATCTCCACAACGGTTCGTGATAGGCCTTTGCAGCCTCCTGGCGTTTCCTAAAAATAAATTGGGCAGATTCTCTGAAACTTTGGAATAATATGTACCAAGGGCGGGTTATGACTCGGTATTTAGGGAGGCTCTATTCGCAAACCGAGTATTATCGCATACGGTGTGTTCATTTTTGTTCAACAAAGCTGTCCGTAACAATATTAAGAGTAGTTGGAATTCTTTAATTTTATGAATAAGAGGTTAGCTAATAATTCATTTGCATTTTCATATTTCTTTACAGAGGTCGTTTCACTAACTCAGAATGGGAGGGTTTTGAATATGACTAAAGGAACTTGAAAGCAACAGACAGCAGCAGGAATATAAATATTCGGATTTACTACAAGAGCAAAACAACCTCAAATCTGATTATGAAGAACAGCGCCGCTGGAGAGTGTGATCTCCAGAAGACCTGTGTAGTCACTGGACGTGTCCACACGAAGACTGTAAGCTTCGTCGAGTCGACTACATAGGTCAGACGGTCACCACACTCTTCAGACGGCAAACGATGAACCTGCACGCCCATCCTCCGCACGAACACTGGCGAGACGTCCACCAGCAACCCATCACCAAGAATATCCTCACCAACAACAGATCATCGGGCGCGAGCGGGACCGGCGCCGAATACAGATACTTGAGACCGTCCTCATTAACCCTTTCGTTCCTGAATTAATTTTTTGCTAGGATTTCGAATTCCTTTTACAGAAATATCTGCTTGGGTCAGTCATTAACAGTGTCATACCCCATTTTTACCTCCGACCCCCTTCCCTCCCAAAATGTGGATTTTGAGGTGGTCGAGATCTCGACCACTAGGAGGATATCCGTCAGTTAGGTTTGTATGCCCACATGCCATTGATTGTATGTGCTGGTCTTCTCGAACGGTACTGAAATAATTCCACAAGCATACAAATACGGTTTAGTTCATAATTGAACCTTAAATAAATGGCAAGCATCATAAAATGTGCGGACGTGCTGACGACAGGACTGGCCAAGCGTGATTTGCACTTGTCAGCTACTCAATTTAAAACAGAGCAGGACCAGTATGCTTTGGAACGGGCCAAATTTTCAAATTTGGAAATAAATATCGTAGCAACTTCCATCCACTATGGACTAAACTCACAAAATCGGGATCCCAGAGCCATATCTGTATTCCAATTGGTGCAAAAGCAAACTCTGTGTCCCCCAGGCTTGCTCGTGGCAGGTCTACCTGCACCCTTGGGTGCCTCTGCAAGCTAACCCAGGTAGAATTTTATTGGAAACTACCACCACAAAGATCAGAAACCAGGGCTGGAGATCTCTTCCCGACCCAGGGGTTCCTGGATGGGTTGACGCTGGCACAACAATACAAACCTATGGGGGAAGGGGTAGGGTACAAAACCCTATGAGAAACCCGAAATCGAGGAGTAGAGTAGAGGAGACGTAATTGAGGTATCCATAATATATGGTTTTTCAGCCTAAGTCACGAGCACACGTAGAAGGAATAGGAAGTTTCGCAAACCAAACAGTACCTGACTCATCATGACTGATGTAAATAATGTATGTACCAGCCTGCTGAGGAAGGGGTCCTGACCTCCAACTCCCCCGCCATGTCGGAAAACACCAATTCTTTCCTCTGACTGAAGCGCGATAGCTGTTGACATGCTGATCCTGCTGATCTGTGCCTCCATTGTCTCGTAATTTTTAACATAATTTAGCCTTTGCAGTTGGGTTCACGCTTGGTCCTGTTTTGAGTATCGGTCAACAGAGGCGACCGAACCTTAACCGAAAGCAGTAGAGCAGATGAGATGATCGATACGTTGTGGTAGAGATCAAACGCCACAATATATCCATTGACCTGGTTCAAGCAGAAAACTTCGTACCCGGATCTTACAGGTAGGGTGATGTTGCTGGACGAAGTGTTCCAGCAATTTCTTGTGGATGCGATCAGCCCGAGGACATAGCTTGGAGTAGCGGTCACTCATGTCCAGTTTTGTGTTGTCCTGGAAGTGCAGGAATTTCATGTACGACTCAAAGCGGTTCTTCCACATCGTAGACTTGATGATTGCCGGGGAAGGGGACGGCTCTCCTCAGATTGAAGCCAGGAAGGGACATCCCCAAGTTGTGGGCCTCGAGTCATATTTTTACATTATTTGCCCTTTGTAAGCACGGGCTTACGAAAGTCTTGGTTTGCAGCCTCTTTAATGCCCTTCGAGACAACTTTGAGTTTTGGGTTCGCTTCCCATCCCTCCCCTCCCCCCATCATAGCAAAATCGTAGTCCGTTCCCCTCGGGACATATCCGTGGCGACGCCCCTGAACCTAGGAAGGGGGGTGTCATCACGGCCCAAATATTTTTGAAAGGAGCATGTACTCCCGTCCTAAGAAGAGGGTCGAGGTGGAAAGCGAATTTTCATAAGTGCCCCGATGATGTTCAGGTGGGCGGAATTTCGACGGAGGGAGAGACGTATCACCTGCCTCCAGTGGCGGTTCCAGGATTTCATTTCTGGAGGGGCTTGGGGTTTTAAACCTCTTCTACCAGTGCCTCTTATCGGCCCCCGCTATGTATTTACCATAGGTACTCTGAAATTTCGAGATGGAGGTTTAGCCCCCTAGCCCCCTTGTATCCACCACTGCCTGTCCCTTTTGCCCCCTACGTTTGCCTATGTCAAAATGTTCAAAACCGGGCTGTTTTTGCAATACCTGCTCACATTTGGCTCTTAATTTACCGAATGTCCAAACCAAATTATGACTGAACTTAGTTGACGGATATCCTCCTAGTGGTCGAATATTCGACCACCAAAACTGTTTCGCTTCTAAGTCACGATAAATTGAAGCCCTAACAAAACAATGAATACTGTTGTTCTGCCTGACTCTCTGGCTACCACATCAAGTTAAAATGAATCAATAATTATGACCTTTGTCTGATAGCCGGAGAGAAACAGATGTAGCCATTTCCACAAAGGCTGTCGATAGATATATCCAGATTTGATATGCCCCCCACTCCCCTAAACATGACAGAACAAAATTTTGCAGCTGTGATGACAGCCTGGTCCATCTTTCGTTTGACAACGGAGTTTGGAGAACTTTGCGAATTTGGAAATCTTTGGCGAGCTTAGCCCTGAAGTCTTTTTGGTGGTCGAGATCTCGACCACTAGGAGCGAAAGGGTTAAAGAGAAGTTCCCAACCCTCAACACCCACAGAGATTACGTCGGAATATTCACCCTCTGCCACACCAGCTCCTATGGTGAAGGTTAAACAGAGGACTCCTAAGAAAAGACGAATGCCCGAGATAGTTTATCAGCGGGTCAATCTTTTAACAGTTTAAATATTCTTCACTGATGGAAGATGTCTGATATTTTGCCGTCATTATTGTTGCGTGATACTTTTGTATTTTCAAATGGTACTGTCATGTTCAAAATGTCCACTTGCTTGACAACGTTTATTGAATTTGCGAAACCGGTCGCATAATGGATATTTTTTACCTTTATAACAATGACAAGAATTTGAGTGATACTTGCAAAACTTTCTGAAATACCTAAAAGAACAGAGATTTGGAAAAAGTAAACAAGAGACTTCAAGCGCTGATTAAATTCGATTGCCGACGTTGCTTTGAAGATCTTATTAGTTCAGATAATTTAGTTAACAATGTTTCTTTCTTCTCGGTTTAAATCGTAGACCAATTCGCCCAAATTCATAGATATGGAAAGTAATAGGATTGGAAGAGTTAAGTTCATGTCAGGTAAGTAATATGGGACGCATTTTTTCGACCGGTTTCACTTTACTTTATTTGTCAAAGCATTATCAAGAAAAATACAAAAGTCTGTTGAGGAACAACCAAGTGGGCTCGCAGAGATTGGAACAGATATTTGAAAAACATTGTAAACGAGCAACAAAACTACAACAAGCTTCGTCTAAGCGGATCAATTAGATACACGGTAGTCTCAGTTGGCAAGATAAAGTTAACATTTAGTCCAGTCAAGTTATGGCTGGACCTGGACATGTTCCATTTTCATTCGTCACTTTCATTTTATGACACAGAACAGTAAGGTGGACCTAGGACTGTAGCCGTTTCAACATCGGACCAGAGGGGTACGGACAGCAGGGGTGTAAACTGCACGTGCAGAAATAGACCAATACATTACCGGATGATAGAAAATATCCTACAGCTGTTACTTGGGATTCGCTAAACTGGATATTTCACCTCATGCACATTACAAGGGTACCACTCGAACCACCCCCGAACCTCAATGCTTGTAATCGCACATTGAACGCGCACTATGCACGTGCAAAGTATAAAAATTACATTTTTAGGTTAATGTGACCTTCTTTACATAGCTCTCGAGCAAAAAAATGAGGGCAGATGCAAAGTAACTTGACCCCTTATTTTGGCCAACATGTTAACCGTATGCATTGATGGGCAGTATGGTGTCGGACGACAGGTTTGTGAGCTCGTGCCAGAAAAGTATTTTTGGTCTGAAATCCTCCACTTAAAAAATATGCCATTTCGAGCCGATAGCTCTGCTCCCATATATGCCACACGAACGCAGTTTCGGAATAATATCAAGCCAGACCAGAACTCTGGGTGGTGCTATTTGCGTCGCAGCTCGTGCTCCGTGTACCCTTAGCACGTGCAGTTGTACCCCAACTAAAAAACTTGTGACATTGCTATCTGTGTGACCCTTTAGCCTGAATTTGAGCCATAACATTTTGATAGTAATCCTGTTGTAGAAGGCATATAGCATGATTTAGTTGTCCAGAAAGTGGCATATGGATTGAACGGTTGTGATAGCAGTTACGCCGATATGTTCAAAATACCTCCAGTACGGAGAAATTTCAATTTCTCCCCAATGGTGCTTCCCGGTACAGCTACCCTTCATGAGTTGCAATTATTGTACCTAACATGAAAATGCCTTCAGGTACTAATCTACTCACCTTCTCGCACGTGTCCATCGTATCATAGGTGTCGCCGTTTGTGCAGTGGTGCCCTGAGCCGGTATGGCACCTCCAATTTTTTTCTATAGAACGGCTCATTTTCACTGGCCCTATTTACATCACACAGCTTTTCTAAACCTATTTTATGCGTATGTAATGATGGCCAAAGGCAGCAGGTGAGTAATTTCTGATTTGGGCGTTATGACTGACATGTGTAAAACCTGTCACGTGACGGAGTGTTGACATGTTCGCCAATAGTCAAGAGGAGGAGAAAATGGGCGTTTTATTGTGGAGTGCTTGATTCTTGATGTGCTCCTGAAGCAAAACTAGACTCATAGGCTCCGGGCATCGACTGGTTTTATCCTTTGGTGAATTTGTGAAAAAAGTAATTTTTATTTTACTAAGAGGTCCATTTGCTCTCAGTGCGCGTGCTATGCGTAGCTATGTAAAGAGGGTCACATTAGCATAAAAATGTCATTTTTGTACTTTGCACGTGCATAGTGCGCGTGCAATGTGCGATTACAAGCTTTGAGGTTCGGGGATGGTTCCAGTGGTATCCTTGTAATGTACATGAGGTGAAATATCCAGTTTAGCGAATTCCAAGTAAAAGATGTGGAGGATTTTTTTATTATCCGGTGAGGTATTAGCCCATTCCTGCACGTGCATTTTACACCCCTGTTGCTCAAAGACCCATTGGCGCCTGGAGTAATCATACAGGTCTACAACGGCCCCACCTTCACTGTTTCGTATCACACCCATGAATGAAATATCGGAGCTATGTCCAGGTTCCCCACGTTAAGTTTGATAACTTGACTGGACTAATTAGGCAACACATGTTGAAAATTAAAATAATAAGTATGTTTCAAAAGTACGTATTAGAAAACCTAACTGCGAAATATTCACAATATCGATATTACAGAGTACATAAACGACTAAGATACATTTCATGTTGAGAAAATCTAAACCACAATGGAACACACGTCAACTATTTATGTGAGCATAATATTAAGCCTATAACCACACTCCAAAGAACTCAAAATTAACTACCTAACTAAATGAGGATTCCTGTGGATATATATATATATATTTACTTACTACCTTATACTTTTCCTTTAACTACAATTAACTACCATATATATATATATATATATATATATATTTATATTTTTTCCTCATTTAGTTAGGTAGTTAATTTTGAGTTCTTTGGAGTGTGGTTATAGGCTTAATATTATGCTCACATTATTGGAGTATTTGGGCAATATGTTTTTTTATATACTGACGATTAAGTATAGCAGCATCTCCACAATTGGATACTTGTCTTTGAAGTTTTTATGTTTTCGAATAGTTACTCTGTTTTCAGGTGAAATAGTATGTAAAATGATTCCAAAATTAATTAATTTCAACTAGTTTCTATTGTTTCACACAATTGTTGCCAAGAATAGTATATTTATTTTATCTCCTATTTCAAGCATTCATCGTTAAACAATACAATGCATTTCAAGCTGAGTGAAGCTGAGAAGCTGAGATAAAGCTAAATGAAGAGTTTCATTCATTAACCTCGTCGTACTGCATAATTTCTCAGCTCTGAGATACAATGCATTAAAAGGAGGATAATCACGAAGACACTCAGTTTGCATAGACTTTAAACATTCACAGTAGCCCACTATTGAGGTTCTTCCAGAGCTTTATTGGTTTGTGAAACTTTTCTTTCCCACACAGTTTGTTAAAACCGGCCCGGACCAAGTGCAGTAGTACTTTCCTTTTTTTGTTCGCCAGAACTGCAGAACATAAAACTTCTAGAATGTAACATAGAACTGTTAAAACATAGGCCAACCAGGAAAATGGGTTCATGTTTGGAATCTGGGTGGTGTTTGCAGTCTGATTAACCTCACGTTGAGAGCGGACCTTGGTGCCTTGTTATAAAGGCTGTGGGTTCAAGCCCATTCAGAGGCCGACTTTGGCGCTAGGTTTAGCGTATGTATGTGCCTAGTTGGCCAAAACCTAGGTTCTCCCTAGCGTCTTGGGTTCTCCCACCTCTTCCGTCTACCTCCAGACACCATTATAGTGTTCAATCGCGGTATATATAGTGTATCGCGGCCGCTGTATTGTTCAAACAATACGATTCCCCTGCCCGAACAGAGTGTTTTTTGTAGTTTCTAAGTCGTTCCGTTTGTTTATTTGTTTATTCAAATAATCGCCAACAGATATAATCCACTCACAGGCGATGTCAGAGCATTAAAAAAGACTTTTCACATCACAAGAATCGAGACAGTGTACTTCCAAAAACCGTAAATGTTAAAATATATAAATATAAAAAACACAGAAACATAAAAAACACAGAAACATAAAAAGATAATAGCTATAAGTATAGTTCCCACCGAGCATTTACAAATCTCACCACACATGTCTTGAAAGTATTAAAATCATCAAAAAGAAGTCGGCCCCGGAAGCTGCCAGAAATGTGTTCATGCTTCTCGGCACCCTACAGAAAATCCCCCCGCTGACAGTGCTGACACTGCCGCGGCGCTCAGCGAAGAGTCGCAAAGAGCGAGTGAGCCGGGATGGGATATGCAAGGGAAAATAATTTAGCCGGTCGATGGAGTTAATATTGCCTGAAAAGATACTTTTAGGAAAATAAGATCGAACTGAAGCGTGCGTGCAGCAAGTGATGGGATGCTGAAATGGTTTAAAAGTGAGTCATAAGATATGGAGTCACATTGTTGAGTAGAATGATTATTTGAGTGATTTGCACCTATACTTCGGCTGAAACACACGTGGCCTTGGGTCCGTTGATTGCGGGGCTCAGCGTAGTGACGGCCAAGGGCCAAATTGCTGCATTTTCATATCAACAATGTATTTGTCGCCAAACTGTTGCTGTCGCTTTTTCCTCTTGCTTTACGAGCTACACCTTGGGCGTCATAATAGTGGTATGGCTCCCGGTGGCACCCTATAGCTGCAAATGATGGGTAATATACTAATATATACATTTTGGAGCCTGGATGCCACGTCTTTCTAATATAATTGTTTATTCATACCGCTACTGGCTTCTGACATAGTTGAATGGCGTGCGTAGGTATGTGTGTGCACGGAGGCAGCTGATGTCACTCGGTACCCCACATTCCCCCGGTAATCGCGTCATTCTAATTTCGACTGAGAACTGGCATTCCTCCGTTAAACATCTTCCAAAAATATCCCGTCCTGGTTGGACCAAAAGCCAGAACACCCAATGTCTATGAAGTTATGCTGCATCAATTTAAGACACGAGATAAGGCTGACGGACTGATTATTTCACCACACTGCCGCGGTGGTGCCGTATATTGTTGGCGACGGCGCAGGGCTCCCAGCTGGATAATCACCACCCACCTCCAGGCGTGATACCACCCAGAGCAAACATTAGCGCCGGTGATCGCGGCGCCGGACGCCTCCCCGAGGGTGCCCGATGACTGGTCCGTGTCGGCCATCACCGGCCGGTCTCCCTCGGGCAGCAGCAGCGAGCTGCAGCAGCAGCCGAACTACAGCCACTGACTCTATAGGCTCCTGCAGTCTGAGGGGCACCACCTGCAGTCTGCGGGGTACTACCTGCAGTCTGCGGAGCACCACCTGCCGTCTGCGGGGCACCACCTGCCGTCTGCGGGGCACCACCTGCAGTCTGCAGGGCACCACCTTCCGTCTGCGGGGCACCACCTGCCGTCTGCGGGGCACCACCTGCAATCTGCGGGGCACTACGTGCAGTCTGCGGGGCACCACCTGCAGTCTGCGGGGCACTGACTACAGTCTACGGAGCACCACCTGCAGTCTGCAGGACACTAACTGCAGTCTGCGGGGCACTAACTGCAGTTTGCGGATCGCTGCCTGCAGTCTGCGGGGCGCTGACTGCAGTCTGCGGGCACCACCTGCAGTCTGCGGAGCACCACCTGCAGTCTGCGGGGCACCACCTGTAGTCTGTGGGGCACCACCTGCAGCCTGCGGGGCGCTGGCTACACGTCTTCATCGATGTCATCAAACGACCGTGCATGTTTGATGGCGAATGGCCTGCAGGCTGCGACCCATGTGATACATCTGGTGTTCGTTCCACTCACCATCGTGCCAGTCCGGGCAGCTAACCAGTCCGACGCTTACCGCGGACTTGGCCACTGCGTCAGACGGGACGGGCCGTCGGCAGGCCTGCCCCGACAAGGCTGCTGACTCCTGGTCTGGACAGACAGCGACACAACTGACAATGGTTTCCTAAAATAACCACTGTACTTTCGTGTCAGATAAAACTACTGTGATATCATCGAAAGCAGAATGTTCAAAAATGGAGTTGCGTAGAAGGCAGAAAAGTGGCTGGGAAGCAGAGGCGAATCGTTATTTGTTTCACGCTGTAAGTGGGTGGCACGCAGTCGTGATATTATTGGCAGCAATAGTGGAATTGTCTTCAAAGTCAGATAGCAGGGCCAATGACGGTCTTGTAGAATTGCCTTATCGTGCTGATGTATATAAAATGCTGTAACAAATGTTCGATTGTATTTGAAGGTTCTGAAAAAGCTAAAATAGTATAAAAAATTTTCCTATCATTTGCTATGAAAGTAATTTATCAAATACCTGAACCAGCATCTTAGGTGATCTTGGCTTTCGTTATGCTAACCTTAGAGATAGCTCACTGTCGGATCTAAGGGGGGCACAGGGGCCGTGGCCCGCACCAAAGACTAAAATATTGGCGCTTGACTCCCCTCCAAAACGACCAAATTTTGGCCGTATTTCTTTAAAATACTATATTTTTGCAAATTTTCCTCGATTTAGCCCCCCCCAACAAAAAACCTTGCTTTGGCCCCCTCCAAAAATTGATCCTGGATCCGGAAATTGGATAGTTTCACTCTTGGTTGACCGGTTAGACATGAGTGGTACGATTGCAAGTGGGACATAGTGACTGAGCAGCTATCTCCCCCCTCTCTCTCTCTCTCACACTCTAATGAAGAAAAATTAGAGGTTGATGACAGCTGCGCAAACTTGGTTCAGTGTTTATGTATCTAGCACCGCGCAAGAACTCTTGAAGGGACCGCTATCGCTGCGAGCGACGGTCGGAAGACGCTGGGAGGCTTTGGGCGAGCACGCCTGAAATAACGCCGTATCGGGTGACCACCGTCCAGCCAAATGGTGCGAGCGAACCGATAGGCGAATTACAAGCCTTGGCCGAGCGGCCTAGCTGTGTAAACACAGCGTCGGAGCGGCGGCGGCGGCGGGGTCTGTCTCAGTGCCAGCTCGCATATCACCCGCTCCCGATGATGTCATCACAGCGGCGCCGGCGCCAGATGGATGGTATCTTCCAGCGGGGCAGTCGGTGAACCCTGAGAGACGAAGCGGCGCACAGTCCAGGGCGTCGCAAGGTCGCCACGCAGTCGCTGGCGGCAACAGTCGGCGGCTCCTTCGGGCAGCCAGTCATTTATTTTCATCGGCACAATTGGCGCAGCGGGAGACCCAATATTGTCGCGACGTCCCGAGAGCCGCCGCCGAGGACTCGTTATGTCGACGGTGGTGCCGGCCAAGAGGGCGGCCGGCAGACGCATTGGCAATAGAGCCTACACAGCCGCCGGCTCGCCCTCAATGTAAAACACATCGAGCGTTCATGGCAGTGACTCCCCGAATCGGGCCTGCCAATTGAAAATAGAGACGAATCGAGCGGTTGAGCCGGCTCAGGAGACCCGTGCTGGCTGTTGATCTATTGGCACTCAGACGCTTGATATACTCGGCCAAATGGCGCCGTCGGATCAGAGCGGAGTAGGCCAGACAAACAGTGGTGTCCCGGAGTTCCAATAAAGTCCTCGAGGGGGTCTGTCTGGCCTGGGGGTCTACAACAATCAAAACTGCTCGAGGGAACTTTGCTACACGTTTCTGTCATAAGATGTCAATAATATATCTTGTGTACGCCAGTACTGCAATGAGTTCTTTACATTTTGGGGGCAAAGTGCAAGCACCCTCATCCATCTCTGACAAGAACCCATCTAGATCGTTCTTGGATGATGTCCGAAATTCAGGTGTAACATATTTAATTTCGTTGCAAAGAACCCGAAGATGTTACCTCTGCAACTTAAACAGCATTCGCACCACGCCGTTGTCAAACCGGTGCTCTACCAGTTTTGCACCTTTATCGACGCCAACTTTGCATCTTTTAGGTGGTGCTGAGTGGAGTTGAATGTACTGTTGAAAGGGTCTTGAAAGGTCTTGTCTTACGCGGCCTCTCTCTTTTCAATTTGCAATGGAGGGAAACATACGAAAATATACTAAAAATTTAAGATTTGTTTACCAGTACTGTGTCGAAATAGAATGGTGTGCTAAGTTAATATTTGGAGTCGCTCAAGGAACCCGCTAGGAATCATGCAAAGCAGATGTTTGATTTTGAAGGTTACATACCGGTTCTCTAAATACCTAAACCTAGAGGAAAATTAAACTGATTTTAATGTGGAGAGGCGTGTCCGATTCTGATGCAGTCCCAGAAGTAAGTTAATCGTTCTACCATGGGCGCCAAAAGCTGGGGGAGGGGAGACGCGTCTTCCCAACTCGCGAAACAGGGGGTGTCCCCCAACAATTTTGGGACTCGGGCCAAGTTTTTTGCATTTATCTCTATTGCCTGTGTGGAACTACGTAAATGTGTGGTGATGAAGTAAATGTTCGTTAGCGTTTCAAAGACAGCCAAATGATCAAGATTCGCATCAACAGTCCTGGGCTCGTCCCCCCTGTTAAAATTTAGTGGTGACACCCTTGGGTATACCTATTCTGTCTGCGTTGCTGAGTCGGTCTACTGAGCTTATTAAATGCATTTGGGTGAAACATCCAGTAGCGCTGTTACGGAAACTAGACATACCACTGGGATAAATGACAATGCAACCATTGCTGCCAACCGTACTGTAGAGGTGTTATTAATGAGCTTAGAACTTAGTTCTACTGCGGGGGTTTCACACATTAGTTCATGTTCACGCATATCCACCAGCCGAGGACGTCCGTGGCAGTTCACACGTTAATGTACTGCATCTTAACTAACCGCACACGGTTCATTGGCACATGTCTAACGAAGCGCGCGGCTCTGCAAGTCTATGCCAAGCGGGACATGTCTATCCACAACTCGGCAGGCATACGCAAGTCACGCGTTGACAGTTTGAGGTTAGCAAGGACAGTTGGACAAACAGATGACTAAGGCGTGGGGGGAATGTTGTTCTAGCGGGCAAACTGCCGAGAGCGAGGCATTCAGGCTGATCCATGTGAAATTAGAGGACTCGATCGTGTGGCTTCAGCTGATGAATTCATCTACTCTGCCGGTGGAGAGGTAGCATTAATTTGTTCGCCTAATTGGGGCATTACGACAAATCGACAAGTCGATAACACCCTCATGTCGCAGATTTCGGTGTTTATTTTGTCGGGCTATTGATAGAGCTGATTACGATTTTCGTATTTATTTTCCTCCTGACTTACGGTTTGAAAATTATAGCCTCAGGCATTTTGACCATAACTACTTGCATGTCTTTTTTAAAGACGAAATTTTTCCTGTATGCTTCTACAAATGTCATGAAAACTTGATCTATGTATCTTAAGGACGAATTAATAATTCTAGCTCATTGAAAATATAATTCAAAAATTAAATTTTAAATATATTATACATTCTTCAATTTTTCAAAATCTTTAAAAACTACTTTCCTATGAATTATTTTTAAATTTTTGAGGCTCATATTACTCTTTATACTTTTATCTATAAGATTCAATAATAAAAGAATGGAGACTTTAACAGAAAGCGAGATCTGAGCTCCCAAACGTCTCGAAACCCCACTTTTGTGAGATTCGTGCGCCAGCGCGGCCCGGCGTCGCTGCACCTATCAAACGTTTCTGGTCACGAAAAAGGTCTCAATGGTGGAATTGGTCGGCAATGAGGGTAGGATGTATTTAAACAATAAATTGTAATCACTGTCACATTCCTTAACACGCACACTGGATGGGCATCCGACACTTACGGGCACTGGAGGGGTGGACTGATAGGCCCTCTGATCTCTCGGAAACTAGGAGGCTTAGAAAAACTCCGGTTGGGGACAGGGTGGGAACTATTGAAATCTATATTATGAGATCTTAATTGACCTAGGTCAGTATCGTCAGTTCAAACAAGGTCATGAAGGTCAAGTATTGGCCGTGCTGGCTATTCATCCGGGAATGCCGTGATTAAGCTCAAGAAGTCCAGAATGCACTAAAAACAGAGCAAGGCCATAGTGAGAACGTCCCAAGAATTGTAAACCTAATTTTTGGGGTTAAGGTCATTCAGGTCTTGACCTAAGACGTCCAATGTGGCATATTCCCTATTTACATCATGACTAGCACCATAGCACCGTTAGACGGGAATGAGCATTGACCTTTCCCATGACATTTTAATTTGACCTGTGACCTTGACCTTTCATTGATTTATCTTAACTATGACGTCGTAGATAATGTAGGTATACTGGGTACGCCATGCGACCGAAGCCCCGACCAATGACTTTGAGAATGCTGGTATGGCCTTGAAATGTGACCTTGACCTTCATGACGGGTGAATTGACATACATCTCTTTTATATGGCGCTTAACGTTGCCGTTGGTCTTTGTTGCGCAAACTGGTGCACCGCGCGATTGCAGCGATCTCAAATAATGGTTTAACTTTGAAGCCTTATTCAATTAGGCCCGATTTTAAGGTTATTTGACCAATCGACGTGCCATTAAATATTTTGAAGAGTTGCGAAATAAGTTTTTACGAGGGTTCTCCGGCCACCTAGAAAAAGTAGGTGGGTCCTCCGAGGCTCCCCCCGGTGTGCTTTTAACACGTGCTGGTATGAGGCCCCGGGCCACCTTTACTGGCAGGGGGTACCCATCCCCTTACGATCTCAGCAGCCATGCTTGGAAGGGAACACGGGGCAGTGTTCCATGCTTGCCTTGGTCTCTACCGAATATTTTTCACAAAAGTAATCGAATTAGCTACTGAGCTCGAAAACGCTTCGATAAAGCAGTCGCAGAAAAGGAACATTGAATATTCCAAGTTCGTACCAGTTAATTCAAGACCTTAATTGTCATGGCTCTCGATGCTGAGGTACAGAAGGTTCGAGTTTCAAATTGAATATGTGAAGTTCAATGGCACCATGTGATCGAGTCCTTCTTCCGATCCGTGGGTCGATCTTAAATAAAGAGCATGTCTTTATCTTATTGTTCAAGCAGTTGTCGCGAGGGCGCTTGTGGCTTTGTGTTTATGATGTGTGCTTTCTAATATAAATTGAACTGGATACATGAAACTTTTTAGGGTTTGGGTGAAGAAAACTATCTAAAACAAACCTAAGACAACAGGGTAATCGGCTTCTGACGCATTATCCTCCACTACATTTTCGCATTAATGACCATAGTGTCGGATTGTTTCAAATGTTCGGTAATACGTTCTTTTTTTCGGAACGGCTCAAATTGTTCTGTTAGCATGTGCCTCCCACCCATCTAGTTCTTCGCAATGTCACCGAAGCGCGCCTTGCTCGTTCTCCCTCCCCGTTCCCCACTTCCAACCGGACGCGTCTGGGCGGCGGCCGCCGGCGTGCCGACTGCGGCTGGTAGCCGGCGACGGTGTTGGGGTTGGTCGCGGCGCTCGTTACTGTTTTTCTCTGTAGTTCCTTCTTTTTTGGCGTATATGTGTTTAAGATGCTCTTTCCATGAAGTAGTTTTGAAGTCAATAAAACATAGGATATTGTATGCTTATCTTTGAAAGTTTGGGTTATATTTTATATATATTCGTGAATTAATCTAATTAAACTTACATATTTGTATTGTTCAGTCTGTTGTAATTATTTTATGTAACCTCTTGAAGGAATACCTTTGATTTAAATGGCCAAAACTCAAGCGAAAAGTACGATGCACGCGTCCGATGCTGATTGCCCGAGGCTATAACTTGAAACCATTATCCGGACGAGACTAAAAATACACAGTCGTTTTCAGCGCCACTGGAACCCTAGTCCCAATTTTCTAAAATCTGAGATATGGGGTGTTATTTGCCCATCGATTTGTCGATTTGTCCTGAATGCCCCAATTGTGCGAATCTGCACAAGTTGTGTGGACTCAGATCGAGCGCGGGGTAGAAGTTGTCTCTACTGTGTGCTGTGTATGGTTATGTATCCAACACAAGGCTATAAATTGAATTTGTGTGTGATCATAATCAGAGCTTCGTTCTTTGATTCTTATTCAGATCCTGGTATGTTCTAACCACTTTGACATGGCGACTTAAAAGATGGGATCCGAATCCGGAAAAATGATTAGAGGTCTTGAATGGTGTATCTTACGGACCAGCGCCTTTCCAGGTTATCCTTACGGACCAGCCCTTTTCCAGGCTATCCTTACGGACCAGCCCTTTTCTAGGCTATCAGTTTTGGTTTTAGGAAACATGACTCGATTTCTGCCCGTACCCAACCTTTCAACATCAGTTCGAACCACTGATGAATGTACATACATTGTACCTACAAACTGACATGCATACTGCGCAGTGCATAATTCTCTTTTTGTACCTTTAAAGGGAGCGTTCCACCTTTATAATGGGGTTTGGACTGAAACAGAAGTTTTGAAGAGCGCGTCAATAAAGCACTTCTTATATATTTTATTGCACTCAAAGTCCCCTGGATTAAATTTCTGCGGGATTTTAAGTTCAAAATGAAGGCACCTGTTGAACTTCTGTTCAAATCTTGAAAGAATCCTTTCCATCTTGTAATGCCTGCAGCAATTTGATTGATCTAAATTCTAAGCCCTTCCCACTCATGAAAGATGTCATACTAACGAGCGAGCCACCCTTTCGTAGTTGATAAGATAAGTTTACGCCAAAATTGTTTACCTATTGAGGCAGTCATATATTTGTATTTTGCTGGCTAAACTTTTGGAAAACTTTAGTGTATACTACCTAAATATCGGCTGTAAATGTAAAACATCGACTGCAAGAACATGGCCACTAAAACATAAGTTCCGCCCCCATTCGGCTGCTCCATGACTCAGTCTTCGTTTTGACCGAGATCAAGATTGGCATTCTACAAACTAGGAAAACTATTTTTGACAACGTCCGAAATCGTAAAAAGAAGGTAATATATTTTTCAACGCCAAAAGTCACTCGAAAAGTATGGTTTCCTGACTTTCAGATTTATGCTAATCATAAGCAATAGGTACTTGGAATTCAAATAGAATGAACTACTACCTTGAATATTTTACATCATACTTTTCCAACGGAAAGACTGAAAGGAAAATATATTCAGTAAGCTTAAATATACAAATTATGACCTATGGTACGGAAAGCCGCCCGTGCATTTTATCCCACCCTACCTTGTGTGCGACACTTTTTCATATATATTTTGTGCGCCAGTATTACCGGCTTGCTCTGTTTGCAAGCACCAATCGGCGGCATGAATTCATCTGATCGGAGCTCCAGAGGCAAGCCTCGAAGTTGTTCGATTTTTATCGACAACTAAATTGGTGGTTCGCGCAGTGGACTGGAAATCCAGAGACCCTGGTTTGAATCCAGGTGCAGGATAATTTTTGGTAAATATCAAACAACTTCGACACATGCCGCTGAAGCCCTTGGCATCAGCCCTTGATGTCTTAGAGGCCAAACGTTAGCTTTTGAGTGTAAGCAATTCCAAATGAAGCTCATGTGGATTTATTTCCTGAACCGTGATGCTTGGAAAAAGGAACTTTCATCTGTTTTGACCTCCTATGGCCATGGAGCTTCCGAGATTCAGGTTAAAAGTTGGAGAAGCGTCAAGTTTGATGTAGGTGATTACGGTCTGTGAATGAAGGTGTGCGCTGGTGCTTACACTAACCTGAGGTAACTTGATGGTTGCTGGTCGCCCGTCTTACCGTAACTTTGTTTACAGTATCGGACGGTCCTCATCACCCCCACGGAAGCGCAGGAACAAGAATACAAAATCAAAGTAAAAAACGACTCTGCCAGTGAGTAGAGCAAAACATTATGCTCCATCGTATTTGCAGGTAGTATTTTGTTGCTATGAATGACAGTTATGGAGGCTCATTTCCAGGAGCGTTGGAACTATGTTCAAAGTTGGGGGGGGGCAGCGGAAATTTTCATGTCATTTCTTTCCAGTCAACGCCATAGGATTAATGGTTAAGAATCATGAAAGTTCGGGGGCAGCTGCCCCCCTGCCCCCCCCCGGTTCCTACGTCCCTGCTCATTTCTGGTAGATGGGTGAACAGAAAAGGAATACAAGTTTTTTTGGGGGACTTAATTATGCTACGCTTAAGACAATATCTAGAGCATATTAACTTTTTTTGCCATACCACTTCATAAAAAACAATGCAATGAATAGGTGGACGCTAAATGACCTCTGGTGCACCCCTATGCCCAAATAACTAATTGGGATTAACAGAAATGGAAAAGGTAGTACCGATCCAAGTTGTTAGTCATAAAGTTGATTTGACTGATAAAAAGACAAATAAATATCGATGCAGTCTGCTAGTCAATGTGTTCCTCGAATCCTTCACCAGATATACCGGTCTACATGTTCAAGATTGAAGAACAGTACAAGGAGGGCGCAAACATCACGGGTCTGGTGGTCTTTTCCATCGTGTTCGGCATTGTTATCGGCATGATGAAGGAGAAGGGCCGACTGCTTCTCGACTTCTTCACGGCACTGTCGGAGGCCATGATGCACCTCACTCGCATAGTGATCTGGTGGGTTGACATCAAATAAACAGTGTGGTGGGAGTGACTTGAAACCATAAAAAGTTTATGGAAGGTCGTAGACGGCAAATTAACTCGAAATTATAGCTAAAAACCAGCGAAAGCCCGCTCTTCTATAAAAACGAGAGTAAAACACCGTTAGAATTGGTGCTAAGACTGTAATACATACACTTCACAGCAGTAAAACAGACGCAAAAATTACCAAATGATCCTTGAAATTATAACCGGTAAAATATTCATTAATGTTTTCTCTTTCAATATTTGACGTCTATTCGACAGCTACTGATTTCTGCATGTCTTTTACTTTTATCGTCCATTCTAAAGCAAGCTTTAACAGTAGGCATTTCATTATCTTTTTCGATGGAAGAATGGGTTTAGATTTGATATGTTTTTCTGGCTTTTACCTCTTACAATATTTTCCATGGGCTCAGGTCATCCCCACGAAACTGTTGGATGGCCCGCCAGTAATCCTTAAGAAAACGTATCACTAAGTAAACGCTCACGTTTCTGTCTTTCGCATGTCCATGTTGGATATATTACTGCAAATTGTTTCCGTGTTGATTCGGAAATTTTCTGCGTGTCGTTTACTGACCATCTAAACCACAGGTTGTCCCCCATCGGAGTTTGTTTCCTGATCGCCGCCAAAATTCTGACGTTGAAGTCATTCTCGGTGCTGCTGGGACAGCTCGGCATGTACTTCGTCACCGTCATGCTAGGCATCACTATCCACGGATTCGTGGTCCTGGTGATCATCTACGTCATCATCGTACGCCAAGTTCCCTTCCGATTCATCCTCAACATCTCACAGCCGCTCGCCACCGCGTTTGGAACTTCCTCTAGGTAAGAATTGAATTCCTCTAGGTGGCTGTAGAAACCATTAGTGTTAAGGTTAAGTGCATGCTAGACTATCTTATTTTCGCGGATGCTTGCTAAGGATAGGCAATTTAGGCCTGTTGTGACTTTCACCGGTACCTGCAGACGGAGAAAGTTTTTCTGATCACCCCGCAGATTTGCTTGCTTCTGTTTACTTATAACAGACGAGGCAACAATAGAGACACATTCAAAATATTTTTTTAGTGAGACACAATGCAATTCACATCACCTTGATTTCATGTGAAATGGAAATTCAAAGACAAGTAATATTTCAGTTTTTGGAGGACTCGTTCACCCAGTTTAAAAAAGGGTAGAACATTGTTAACTGGTATCTACAGGATGGTTAAATAATGAACTTTGCTCACGTTTTCCACTTTAAGAAACCCAGCTACAAAGGGCGTAGGCGTGGTCCTAAAACACCTAAGTTACGGGGAAGAATATCGATTCGATTCTGATCGTTCTCAATTATTTAAGGTATACGGCTTTCATGTCATGAAACCTCCGTTCCGGCAAGGCGGCCAATTCGACTGTGTGATGTACGGCGACAGTAATGGGGCCAGCAGCAGGCCACCCTGCGCTGTTCCCTGATGGTCAGCAGCAGCCCACCCTGCGCTGTTCCGATGGCCAAAAGCAGTCCACCCTGCGCTGTTCCGATGGCCAAAAGCAGTCCACTCTGCGCTCTTCCCTGATGCCAGCTGCCTGTGACTGACTCCTTCCCCACAGCTCTGCTGCGCTACCGCTCACCATCGCGGCGCTGGAGGAGAAAAACGGAGTGGACCCCCGCGTGGCCCGCTTCGTGCTACCCATCGGTGCCACCATCAACATGGACGGCACGGCTCTCTACGAGGCCGTGGCCGCCATCTTCATCGCACAGGTGCGCGGTATCGCGCTCGGCATTGGCAGCATCATCGCTATCAGGTCAGTACCTTTACCAACGGTCCTCGTGACCCAGAGGCCCTCGGACGGTGGCGCCGTACAAGTTTTCGCTCCTAGACCCCAAGAACGAAAATGATGAAACCAACCCAAGGGGCTCCCGTGCGGCAAATGGGGCCTACTTTTGTACTTCTGACTGGGAGCCAACTAAAACTTGGCCCTCCGTGTGGTGGAGCCCTGATAGCTCTGAGGTGACTGCCCCCTCTCACCCTTGTTAGGAATCATGTGTCGGTCTAGAATGACAACTACACAAACCTTGCAGTGTCGGTTTTGAGATATTTCTCCGCAGTGGAGCGACCAGGAAACAGCCGGCAGTCGGTCGGATCTCCGGTGCGACACAGTGCTTCCAAGCAGACGGTGCAACTGCGTAGTAGCGGGGCGCGGGTCGGCGGCGGCGGCGTCGCTGCCGACAGACACCCGGCACCGCCGGCCATTAGCCAGCGGCCAGATTGGGTGTCGCCGCCGGCGAGGTGCCGCCGCCGCCGGAAGCTCGCCACCCAGCTCTGTGTGGCCAGGAACCACCCGCTGATGCACTGGCACCAGCGCCACAGCCGCTGCCATTGTCGTGTTTTACGGTGTTTGGCAGATAGGGTGACTGGGAGGCCAAGGTGAAGACTGAGATCAGAAGGGAGTTTTTTGTGCCAAGAGAAGGGAATTTTCTCTCCTACAGAAGGGAGTGTTTTGGTGCCAAGAGTTTGTTCTTGATTTTGGTATTTACATTAGGTACTCTATTTGGATTAACAATGGAAACATATAATTGTGAGAGAACGGCTGAAGTTACGTGCACGACCATGGCTGGGACTCGTATGTCAGCGATTTCAGTTCAGCTTCGTCCTACTGGACCATCCAATCCAATTGATTTACACCGCGCACGTCTCGCTTTCCGGTCATCGTTCTAACGCAGCGCCACTGAACCACGCTGACTCCAGACTTCCAGCACTGGAAGTGCACCCTAGGGATGGTCGGATCCAGCCACCAGGTTTCAACCTACAGCTATTTTAGCCACAGCGCAGCGGGTTCTGCCGGTTAACCCGCCGACGCACACCGCCTGCGGGCCAGCTTTCTGCGAAATACTCGTGCCTAACGGATATACACGTAATAAAGGCCAGACCAAATCATCAAATCAAATAATAAAGGCCACATCGTCACCCTTATTTGGGGTCAGTTTCCCTCAAACTCAATGCTGAAATTTTCAGCCTGGGAATGTTACGAAGAAGGCATTTCAAATATTGCTGCTCTCGCTTGTCTTTGAGCCAACCGTTGAGTAGCAAATTTCTTACGGAAGTATGGACCCCAAGGCGATCCATTGCCGATCGGGGCACCTTCGGGCGCCCCGACCGCGCCACCGACCGGGGCGCCATTACCGGCAAAGCTATCGGGCGCCAAATCCTATCGGTGGCGCCGACTTCGCATCCTTGAAGCAATTTCGGGCGCTCACCTTTCGGCGCCGGGGTCGATCGGGCACCCCCCCCTATCGCTATGATGGACCCCGCTTGTCGTTCAACTGGCGGTCGATCTCAAGGTCGGCCTAACGCGGTAAAAGGAAGTGCATCAGAAGTAAAGCTACCGTAAAAGCAGAACTCCTGAATTGCCAAAGAAAATGGCACACTTCGTTCAGAAGATCCCCGGTTGCAGATGTGTTCTAAATACTCTTCTGGACACTGTAAATCAGTTCAGTCATTTGAGCTCTGAAGATTCATGACTGCAGATAATGCTGGACACTGTAAGTTCAGGTTGGGTCTTTACCCTCTCCATCTTTTCCCTCGCCTTACCAGAATATCTACACATGTCATGATCAGGAATGTGCAAATTGATAATTAGGTGCAAGCATTACCTACATTTTGCGTCTTATATACTTCCGGCCTTGGCGCTGAGACTGAATCTGAATCTGGCGTCTGAATCTACGGCGCTGAGACTTGGGTATGTCATGAATCGGATCTAGGTACGACAGAATATTTCCCAGCCGTTGGCGAATCGGATCTAGGTACGACAGAATATTCCCAGCCGTTGGTGGATCGGATATAGGTACGACAGAATGTCCCAGCCGTTGGCGAATCGGATCTAGGTACGACAGAATATTCCCAGCCGTTGGTGGATCGGATATAGGTACGACAGAATATTCCCAGCCGTTGGTGGATCGGATATAGGTACGACAGGATGTCCCAGCCGTTGGTGGATCGGATATAGGTACGGAACAATATTCCCAGCCGTTCGTGGATCGGATATAGGTACGACAGGTTGCCCCAGCCGTTCGTGGATCGGATATAGGTACGGCAGGATGCCCCAGCCGTTCGTGGATCGGATATAGGTGCGGCAGAATGCCCCAGCCGTTGGTGAATCGGGTTGGAAAATGTGGAAAATTCCGATCCGGATGTGAATTCGGATTTTTTTCGATCAACTTACTATGCTTTGTAATAAACAAAATTCTCTGAGTACTGGGAATTTACGGTACAATGGTAGTTAAAGACCTCCAGGAAGCAGTCAGGTGTTAAAAGGTCAGCAAACCTCTAAGTAGGGAGACAGTTTTCGTATGGGGATTGGAAGTGATCGTCGTAGTTTCTAAATGGCTTCAGCGGGATTGCCCATTGAAATGTCGAAGCGGCTCGGAGTTGATCGGGATTTTCTTTGTTATGCCATACTTAGGCTGAGACCTGAAAACAGGTTGGCTCGGACTATATCGAAGGCGCACGACTACCACGCCCCTCCCCACCCCCACCCGCTCATTCTGGTGAGCTGTTGGTAACCGGGCGTTCATTTTTCAGCATCACGGCCACTGCTGCCAGTATTGGCGCCGCCGGCATCCCTCAGGCGGGTCTGGTTACCATGGTGATGGTGCTGGATACAGTGGGACTCCCAGCTCAGGATGTCTCCCTCATCATTGCCATCGACTGGCTTTTGTAAGTAACAAGGACCATGGGATTAGGGACAGACGGTTCAAGGAGCTATGATAGTCCTCAAGGAGATTACATTTGAACTCTCAATGCTGTGTGATTGCATGGTGCAAATTGATTTCGAATATGTTCTTGTCCAATTCGCACACTCCGGAGGCTACAAATACCTGGTGCGGCCTGGGCGCCACACCCATTTGAGACGGCCGTCAGAGCGGCGGGCTAATGTGCCTCTCCGCTGGAGAAACATTTCAACCGAAGGTTCAAATGAATACAAGTATTATTTAATTAATGAGCAAATATGTAACTCGAGATAAAGATGGGAAAATGGATCATATATTTTAAAGTTTGAAAGAAGTCATCATACCCAGGTTCCATGTTTAGGCCAAATCACTTTGCGTACAAGCAGGTCTGCTGAGTCGACCGCCGACTCCGGGAATGTTTATACAGTGTAAGACACCCCGCTGTTCTTTTTTACTAAATAAACCTATGGTCGTCCAAAGAAAACGTAAAGCCCTTTACTAAGGTTTTGAATTTTTGTCGTGAAATAAATGACCAAAACTAGCTCTGGATCTGGAGCCATTCAGGGCTGGAGGTGACAACAACTCTGCGGGAAATCTCTGCAAGAAAACTCTTCCTGTTCATAATATTCCTGATAGTCCAGTTTTACGAAGAAATAGCTCTCTTCAGTTCTAAACGCAGCTGTAAATATATTGTTCCTTAAATCCTTAAATATTTTTGCCACGAGTCGATTCAGTGCCTCCGGTCGATCCCCTAAGCATGCATAAAGAGTCGCGAGTGAAATGATGCAGTTTTAGAGCCTATGCAGTATGCATGTAGACAAAATAAAGCCCGTGCACGAAGTACGTCTCATGTCCCCCATAATCGCAGGCTGTCACACAAGTCGGCCCACTATTTCACTTTAACAGTTTCACATCTGCCCGTTATGTTCCAGCGAAGCGCCGCCTAATGCTGTCATATTCCATTGGAGTGGAACTCGGCATGGCAATTGTATATTCACGTGCTGCCCCATAACTGCAGGATTTTGCTTGGCGGCAGGCATAAAACCCAATGCAGTTCATGCAACATCATTCGCAAGACTAATGTATCTTCTTTTGACATGAAGAGGGACCAATTGCGCGCCCATTGTAACTCTAACTCTTTACCCATTTTACCCATTGTGTTATGCTGATTGTGATGAAGGGCTGTGCCCGAATATACAATCCCATGTTATATCCAGGATTCGAGGAGGCAGGGGGAGCCATATGAAGCCCTCTGTTTGGGTGCAGGTGATACACTCCGCGCCTTTGGTGTCACGAGGGGCGTCACCAGCTCGTCATAGCGGCGCGTGACGATACCCAGATGCAGTGGCGGGGCTGCCAGAACTGACCTGCCCTCGCCATGTCGACAGGGACCGGTTCCGCACCACAATCAACGTGCTGGGCGACTCTCTGGGTGCCGGCATTGTGAACCACCTGAGCCGAAACGAGCTGGCCCGTATCCCAGCCACCGACCAGTTCGGTGCCAACAAAACTCTGGCCGAGACGGAGAACGGCATCGAGGCCACCCAGATGTGAGCGGCGCCCTGTACAAACCCACAGCATCACCGCCGGCCGGCCAACGCCGTGGCCAGCATCGCATCGCGGACGACGGGGCCTGCCGGTTTTCAAGTACTGTTATTGACGCCTGCGGAGAGGCACTGTGAGACAGCTGTTCGCGTTCTGAGAGTGGTCTGTGTCGGACAGATAAATGGCAGCGTATTGTCAAGCAAGTTCTCGCTTTTGAAAGCGTTCGTCGATTTCTTCAGCACAAGTGCGGAGTCGGTTGGCGAAATTGCGCATCGCACTCGTCCATGCCCTTACTTGACGTCACTCTGTACCCTGGAGAACTCATAGTTGTGGCCACCTAGGAGTGAAGCCGCACACCTTTGGGAAAAGGACTATTTCTGCGGACCATAATCCCACACATCTGTCCCAGTGTGTTGATGAGGAGTTGACGACGGTGTCTCTCAGCAGAGTGCTGCCGTCACGAGCGGCGTGACTGCTGGGGTAACAGTGGTGTGCCAGTGCTGAACATGGGCTGATGAAGCGATGCGTTTCACCCATAGCCACCTGCTGGCCATGTGGAATATGTGTCGTCTTATCCGCTGGTTTATATGTGAATTTACAGTGCCAAACTTTAGATGATGGCTGACGGACACCAAAGTTCGACCGAGGGGTCAGTGTATGTGCTAGCCCTCGTGGCGCCAACGCCGTGTCACACGTCCTCCGTCGGATTTCGCCCTGGCGGGCTTCGTCGCACCTGTTCCGACTTCTCAGGACGACGCCCACCGGCACGCAGCCATTTTTAACGCTAGCACAAGCGTTCGCCGCAGGAAGGCCACTGGGAGGAACGGTTACCGACCCTTCCACTGCTGCTTTACACGTTATTTGCGGCTCCTGAGCCCGTCACGCCAACTGACGATTCGACATTGCGGCTAATGAAGTCCCGCCGTTTTTATATCTTGCTATCATTATTGAACCTATGGCAAAAACACCGCTGATTATCATCGGAAAAAACGCCTTCGCTCGTGATTCAGTGCCCGTAATTACCAAGTGTTTTCATTTCCGAGTCATGTGTGCATACACGTGCCTAACGCCTAAAAAAACTATCCGACGTCGCTGTTCCACAAAACTTTGGGATGCAGCTGTTTGCAGAAAAGTTTAATTTCTAAATTTTTGGAAAGGTTCTTCCATTTTTCGTCGAATATTTCAAATAGATGCCTGATAAGGACCAATAAGTGAATCTACTCGTTGGAGCCAAGATGTATCTCATTACTATTTGTAAAGTCGAGTTTGTTGGTTGTCAATTGTGTGCATTTCATTACAGTTTGGGAAGTATAGTGTGGAATTCGTTCAATTGTTTCTTATTCTGTCACAAAAAATGCATAAAGCAAGCTATAGCTCCACATGAGGTATTTCACTCTTCAACTTAGTTAGTACGAACAGCACCCTAGAGCTGGCACCGTGCTTCGAGTACTAAAATCGTCCCGGGGGCCCATGGGCAAAACTTCACGAGCAAGCATCTCTCAAAGCATTTCTATGAACCTCGAGGCGATGTAGCGAAACCCTCACAAAATCCATGATTTAAACTCTGCTGGCATGTTAACGGAAGGCGATCGGATCAACATAACGTTTCACGGCATTCAGGCCGCTATGTTTCGATGGTTTCGTTCCGTGTCGGCATCTGGCAGCCTGTATGGACTCAATTCTCCAGGCGAGCTGCGGCTGGTTATTTACGTCGGCGGCATGTTTGTAAGCATGTTGAGTGTTGGGCATCAGCGGGAGGAGACGGACCTCAGCGGCGGCGGGCGGCAGCGGGCGGGTTGCCAACTGCACCCGCCGCCCAGCAGGTGCAGTTACCTCCCAGGCCATCGATTTTCCTCCCAACAATGTAGCATCGTTTGCCCGCCCCCTCCGGCACGGCGGATGATTGGCTGGATTAGCCTGCTAGGTGCTTAGGCGGGTGGCAAAGACAAAAAGTCCACACTGTAGGTGGGACGTGGTCCGAGGAAGACAGCTCCTCGGTCGGTTGTACAATCTGTACAAACACTCGAGCAGTATTGAAGAGCCGTGTACTCTGTCGGTTTGTACAGACATGATCCTCTTTTTATCTATCTTATCACTGTAGCAGGTTAAATTTCCCTCGTCGTCATGCATGATAATATGGCATTGCAAACTGTCTGATGATGAAATGACATTGCATATTGTCTTTGAAAATCCATCAATGGTGTTAAAAAGCCGATATTATGTAGCACAAATAAGTTGAGCCACAGATGTATCCGAGTGAAAATCGTACATTTTCAATCCAGACTAAGTGTATATAAAGTTCAGACGGATGGAAATAAATGTGATCTTTCTCAACAAAGTTGTTTTCGGCGCGACCGCAGGAGCATGACAGACGTCAGGCGAGTGCGGCTATCGACACAGGCCGGTTCCTGTGCTCCTTCTTCTTCACAGTGGACAGGGCAGAGATGCAAACGATCTTCATGTGCGCCCCGCTGAATAACAGCGTGAAATGATGAGTCGGAGTCAGAGGGGTGACCTTTGTGCTCCCATCTCTCATTTGCAGCTGTAAGACATTGCTAGTTTTCTTCCTATGTATTTTGTCTGCTGCAAGCAGCTGCATCGCCACAGGGAAAAGTAGTGCGGGCCCAGTTATTTTCAACTTGCTGCTGAGGCGACCTTTACACAACCAAAACCAATTCGGATTTCGGCCTGCAGTTACAGTTGGGCCTTTTGACATTTTGACAACCCGATTACACCCTCATGTCTAGAATCTTTGCCAGACTTTGTCTCTAGGGTTACTGGTATCCCTGAATACGTTAAAAATTTGCAGCCCTCGATGGCAAGCTAATTGGAAATTGCAGCCCCCGTGAATCAACAGCATCCATGTAAATGTACATTCGATTGCAGATTTTGTTATTGAGACAGGCGGGTTATGTAAAAAAAACTATGCGTCATTTTATTGAGGAAACCGTGGAAAAAGCATCTGGTGGAGTTTAAAAAGCAAATATTTCGAACAGTTAGGTTTTAGACAAGAAAAAGAAGAACTTATTGTAGTTTGTTCATTTCCCCCCCATGGATTAGCAACACATTCGTGTGTAAAAATATTACTTCGGCTATTAAACCCTTCCATAAAAAGAATGCTTATTTCGTCTTAAATTTATGTAAACAGGACTTACACCATCCGAGCCGCCAGGCAATGTCTTTCTCCGCCATTCTCTCGCCTCCGATGCCTGGGGCAGCGCGGAACCAGCGCTCGACCGAAGGGCCGGTCGTCTCGGCGCCGTCAGTTTTTACGGACTTCTTTTGTACTGAACACATCTTATATACACTTGTAATACAATTACCAACATTTTCATGAGTGAACATACCAGCTCAAATAAATTCCCTTCAAACGAGCAAGTTTTGTAGTCATGTGCAAAAGCGTGCAAGTAAGAAATATATTTCGTTAAAACTACTTAAAACATGCATTAGGTGACTGAAGTTTATATTACCCCTGCAAGGTGATCGCCAAGAATGAAATATTCTAATATATTGATATGGGGCAAGACGGGCACGGAGTGAAATATGATATCACCATAAAAATGATAATATTTATAGCCTGTTGTTTTTACACGATTGAAAGTAGGTCAGTCTCAGAGTGTGCTGCAAACCGGCTGAGGAACTTTGAATTATTGATTGTTAGATTCCAATGAAAAAATCGTAATTTTATGGAAATTCAACAAACTAATTTTCCGTCGGCTATTTTATCGAAACAATGCATTGCAAAGCGTTTCAGAACTAATTTTTGCTCAACATGGTACGGTTTCTGTAAAAATTCCAGCAGTTGCTAAACTATTTTCAAAAGCCCGTCTTACCCCGCTTGTTGTGGTAAGACGGGCTTTTGCAGCATTCTACGGTAAATGTTACTGCTCCAAGGAATCTGCACTGATCCTAGTATGTTTCAACACGGGGTCAAATAAATATTAAATGAAGCTTAAAGCAAAATTTCAACACCGTCATATGAAAAGCGAGTGAGACACACAGTCTCAAACATAACTATGCCCGTCTTACCGCCCTCTCCCCTAGGTATAATTTTCAAGTCTTTCTCTTGAGGATGGTGTATATAATTTGATATATACCACAGTATCTTTAAAAGGAAAAAATGTCATAAAAATACCACTGAATATTAGTATTACAAATCATGACTGGTTCAAATTCCGAAACTCTGATCAAAGATGAGTGAAATTATCGTGGGAGTTTCCAGGAAGACCAATAATCCTAGAGACAAGTTTTTATCTAATTTCCGGATAAAGTGTGTAAATTTGTCGACTTAGCGCGTAGATTTACCGTCAAATGCCCCAGTTGACTCGTGCTACCGGCGAAGTTTTCCATTTTTCTGCAATTTGGTTTATATAAAAAACATACTAGGGAAAATGAGGCGCCGGGGACCAGGCCCCGCTGACCACCCGCCCCCTCCCCACATCCCAAAGCCTATGGCTTTGGAGCTGGTCCAGATCCTCTTTTGAAAAATGAACAGGTTCTGATGCCAGATATTTCGTAAAAAATACCCAGGATTCATGGCGAAAAATAATGTAACAAATACGCTATTATCGTCTAGTTACTGATATCGACAATTATGACTCACTTGCCAGGGGCGGATCCAAGGTGGGGGCGATGGGGTGATCGCCCCCACCTTGGGCCGACATTAGGCACTAGAAAAAACGCCTCCCGGCGCAGCTGCCGGGCCCCCGCAAGGGTGCTATGAGTGAAAAGCCCTATCCGTATATGTAAATACGGACTATATAGTGCATACGAGCGTGTAGGTGTGGTGGAAACCTGTAAAATGACCCCGGGTTGGGCATGGGGCACCAATTTTTTTAAAGCCGATTTCCATCACATTTAACGTTATTTCCGCGGGCCGCCCCGGGTCGCGGACCCCCTCCCCTAAACGGTGGGCCCCCAAATATTGAATTCGCCTTCTCCTTGAGGAAATCCTGGATCCGTCCCTGTCACTTGCAACATTATTTTGCGTCATTTGTACTGGGTATTTTTGGGCAAAACACCAGCCACCAAAAGCTCTTGCATTTTCAAGACAGGTTCTGGACCAGCCCCTTTATCGGTTCACCGGCTTGTCAAAGGCATCCTCCGCAAACAAAGTCACACCTCTGTTCATTGAAGCGCAGTCGTACATGCCACTTGTACCGACCAAATACAGTTGAGAGGAAAAAGAATTATCTTAATCTCACCCAATCCAGATAGAATCGGGTTGACACTGGTTGCAATAAAGTAACTGATCAAACAATGAATTCAAGCAAAATGTTTCGGCCCGACTTGTGCTGAACAGAGTAGAATCGTAGCGAATGTTTTCTCACCTCGATCGTTTCGAGTCGGAGCATATCCCATAAGCGCCGCGGTCACACAGGTGCGTGCGATCCCGACCGGTTCAGGTTTTACGAACGCTCCTGTGGTTGATTGGGACGATCCAGCCCAGCTCCAATGAATCTCGAATCGGCAACCTCCCATTGAAACTGCGGGACTTATCAAGAATAAGACATTCACCTTGCAAGCATCACTGTACTAGAATTTCGACAGTTCGAGATAGTATGAGCAATTTAGCCTACCTAACCGGTTTCCCTTTTCACTGCATGTTGCAGGTTTGTGAAAGTGACAACAGCCCGTTTACTGCGTTATATCACATCCACAAGCGTCGCCACCGGCCCAAAGGTGAGGCGGCCAGTCAATCTCCAACTTGCTGCTGACAAGAAACTTTTCCCTCCAGAATGGAAAAGTTATCGGGTTTGAGCTCGTTGCTGCTTTCTGCACTGGCTAGTTCCAAATGTAGAAGATAATTTCCAACCTGGCGGGAATCTGGATTTTTGTGAAGGACGAGTGCAGGGCAGGCCACCTACCAACCTCCGATTCCAACGCCTATGGTCATATCCTCTGCCTCTCCGTAAGGACTGGTTCTCAGTGACTTTGAGCTGGTTCGGTGTTCAAACAAGTCCATGCATGTTCACGTAGGACGAGTCGGGGTCCTCCACTGAGTACAGCCAGGCAGGGTCGTACTTGACCAGCTGCAGGGTGTGCCGCCCCGGTCCTCCCACGCCGACGTAGCGCACGCTGGAGAAGGGCTGGCCCATCACGCCACTCATCTCGATCTGAGGGTCATCCAGGGAGGATGCGGTGATGGAACCGGAGCTGTAGACCATGCGGAACCGCCGCATCTCGGTCTCACTTGCCACGTTAGCCACTTGGTTGCTGGGATGCAGTCTTTTCGAATTCCCTACGAGGTAATCTTCCACAATAGCCGACCAAGTGTTGCCACCAGCACCGAAGGAAGAGCGAACCTGCTTGGTGTAGCCGTAATCTTCCCTGAAGGCGATGGTGCAGCTAAGGCCGATGCATCCGATGGTGACATTGACCTCGGTGGTTGGTTCGGCAAGCTTGCGCCAGATTATTGTGTTTTCCCCCAACTGGTACTCTGGCTCTGGCGAGAACGGCTGTAGGAGCCAGCCGTCCGTCACACCTTCCTCAAACTTGAATCTGACGACCACTCCATCCCTGCTAGACAGAGCCAGGTGTGTCATCCCCTCGCCGTTCTGTCCCCTGACCGAGCCCTGCAGGCTGTAACTGTCAGTGGTCAGTGTCATTCTACCACCGCACCACGAGACATTGAACCGGGTCCACCGCTCTGTGCCGATGATGCCCCGCGTTGCAGTGTTAGCAACGATGGGGCCGTATCCCTCACCAGTGCTGTAGTAAAGCTTGGACCGTTCACCGATCTCAAAGCAGTAGCGCCCCCCGGCGTAGTACGAAAGGCTGGGGACTGCGCAGACGAACACAGCTTTCACAGAGTCTAATTTCGCGTCGAACGTTAGCGCACAGCGTGGTGTTTTCAGCGCCTTATACATCCGCTGTGAGAGCTTACTGGTGTGGCCGTCGATGGCGATCTCCCTCCACTTTGGCAGGAGCACCCCGGGCTGGGCCTGCCAGAAGTCGTCAGAGGCCCCGCAGGTGTTGTCTGGGGTACAGACGTAAGCCTGGCTCGGAAGGAGGTGGCCGCCGCGGCAGTGGTCGTCGGCCGCGCACGGATCGCCAACAGCGGCAGCCACGCACAGCTGCGAACAGTAGCCTTCCGTCACACACGCATCACTGTCCCAGATGGAGGTGCTGCGCTCTTGCAGGCCGCGGAAGCTGGCGCTGACGTCGCTGTAGAACCATCCCTGGGACGGCTGCAGGCTCAGGGTGGAGGGGCTGGAGCAGACGGGCTGCGCGAACAGCCGGCAGCTGGGCGGCTTGAAGTTGAAGGCCTGGCACTCGGAGCTGCCGGCACAGAGGAGTAGACATTGTATCTGAGAGGCGGCCGCGGCCTCTTCTACTGGTGCCTGCCCTGACATGACCAGGTTCTGACGCCTTTCCCCATGGCCGAACACGGAGGAGCCAGCTGAAGGGTCCATCTGCAGCAACAGCAGCAGCCGCACGAGCAACAGCTGTGACAGCATCAACGGCAAAGGCGGTTTTAGCATTACTTCACAGCTGTCGGTTCGTTGTCAAAGCCTCAAAGAGAGGGGCGCTTCCATGTGTGTCGCATAGCTGACGTTGGAGCTGCAATACATGGGCGGTCGACCGCTGGTACCTGGTACTGGGGCGCGACAGGGAGGCAGCCTCCCAGTTCAGTGCAGTTGTTGTGTAAGCGTTGTCATGGGCACCGGTCCAGGGTAACAACAGCGGAATGCGATAAAGTTACTGAGAAAAATCCTGGCGGGAAAAACTGCTCGCAAACACGATCCCGTGCCGGCAACCCGTATCGTGAGCTCGGGCAAATGTCACACAGCACTGTGATGGGTAGCACGCCTTGACCCCTCCAGAAGCTGGTACAGTAACAGTCGCGAGGAAAAGAACACGTACACAATGAAGGCACTATGCATTTAACCGTTGTTTTTAACTAACAAGGCTGATTTCCCAACGAAAAGCCAGAACGAAAATTAAACAGACTGGCTTAACTCTACACAATAGGACGATATATTTTCGTTCATCCAAATACAGTTTCAATTACAAAGTCGACATGCAGTGAAATTTCAGTTGAGCCGGTGAAACAAAATTGGTCAGATATTCTTTTATCTTTCTATTTGCCCAAATTTGGTGCATACGTGGTTCCAGGGGAGCAAGGGGGCAGTTTCACCCATCGACCCTCGGCGCCTCCTGAAATTTCGCTTCCCCAGGATGCATGCATCGGCGCCAACACGATACGATCTTGCGTATCGTGGTGACGCACTACCTCCCTGGACCTGACGGCGCCCCCGACCATGTGCCCCCTCCTGATCGGCAATCCTGGACCCGCCTATGACTTGGTAGCCAACACCAATTTCCACTCCAAGCCAAAGTCGAACACTGAAAATATTCACAATTAGTGTAAATTAGTAAAAAGTGTAAATATTATGGGATGTATGTACATAGAGACAATATGATGCAGCATATTCAGCAAAGAAGAATTGTGCTTAGACCGTGAAAAGATATTACTAAAATCAGGAATCAAGAAAATAAAAAGCAAGACCTAAAAGCGGCACTCATAAGACCAGACAACCTATAGTGCGGACGGATGCAGCGTCCCTCAACATGGCGGATCCAGGGGAGGGCAAGGGGGTACTTGCTCCTCCAATCGACCCTCAGCACCCCCTGAAATGGTCACGACGCCCCTTGAAATGCCGTTTCTCATCCCTCTCCCAAGATTTGAGTCCCGGTGCCCCTGCGAGAGGATCTGGCACCCACCTGAAAGGTTTCGCCGCCCAAAAGTGGCGCCCGCCTGGTCCGATGGCGTCCCTCCCCGTCAAATATCCTGGATCCGCCTATGGCTCGCAAACAGATTAGCCCAAACTGGCTGCGGAAACTTCAAATATAAATCGTATCAGATCTGAATTCTCTTTTCCATGGCCCAATCTCTTAAACCTCCGCAAATAAGAAAAAACAGGGGAGCGGATTGTGCCATTCAGGTGAAAAATTAGAACAGACGTTTATGAGATATGAAAGTGTCCAGATACCTTGCCTTTGTCTTATTTTTCAGGGCCTCTTCCTGTAACCCTTTAACAATATTTCGTCTGAGTTCGGCCTCATGCGCCCTTGTGGGGGATCGCAAACCGAGGATCCGAGCTAAGTATTTTAGTTGTTCTCCGGGTGTAACGGTATGCTCGATACCATTTCCCGTTTCCACAAAATGTACATCACCTGTAAGTGAAAAGTTCCTATTTATAAATAAATCGATAATCCAAATCAGAGGCGGATCTAGGTTTTCGTTGAGGGAGCAGAATCTCAGAATGTCTATAAAGCCGGGGAGGCCTTTTCTGGGTTACATGTGCTTCTCTCCCGACGCCAATCTTGGGTGTTTTAGATTTCAGGGACCTATAGCGATTCGTGCATTCGCGTTTGGCGGCGCCTTGCAAACGAAGTCACGTCTCTTCGTTTACAAGTTCCTCTAACATCTTAAAAATAGCAGTTTAGAGCCTGGGCAGGACGGAAACTTGAAGACATAAGAAGCAATTCAGAGTTCTGAAACATGCACGTTTTCGTGCGAGTCCGTGGTACACGGGCCGCTGTGTGGCTCCGTAATGCAATGGCGCCATTATGGCGTCTGACACGGAACAGGGGAGAAAAGGTCAGACATTGACGAATGCATGGTTATGTCGCAGCGTTCGGCGACAAATCACAGCTCCTGTGAGTCCCACTTACTGGACACAACCATACGGCACAGTCGTTCATTCACTTGCAGGAGGAAACATGCATGGCGCAGAGAAGGGCGGCCGATTTGTGTCTCCTCCGTTACTGAGGCTTAACAGAGTCCTTCCTTCCTAAAATCTTTAAGCTGTTTCTTATTGTAGCCTAGCCTTGCTTTTGTACCGATCCCTTAAATTATGTACCGTTAAGCATTGGCCACTACCAATCGTTAAGTCGTAAGGTCTCATTTCCCGCTACCCAATAGCAAACGAACACGGTACAATAACACAATAAACTTCTGCGACATTCCATATTTGGAGGCGGTGGAGAGGGCATACACATCTAAATGGGGAGGGTCAGGGGCCTCCCGGATGCCCCTCCCACTCAGATCGGCACATGTTGCAACCAGCCAGCGCAGAATGCAGCAAGGAGCTCAAATCCGATGGCATTGATAGTAGCAGTTTGACGATTTAACAGGCCCTCACTTATTTGCTGGTTGTGCCGCTTATAGGAGGGGGGCGGTTGAAGGACGCTGATATTTGAAAAGAATCATACCTGGCGGATCCGTGTAGGGGAGAGTGGGGTAAGATGCCCAGGGTTTAGGGAAATCCGGATTATGAAATAACCGCGGTACCAACAGCGCTGCTTTAGATGCCAAGTCTGAGCATGATCATTTATCTTCCTTATAGAGTCGATAAAATTGCTGATAATTATCATGTTTTCTAACTATTATGATTTTAATAGAGGCTTGCAAAGGGGCGTCTTACCCCATCGGGTGGTGTCAAGACGCCCCTGGGGCTTGGTAAGATGCCCCACCCCTGGGCATCTTACCCCATTTTGGTCTATCGTTGATGAAGTAGCTTTTTCGTAGTTCTTAGCTTCATTGGTAATCATTTAAGCATTATTCAGAAGTCAGAATGTATTTAGAAGCGCCCACACACATTGATAAAACATGTAGGTGGTTTTCACGTTTTGACGAAACTAACGACAAAAACCAAGGATAAAACATACCACAAAACTAATATAAAATCACACAAACACACAAACAACGAAGTACGAAACGAAGTAGGTAAACTGGTACAAGGTTTCTGAGAACCTCCCCTAAATCCCCTACCTTGTCTATTCTACGTTCCCTTTGTTTCAATTCCCCATTTTAAAAGAAATATGGACCAGAAGTTGTTCAGTACAAACACATTCATTTCAGACAGTAAAAAGTGGCTGATGGCGACTCGAATCTTCCTCCCACTAACCGTCACAGGCTCCCAGTCTATCATTTATGGCGCACAGCCACCTTAGCCTTCTCGTCAAGGCACGCTGGCCCAGCCTTCCCAGGCAGTGCACTCGATCCATTCTTCGCACGAGAGAACAAAACTCATTCCGCAAATGAGATACCTGGTATCGTTTTGCCCACTGTCTTTTTCCCTTAAACAGCTTTTGCCTGCCTCGTCCAAGTCTTTTTAGATACCTTTGCTTTCGCAACCTCTTTAACTAGTCTGTCTTCCAGAGCGTTTTTTAGATGCATGTTGTTTCAGGTTCAGCTTTTGGAGTCGGAGTCTCACTAAGGTCACCAATGGACTTGTCGCGGAGACCCTAGCCCTACCATCGGAACGAGCAACTCCTGCAATGAAGATTTAATCTAAAAGTCCAAGTTAAACGTCCCACAAATCACAGGGACGGCCACCCCATTTAGGTCACCCTATCACCAGTCAGTTGCCAGCTGGCCTACGTCGGGTAAACTATTGAGCGTCGGAGCGTCTCAGGAGAACTGATCTCAAGCCTCGACATGCACTGCCACTGCATGTTCCTGAGCAGCGGGTCGGAGCCCAACGCTCTACCAACTGGGCTACCGGGATGGCAAATGCAGGGACGACGAAAGGGACCAGGTACGGAGCTTTGCAGGATTAACCATATAGAATATTTCAGGTCTAGCTCATTCATAGGCGAATCCAGGGAAAACAGTCCAGCCATAGCTCCTTCCTAATTGGCCAAAATTGACTGATTCTGGCCAATTTTGTTTTAAAATATGTTTTACGGTTTTGTCCATTTTAATCTAATTGCTTTGTGCTTCCACCGCACCAGTTTTATCTGAACCCGCCTTGAGGTCATCTCCGGTTGGGGCATCAGGCCAGGTCCGGTGAACTCTCAAATAATTGTCTCAAGGTTTTAATGATTGAGCTGGGATTCGCTTTATCGAATGAGAGCACCAGCCACAAAATTTGGCTGTTATGGGATTCCTTGCGTTAGTGGCCTGGGTTCAGATGCGAGGCCTTCAATTGGAAAGGTTAGTCACAAAGCGACAGATTGAAGTGTGCTCTTATTTAACACGTACGGTCATGCGCGTCGAAAACAGAGGACAGGAACGGGAGGACAGATCCCCTAACTCGTCAATCTGTGGGGACGTCTCCCGACAAGTTTTGGGAATCGACCTAGGCTTTTATTATTGTCTCCCTATTATCTACCTACGTTGGCCTACGTAAATTTGTTCATGAGCTTCATGGTCATTAGCTTTATCAAAGACGGTCAATTTAAAGTTCACATCACGTCCCCCCCGCCATCACCAGTCCAGGGTCCGTAGCCCCTAGTAACAATTCCGTGGCGCTGCCCGTGGGTAAGGTTTGGACTAACCCCAAGTTTAACACATCGTTGTTTACCCTAACAAATGACGTTATATTGCTCTGGGGAAAGACGACCCCTTTCCACCGGGAAAGTTGCCCATGGGGCATCTTTCCCCATTCGTTGAGGGGGCATTTTTCCCATCAGTACCCAAACAAGATAAAACCTGAAGGGCAAAAATCATAAAATTAATTCACTCAAGGGAAATGCTCAGTTAATGAGTTAAATATGCCATCATTCGTAATGTGAAGTCAAACAAAGCACGCATTCAATAGCCGTGTTATTCTGCCCTGCAGAACGCATACTAGTATGCCGCACGCATGCGCAATACGGTATCTTGTAGTCCATGATACCGTACTGCGCATGAGTGTGGCATACTATTATTCGTTCTGCCGGCAGAATAACACGCCTAATATTCTTCGAGATATCTGCAGCCTGTGTGGGCAATTTTTTCTTAGAAAAACATCGAAACAGAGACTTACCCACCAGCTTCACGCAACTCACTAGAGGGAACTGAATTTTTGCGCAAGAAACAAGCAAAGCCTCTGCTTTCGAACAAGAACAATATTATTTACCAGTGGTGGCCCGGATTGCCAAAAGAGGGGATGGGGCGTCTTACCCGATGGGGCATCTTACCCCACTCTCCCCTATCACTGTTATTTGTCAAGAGCTTCCAGCGATCAGCGGGACACTTGTTACGCGGCTGGGAAACTTATAAACAAGCGCAGTGACGGGGGTGGCTTCCCACCTCACATGCGGCTGTTTCAATCCAATCTCAAACAACGTCACTGCACTCGACATGATTATAGCCAGATCCGTCACAAAGTTATTTCAGTGCCTGTATTACCAGCCTGCGGTGGCACCCGCAAGCCCAGGCCTAACGAGCCCTCGTGCTGCGGCAAAGGCCCTTTCATCAATACTCTCCAACTTTGTACAGGCCTCCGTGCCTCGGGAAGTCATCCATCGTAACAGAGCACACGTTGAACAGGGGTCATGTTGGCTTTGTCTGAAGCTACGTTCGAGAGCTTCCGATGTAACTAAACCACGACATATATTTACGGCAATGAAGTCAGTCACTCTTTTTAGACGGTAAATATCTCCTTCACTGTGTCATTGACTGCTTCAATTTAGCTCGACGTTTTCAGTAGGTGTCTTTCTCTTGAAATGGTCTCAGGAGAGAACATATATGACATCTTGCCGTAGTTTCCATGTTTGTTCATGCAGCTCATGTCATTATTTGGCCTTCTCCTCATCCTCATCCAGGATCGATAGCTTCGCCAAAGTTTGAGGTGTTTGCCTACGAGGGCCACGATCAGAGGTTCTACTTATGATCCTGGTGTCCCGGTACCGGGACCCGATGTCGATCCCTTCTGGGACTTCGCCGGGACGTGCTGGGTGTGTGCCGGGAAAACAGGGTATCAGATGACAGCAGTTAATGCATTTACTGTGTCAACATTATCTATCATTCCAGGTTAATACATTTTTCCAAGATCAGGACAGTAGGTAAAAAATGGTTGCAAAACCACTCATGAATTGCAACACTTATGTACAAAATATGATAATTCCTGACATGAGAAGCCTTTTCTCCCTTTTCCACCACGACATTGCAGGATCACAGTCCAAAAATATCCCTCCGGTACCCTTCAGTGGCATCCTCGGCTATCTAAGTCCAGGAACTGTGGATAGTGAGATCCTTCAAATGTCTTTTTTGCGCCGGTACCAGAGCCGAGGCCAACCAACGTGCTGCCCGGACCATTTCAGACTTCCTGGCGCCGGAACCAGCGCCCTGACGAGCCATCCGTTCAAAAGGGAACCTCAAGGCACAACCCTTTCAAACGTTTCCCGGAGAGTAGAACAACACGACCATTTGCCTAAAGCGGGGATAAGGCCACCCGTGAAGGGTTAACGACCTGGTGACCCAACTCATTTACCGCCCCTGCAGCGAATTGGACGGGACTCTGTACCCAATTCCTCTCTCTGACGAGAGCCAGCACCGCTGTTGTGCACGCAGACCTTCGTCACCAGTCGCAACGCAAGACGGGGGCAGTCATTGTACCAGTCGACACCCGCTATTGGATAATGGGCCTCCGACGCGCGAGGAGACGAGCCGGTGGGAGGGGAGAGGGACTCATTCACTGGCAGAGCCAGGACTGGCCTTTGGGGGAGGGGGGCACCGAACATATTTCAGTGATGACCGGGAAGGGAGTGAAGTGCGTACTTGGTTAATTCCGCCACCATCTGCTGTTGGACTGTTGAGCTGCAGTGGTGATCAACGGGAGGAAGGGGAGAAGCGCAAACAGCAGTGAACATGACAAATTATGGCTGCGCACCAAGTCCCCGGTTCCTTTCTGTAGTCTTATCAGGGATGGAGAAGGGCAAATTACTGCTGGTGAGCAATTTAGCGTACGTATTTCCCCAATCGGTCCCCACAGATCAGCCAGTACGCTCATTCGAAACATAGCTGACTTATTCGTGTGCGCGAGACGTACCAAGGTGGCCCGAACCGACCGGCACCTTGTGTTGCGTTTGTACGATGAGAACACCGACAGTCTGCTCCGCTTCAGAGTTACCCATGCCAATGTGTTGGATGTCATCTTTTCTCCATGTTCAGTCTCAGCAGCATGGTTTTGGCCGATCTGATGCATGAGCAGGCTCACTAGCGCGCGGTCGAGACCGTTTCTTGTGGTTTTGCACGTCCACGCGCAGCTCTTGTTTTGAATGCATGTTCCTTTGATAATTATTGAAGGCGTTAGGTTTGCAGCTTTTGAGAAGCAGCCAGGTAGGGGAGACCGGGGCTAGTTGCAGCCAGGGGCATGTTGAGCCACTCGCGATAACTCCGCTGTTTCTGAAGATATTGCGCTGTAATCATGACAGGGCATGCGCGCAACCGCTTTCCGTCTTTCAGCAGGAAACCGTCGTGGTATCTGGTCGGTAGCGGTTTTGAGACAGAAAAACCTGTTTTTTCATAGCAAAAGTGAATTTTAATTTTGTCAAACATTTTGTAATAGCAGTGTTGATATTAGAGATAAAGATTAGCCGTGCTAAATGATTTGAATGCTGATATTTACGCCTTATTTGGGCCGAAAACTATGAGAACTGATCACCCGCTTTCTGCGTCAGCTGCCTCCGGAGTTGCGGCGGGGTCTCGGGGTAAGTTGAACCACGAGGGTGTTGGGGTAGGTTGAGCCATGATCAACGCGCCCCGGAGAAAAAAATGGAATACCTCAATTTCCCCAAACTAATGGGACACGGTGGTGTAGCGGAAAGCACGTACACTTTCCATGCGGCTAACCCGTGTTCAGGACTGGGCGGTTTCCTGATCAAAAAGAGCAGGCTGGCTTCCGAGAAACCTTCCAACAGGGATAAAGTTGGCACGCTATTCGGCCCGGGCAGTTGTCTCCTAAAATGTCTGCTATCGGGTCGACTCATTGGCGAAGGGGAAAGGCATTTACCACCAGCTTCTGTTTTTCGTTTATTTTCAAAACACTTAAGCGATTTAATGTCCCATTACCTGCCCCTGACCTGCTATTAGGCCGACCAATAATGGAGAAGAGCTTCCAGCGCTGGTCTTGGGCCCTCCTCTTCCTTTAAAGCCCTCCAACTCTAGGGATGCAGGGCCATTGGCCTTTCCCGCAAAAGTTCAAATTGTACCCTCTTTGTGCCGATTTTCCCGTTTTCTCAAACAAACACTGTTCCGTGATTCCGCCCATACTTTCAGCAGGGCCCAGCCACTGGCGGACGCGGGAGCCCCGTTTGGGGAGGCAACTCGGGAAAATAGTAAAAATATAGTTTTTCAAGGAAAATCGGCCAAAGTTTCGCTATTTGGGGGACATGGCCCCTTGCCCTCCCCCGCTCTGGATCCGTAGGTTTGTCCAGCATGCCTGGAACGTCAGGTGGTGCCTCTGGGCCAATGGCCGATCCCCAGCGGACACCGGCCCTACTGACGGATCGACTTGTGAAAAGCCCTCAGTAGGTCCTTGAAATGTCGGAAGTCTACTGAACATCTCAGCGCCTGAAAATCCAGCAGGGTTCAGCCTGCCTGGAAGACCAACGAATGCCCCTAGTCCTGGACTGGATCTTCAGCAGAGCCTTCCTGCACCATCAGCAGCAGAGCTGGACCTCCCCGCAGATGGTCTGAGCTGTATACGCGCATAATTTTCCCGGACTATTCAATGAGCAGCAGTCTGCTCTGACCCTGACGGTGATACTGATCCTGTCCTGATCTTGCCCTACTGTCCTGATGCGTTCTCGCCTGCAGCGTCTGCCCGTTGCCTAAAGAGCTGAGGCCGAGGAAGAGAGCCTCGCATCACAGGAAAGCAGCAGTGTTGACGGATATACAAAAAAACAGCTTGCTGGAAGAGGAGGCGGAAAAGAAGTAAAAAGAATACCAGCAAAGAACAGAGGTACAACAGATGGCAAAGGCAAGACGCAAATGCAAGACGGGTGCAATAACAACACAGGAAGCAAAGAAATGTTAGGAGGAAGCTTTACAAAGATGTTGAGGAGTTCAGCGATGAAACGAGACCCTATGTCTGGTGTGCTGCGACACTTTTCAACAGCCGCCCGGTTGAGCAATGGGTACAGTAGGTACTAGGGTGCCGTGGATGGGCCTACCGTCTTTGTACGGGTGATTCCTCAACGTTTGGGTGTAAAACAGTACCAGTGACTGAAAGTGAGAATATTTGGTGTTTGGGTAATAAACATGGAAAATGAGGACATACTCGTCAAGCGGCTCAACGTACCCCGGAGCGTGGCTCAACTTACCCCGACACGGGGCGAGTTGAACCATTTGACTTTGACCTATTCATGATCAAATATCTCACTCGGCGACAACATTCAAACGTTGGCACACGCATCACTTGAGAACCAAAAGAATAGGCTTTCCAGCAATGGCGAACGAGTCTATACCTTTATCCATCTTTGAGATATGCGACCAAAACAAAATCATGTTCAACTGCCCCGGTCTCCCTATTTCAGTTTCTTGGCAGCCTGCAATTCGCTTGACTTCACCAGAGGCTAAATTTGGAGTTTTCGTGCAGGCTTGCCATCATGCTTTGCTCGGTTTTTGTATTTGCAATAGTTCAGACAGGCACTGGTGGATCCAGTGGCGGATCCAGGGGGGGCAAAAAAGGCAATTGCCCCCAAACGGAAAAAGCTCGGGGCAAAACTATGTTTTTGCCCCCCCAAAGCGATCGACCTCCTTTTTCCCCCGACTTTTTAGCTTGTGCAAATTTTGGTGCTTCAACTCTCAACTTCAAACAGAATTAGAGAAGTTCAGTGGAAATATTGGGGCTTGGATAGGAAAAAATGTATCTTGAGCCCATATTTTTCACCCCGTGACGTTTTTTTCGTCTCCAGTTCCCAAAATCCTACCGAAAAGGCATATTGTAGCGCAATTGTTCACTGCGCGACGTTTTTTTTTGCTTTTCGACTTTGGTTTGCCCCTCCCAAACCAACCGGCTAGATCCGCCACTGGATGGATCTAAGGGGGGGCTAAGGGGCAGTGGCCCCCACCGAAGCCTTAAATAGTATCTTTTGCCACCCCCCGAAAGGATTAAATTTCGGCCGTTTTTATTTAAAAATATTATTTTTACGATTTTTCTCGATTTAATCTCCCCAATGTTGGTTCGCCCCTCCAAAAGTTTCTCCTGGATCCACCAATGCAGCCATGAAAGAGTGAGAAGGAAATGTTGCTGTGATCAACTACATTTTCGCCCTTTGCGAATAATCTGGTGTTTACTTCTATAACCGCTTCTGTACGCACCTGGCCATTGGTCCCACATTTCCACTCATCGCTACGGCCTCTTTTACGCGTGTGCTAGTCAAAATGTTCTAGAGGCCAGTCATACCGTAGCGCGCACCTCAAAATTGCTGGGGTGACGCCATGCAGGCTAACAGCACGCTGGACCATAGACTCGCAACCCACAGGTTAGCGCAGACAACCTGGCAATCCCTACCATCTAATCATGGATCTAGCATTCAGTACCTACTTACGCCGACACTCAACCAAACCTGACAATATCACAAGTTTCGGAGCAGGGGCGTAGCCAGGATTTTGCTCAGGGGGGGCGGCGCCCCGAAAAGGGCTCCTGAGACAGCTCCAAAAGGGCCCTGAGGGGCACAAAGGGCCTTGCTTGTTACAGAATAGAGTGCTGTAGAGGGCTTAAGGGGGCCCTGTCTGGTATGACATTTCAAATTTGGTTACAGAGCATAGTGCGGGCGAGCCGCACTTCGCGCGGCCCGCGTCCTCAGGGCCCTTCGGCCCTCAGAAGGGTGGCTGTCCCAGCCGCTCCTCCACCTTGGTACGCACCTGCTCCGATGAAAGCTTGGGAGGAAGCCGAGCCCCATTTGTCTTCATTATGTATTTCTCCGTGCCATTGACTTAACATGGTATGAGGGAAGGCCCGCGCGGCCCGTGTCCTCAGGGGGGACGGCTGTCCTTGCCGCCCTCCCCCTTGGCTACGCCCCTGTTTCGGAGTCATACGGGAAAAGTGGCTGAAAACATGACATTTCATTGATCAAAGTAGACAACACTCGCCTCCGAGTATACTAGGCTCTTTTTTAAATAATTTATCACGGATCAATCAGATCATGATATTAACGTATCATCTGGCGCACAGCGGGAGTGGCGCCGAAGCCAGTGCTGACTGTAATTGCTCCAGTGTCTGCTCAGACACCGGCTGACGAAGCGGCCGCGCCCGCGGCGGGGGCGCCGGGTCCCCGCAGGCAAGACGATTGGGTCCAATCAGAGGGAGCTAGCTCACGCCACCGCGATCGCGCCGACTGGCGAGATTCCACTCCCACAACTGTCTCCGAGACCACCAGCCGGCCCAGATGGATGGTGCTCCTCACCGGAGAAAAATGGCCGGCCCCACGTCACCGCGGCGCCAAATTATCGAGGCAGATCCTCCATTTGTAGCACGGCGCCACTGGGCCGCACAGCGGCGGCCCCAGAAACGCACGGAGGGGAGCACCGGAACTCATTCACAGCCAAGTTAACGAAAATCTGCACTGCACACGTTATAGATAACACTACATGGTACTGCATTCGCCTTTGCGAAGACTATATCACCGCACGGTCCGTTTGCGATCAGAAGTCGAGACGTCTGTCGCAAAAGGTCTATATAAAATTTCAGTTTCGCTTTCCTCACAGACAGGGCCCTCTTAAAGGGAGATAAACGAAAAATTTTATTGGCTAGATCAAAAGGTCACAAAAAGTTGTTTCAGAAGTCCTATTCTCATTTTTGCGACTTCGGCCTGCAAATGCCTTAAAATTGCTTTCAAAGTCAACATTTCTAGACGACTTTACCGGTACACCTCATATCGGTGTATATGACGTACACACGGCTAAGGCTATCAATTTCTCTAAGAATTAGGCCACATCTATCCAAAAAAGTGATGTAGAACTTTGGACTACCACAGAAAAATTACTTTACAAAAATAACATTCCAAAACTCTTTTGAAACAGAAATATAGGGCTGAAAAGAAATCACAATTAACCAATCAGAAGCCTAGGAATTCTCAAACCGGGGTCACGTGCCTATCTGACGCAAAAGTTTTGTCATCCTGGGGCTGAAGCAGAAAAATGACTCAAGACCCGAGGTACGAAACCGCTGAAGACTTGAGTAATTATGTTTTTTTCCGTTTCTAGGGCAAACTAATCCATTTTGTAGTTTTTAAAAGCTTTATTAAAATTAATTCAAATACAAGTACAGGAGAACAGACATTTGTATTATAAAAAACATTGCTTTTCAACTTTAAATAGTTTTCGAAAAGTAAGCGATGGGTGAAGGTTTCGGCATTTTATCGGAACTGCTAACCTATTTCGATAATAAGTGAGTGGCCTCCCAAAATTTTGCCGAAGATACAAAAATAATTGATAGTTTTGTAATCAAGATTTTTCAAATAGCAAGAAACCACAATATTAATTTTTCCGCTATCTCCCTTTAAGCCCTCTTCAGCGCTCTATTCTGTACCAAGCAGGGCCCGTTTTACTCATCAGGGCCCTTTTGGCGCTGTCGCAGAGGCCCTTTTCCGGGCGCCCCCCCCCTGAGCGAAATCCTGGCTACGCCCCTGACCCATGGTTTCTTCAAATAAATCGACAGACCACCCTGTGTTCCTTCTCATATTAAAACCAGATTTCCCAAGCCAATGAATTTGTGACCAGTACTGTACCAAGTGAGCCGTGACTTTAACAGGGAGTTATAAATTCCAAATTATAAAGTTGAAAACTAAAACCATTTATCGGACACGTAGCGGAGTTTCATGCATTCTGAACACTGAAAATCGCAGCAACACACTTCGGAGTGCTGCTTGTAGTTATTGGCTGACACTGTACTTGTGGTTTGGAGTTCACATCCTCCAAATGAGATGTTTTGAACAGCCGAATGCTCCAAAACCACGCGTTCGTCATTTCCAGTATTCTCCAGTCAAGAACGAAGCCTAAGCTAGGTTTTTTACCTTTGCGCCATGGAAATATCCACAGCAGTCAAGAAAACACACGAGAATCCATTCACGGGATGGTTCCAGCGAAGAGAGCGACGCCCTATTCAAGTCTATTTCCTTGAATTTTCGAAACTATTTGCATCCAGCAAGGTCGCACCTCCACTTCCTAAATACCTGATATTCTAATACGGAATCTTCATTGTTTTTTACCTTTCAGGTTTTGAACCGTGTCATAAAAATTGTCTTGTGCTTTGGGGAACACATACACACCATAACTTCTCGGCGCCTGTCGCAGACGCGCCATCCCAGGGTACTTTAACTACGGGTACAACCAGTTTCCTACTAAATATAGTCCTCCCATGATGACGTCCCCGCCCTTTCCTACTAAGTTATAGGAGATTCTATTAAGTTTTTGGAAGGATCAGCTGAAACATACCAAGTTTGGGCGTATTTGGCACCAATCTAGTATAAATCGAAATCAACTTGTTTCACCCATTTGACAGTAACCTTGATCTCAACGGCGAGAGCGTATTTTACGTAAATCTAATGAAAAATTATAACATTCAAAGAATTTGTTGAAGGGCATGCATTTATTTGATCAACTCAGGCCTACCTAATAGCCGAGAGAAATAAATTTACCTTCACTCAAGAGATCACCGGTGTTTATTGTCTTCTGCTGCAGGTACCACCAACAGCCAATCAAGGTCGAAATCAACAGCCAATCAAAATCGAGATTAGTCTTACTGCAAACAGCTGTTAGTGCTGAACATGTCCTTATTTTGACACGCTCTGGAAAATTTGTAAAAATAATATTCTTCACTAGGTTTTTGAAACGTCTGATGGTTTCACAAATAAAATCTTTTAGTTTCTGTTCAACCATATAAGTTTTGTTGATACGTTCTAAAACAGGTTATTTAGAGCTTCGAAAAGTGATTTCTCCATGTCCTGCATAGTACTGTGTGCCTCTCCAGCCATGATGACGTAATGCTGCCAAACAACTTGAACGGCTGCGCCATCCTTTCTTCTTCAGAAAAGGTGTGCGTGTGTCCTCTACCGCCATCCCCTGGATGTAAAGTATACTAATAAATTATTTATTTTCTTCAAACTCTGAGACTAGCTGCTCGAAACAAATACAGGTTAAGGGTATAAACGGCACTATCACTCACCATGCCGGGTATTTACAAAGTAACATCCACCTTTTTGCCTCAGAAAAAGAACGATTCATACTAGCATCAAGCACTTAGTTTCACTTCACGCAGGAAAACATGTTAGTATCCACCAGTATAAGTTGAGCAAAAGCTCCGGCTTCACAGACGGCCTCCAAACAATTCACACCCGAGCTCAGCTCCTGAACAGTTGGTTCGCAACTGAACCAGTCTTCGCTATATGGAGGAGTTGACGCACAAAACTGCAGGATTTGGAAATCAGAGCGGCCTGATATCTTATTGAAGCTGTCTCGGCACGACTCCGAGGTCATTGCGCAATGCACCACCATCGTCCTGTGTTTAAGGCAAGTAAGGCATCAACGTCTCCGTCTCGAAGCGGCAGAGCGCACAAACTTCAAAAAGCCTTTAGGCCGCACTCGAATAGTAAACTACTTCCCTGCGTTTACTGCGTTTGGGTCTAGCAAAACAGCATCGTCCTCGATACATCATCCGTCACACTAAAGTGACTAGATCAACATTTCAGGAAGCACGTCGTCCGCCGTAGCCAGAGAAGCGATTGGCCCGCTCATTCTCCGGATGTCAACCTCCAACTTGTAACCCTCGCCCCACCGGGGGCCATCGATGGTCCCCCAGTTTTTCCGGAATAGCAGAAAAACGACGAGGCGCAGCACCGCGGTTGAGGGCTCTTCCTCTCACCCCATCATTTTTACACCATCCCTGAAATTTTTTACCCCGGATCACACAAGGTCAGGTCACCAGTCGAGGTCAACCAAGGTCACCTCACTTCGAATTTTGAGCTCTACTATTGCTACATTTCTAAGCCGATGGAAACTTCTTACACTTCATAACCCCTCCAGGGTCTACAAAATGTATGTCAGGGATTGTTCGATTTCGTGACCTGAGGTCAGGTCGCGAGGTGGCCTCTCCCATTGAAAAAACATGGAAAAAGCTGTCTAAAAGTGATCTAAGTCACAAAAATGATTGCAAATTCTCAGTTTGCTCAGAAAAGCGTTCTTGGACACCCTTTCACGGATCCCAGGGGCGATATTTGACATTTTACCTATCTGAGGTCATTACAGGTCACCACGGTTCAAAACCAGTATTTTGACAATAACTTTTGACCTAATCAAGCTAGAGTGCTGAATCAAACGTCACCGTGCATGTCTCGTCACTGGCTTTCATTTAATATACGGCAATGCCACTTTCTGACCTTTCGTGACCTCAGGTCATGATAGGTCATGATGACCTCTGGAGATCAAACCACTGGAGGGAGTTCATTATGTTGCACATAGCGGCAAAAGGTCTGGCACTTGCCTATCAAATGTACTTTACCAGATCGCAATAGCTCTAAGGGCATGAGAGCTATGCCCAGTTTTCTTAAGCATTGCATATTTTAGTGAAAATAGTCTATCGTGACCTAACTTGACCTCTGGAGGTCAAACCATTGACCTGAGCGCCTAAACATGAAAAGTAAATTATTTCTCAATTCACACGAGCTTTCTAATGCACTTTGAAGATTTGCGCTAATCCCCATATTTTTGGAGTTAGAGGGGGGCCATTGGTGTCCCCGGTGGGGCAAAGGTGGCATCGGACCCCCGGTGGGGTACGGGTTAAAGCCCATTCACACCCGGCAGTGTCTGCCAATGCTTATGTCGACAATCTCCACTCGTGTTTTTTTGTAGCACCGGCCAGTAGAAATGTTGTCGGATCTTCGCGTGCTTTTGTAGCACCGGCCAGTAGAAATGTTGTCGGATCTTCGCGTGCTTTTGTAGCACCGGCCAGTAGAAATGTTGTCGGATCTTCGCGTGCTTTTGTAGCACCGGCCAGTAGAAATGTTGTCGGATCCACACGCGCTTTTGCAGAACCAGCCTGCAGTAATATGGGCGGATTCCACCAAGCGTAAATGGGGTGGTCTTTTTACAGGTGAGTTTTGGGTTTTTTTACTGGTGATATTTGTTAAGTCGAATCTACCAGAGTACTCCACAAGACACGTTACAGCTCAATAAGCACTTCAAGCGGGAAACACGTTGGATCTCCCAAGAAACGTTTTTCAAGATCATGCTGGAGGTGAAGACAAAGCAAGTACTTTGCGTCAGCAAATGAATCGTGGTCACATTGGTTCCGTCCTTGAAGGTAACATTTATTTTATGCAGATTGTTTTGAGCAATGCAATCAGACATTCCACGTCTTTTGCGTAAAATAATCCATCAGGCTTCACGCCGGGATGAACTGTTACTCTTCTAGAGAACAAAGAAAGGATGGCATTCTTTTTAAACACCCGGTAAAACTTCTATTCTTAATACCATATCGTTAGTAGGAGAATGTGCAGCCCTCCGACACAAAATCGGCATCACTATTTCCACGCACGCATCACATCACGGCATAAACACATTCAGTGTTTGTGAATCATAGTATTACGATGTTTCATCCATGCCTTTCTACACAGCAACAATGCGTAAAATAACCTTCCAACTATCACATGACTTCTCAAACAATATAGTTCATCTGGTTCAAGAAAGTGTTCCAATCCTGACAGGCGTTCAACACTTCTCTTCAAGCCACGATAACATCACACCCTTGCAATATCCACCACACTCAACGCCATCTCCCTTGTATTGCGCGCACCATTCACAGCCGATAGTTCACTGACCGTCCACGGGGCGCGCCACCGCCGCTTTGTCCGCTGGCAGCAGCCACTTGCACATGAGTGCGGTCCACATAGCCAATATCGCCCCAACACTGAGGCAGAAGCGCAAGGCCTTGAACCAGCCGGGGTAGCCGGGCAGCAGGATGTCCCAGTAGGCGGCCACGGCCAGACCGCTGATGACCAGCAGTGCGCCCGGCGCGGCCGGCGCCACCAGCGCCGTCCACGCCACCAGCTGCGGCGACACCGCCATCGTCAGCGTCGGCCAGTCGGGCCGGTGCGGGGCGTCGGCCGGCAAGCTGGCGCCCCACCTCACGCCGCCCAGGAACGCCAGAATGGTGGCGCCGTAGGCCAGCTGGGCGTGCAGCAGCGGCGCGCTGAACACACCCCAGTGCACCATGAGCAGCGGGGCGGCGGCGAACGGCAGCAGACCAGCGGCGCCCAGCAGCAGGGCCGGCCGCGGCGCCCGAGGCAGCTCCCGCAGGTCCTCCAGCAGCACCAGCGCGCGGGAGCTGCTGCTGCTGCTGGGAGAGGTGGAGAGCGGCGGGCAGCAGCGCCGGCCGGTCAGCGGGGCCGCCGGGAGACGCAGCAGAGCCGGCCGGCGGCACAGCGCCGCGCCACACCCCAGCGCTATCATACTGCACCTGCGACAGACGGGTCAGCGACTCACCACCACCGGGGCACCAGCTCAGCTGAGTCAAACACAGAGTGAGAGTCCGCGAATTTTAGGCGGCGCACTGATACCACGATGCAGCATAATAAACAGGGTCCACCACGAAACGGCGAGACAAATTCACGTATTGCAAGCATACGCATCGCCACCGGAAAAAGGTGAGAAAGCCAGTCAATCTTCAGCCTGCGGTTAACCTTAAACATTAGGTGCCCTCTGGAACCCAAACTCATCGGATTTAGGCAATTGTTCAGAGCTGGGACTACCGAATGAAATTCGGTATTTCGGTATTTCGGTACTACCGGCGGTAGATTTCATCTACCGCTACCGAATTTTCGGTACGAGCCTCTACCGGTACCGATACCGATACCGAATTGGTCTACCGAATGACTTTTTTCGGTAGATTTGTATTTCTCGCGCTTCATTCAATCGGGCAGTGGATTTCCTATTCGTTCCCACGGTCGCGGTTGATTGAAGATGACAGCGGGAGCTACACAGGCAACGTGGCCATTGTTGGCGGCATCCTTTTATGGTATTTTGCGTGAAGAAGAAAAGAGATCGCAGTCTCAGCAGAGTGTTGAGAGGGGTAGTAGTCACTTGCTGCCCAGTCTGCAGAACGTGGCAGGTGACTCGACGAGGCAATTGGGGTAGTCCAAAGCCTGCCCCAATTGGGGCAGAAATTTGGATGCTGGGGCAGCCTCCTCCAATGGGGGGTATTTTTACCGATACATGTGTATCTACTCCATTTTAATCGAAACACCCAGAAATGAAATAAAACCGTGCTCCAACTCGACGATGACAACGCGCTCACGACCTTCCATGCACAGCAACAGCTTACATACTTTTATTCAAAGGTATATTTACAAGCGAGGTCTTTTCCCTAAAGACGTCATTTGCCACTGCTTTCACGCCATATAGTCAAAACTTTACAAAATATTTCAATTGATAACTAAATTCGACAAAGAATAATTTTTTCCAAAGCTAAAGCATTTCCCCTTCCATTTTTACATTTGCATGAACAACACCGCCCTCCCCAGCTCCGCGGCAGCAGAGAGGCTGTTCAGCACAGCGGGCAACATCCTCCGCCCCAAGAGGTCCTCCTTGACAGCCAGCAACTTCGAACAGCTGGTGCTGCTCAAGGGAAACGGTAGAATGTTCAAGGCCGCCCTGAAGGAGGACCTCAAGAAGGGCCCCGACACCGTCCAGGAGTAAGAAGAAGAAGACGGCAAGATCAAGACGCTTTATTTGTTTTGCAAAATTATTGGCTGCTTTTTAAATAGTTAATTGTAATAAAACGAGCTATAATAGTTTAATCACAAGTTTCCAGCTAACTTTTTCCAGCTGCATAGTTATATAAAGTGTTGCTGAAGATAATTTATTAGTTTTACGATTAAAAGGTCTTTATAGGCTTTGAAACATTAAAGAAAATGGTTGCAAAGGCTCTTAAATAATCAAATAAGTGCTTTAGGGGCTCTAAAATGTGAAGGGCTCAAATATGTGTTTTATGGGCAATACAATGTATTAAAGCTTTTAGAGATTTTATAAGAAGTTTTTAATCTACCGAACCGAAATACCAAATCCGAATCATTCGGTGATTTTTTGAAATCTACCGAAATACCGAACCGAATGACCCGTTTTCATCTACCGAATACTACCGACGGTAAAATCACCATGCTCTGCAATTGTTGTCTTCCGCACTAACTAGTTACACAAGGTTCCGATACCTGTTAAGTGTTTAACTTGCAAAACTTCCTTTGGCGATAATTGCCAGATAATTGTGGCATGCTTTTTTCATGATAGTAGGTAAGGATATCCCGAAGTTATGACTCATAATGTTGAATATGTTTTGCTATTATTCCACGATAAAATAAGGAGTTTGAGTGCCAATAAAGTGAGAAAAAGGCTGCCAGGACCAGGCTGGGACACCATCCTTCCTTGCCAGGACTAGGCCGGGACCGGGACCAGCTTTCTCCAAAAAGTTCCACCTCTGTCCACTTACCGTGAAGCTTTTGTTGAAGAAATCACAATAAGCTGGCAAGTATGCAGAATAGATCTGAATCACCTCGTGATTTTTGTTTTAATTGCTATAGGAATCACTTGCTCCGATCGTAGGATATTTTAAACTTACTGTTGCGATACTTTAAACTTTAAAGCTGGCGGAAATTTTATACTGATAACTTTGGGTGAAATTAAATATGTCTATAGTGGCTTCTTAACATGCTCTATAAAACTTTGTTTTTACTTCAATATTGTTTTTACAATACTTCCATCATACGTGTCATTTAATGGGGGGGGCAGGGGGGCCTTGCCCGTCCACTTTTAATTAGGACGGTTTTAGTTTGAGTTTTTCAATCTCAGTCAAATTGAAAAGGTTGTTTGTTTTAGTCAGTTTTTCCTGTTTTAGGTGTCGCCTCCCTCGCACCAGTCTTGCAAATTTGCACCAAGGTATTTAAATTCGCACCACTCGTTCCTGTCTCGAAGGGCACTCGCACTGACGAGATCTGGTCGAAAGTGTCATACTTTGCATACTGCTGGATGGACAAAAGGGAGGTGTTAATGTTGCTTAAATTTGGATTGACGCGTAGTCACAGCCAGATATCTATTTATTTTCCTAGAGGAGCATTTTAAAAATCAAGATATTGAGCCAATTATCCTTTTTCAGAGACATTATGGATGCTTCCAGGATTTTCGGCTAAAAGTTCCCCTAATTGCACTAAATTAAAGGATTCGACCAAGGTGCCAAATTTCCTTGAACTTTGCGCCGCCGGAAACACTCGAGGGGGAGGGGTCTTCAAACACCCCCGCGGCGAGGGCTACGAGAGGATATGAAATTTAGTATACATTAACTCTGCCGAAATAAAAAACATTGCGCTGTTGAATGCTTCTACAATAGTTGGTTGGGCAGGGCAGCTGAAGAACAGTAAGGAGTGGTATGGGCAACGACTTTCCAAGTGCAATTAAGTCATTTCATAGGCTACCAAGCCAACTGACAGAAATAGACTCCCCAAAAATGTTCGCGAAACACCTCATAGAACCCTTCAAAGGCCCACAGCTCCGAAGTATTATTAGATGGGATCAAAAATTCAAAACTCCAAGGAATGCCTCTTATGCCTCTTAGCAATGCCTCTTAACCCAAATCAGACTTGGAATTTCGAAACTTAACTTTCACACGAAACAAGTTCAAATTTCAGATTGTGCGGTCACCCACATAAAACGTAGATCATTATCTAAACATCCTTTTGGTAAAGACCAGGCAGTAGCTCAAGCGGTCTTTCACGTTATTGATAACAGTAAAAGGATTGTGATAAATAACAGGCATGCAAATCAACCACGGTAATCGCCAGTGGTTTTGAAAGCATCATTACAACAACTGCTGGCGCGAGGCAACGAGGTAGGAGATGAAAGCTGATGGAGAAAAATCAAGAATGCACGATTCATCCGGCAGCAACGGCCTGATCACCACTAATAGTTCCGCCTCCCCTCACAGCAACGAACCCGCACCCTCACCGCTGACCTCCGCCAGCCACAGCGCACCAACCAGAAGCTCAGCACTCACTGACCTCCGCCAGCCACGGTGCACCAACCAGAATCTCAGCACTCACTGACCTCCACCAGCCACGGTGCACCAACCAGAATCTCAGCACTCACTGACCTCCACCAGCCACGGCGCACCAACCAGAAGCTCAGCACTCGCGCCTGATTGACAGTTCATGGACGGCCCGCCACTCCTCCGCCGTCAGCGCAGATACACTCCCCGGGGAAAATCTGCGCGTGTTCGGCGCGCAGACCGCCGCAATTTATCCAGACAGACAGACCATAGTCTGTAGTAGCACAGCCGAGTAAGCCCAAGCGGAGCCGGCAGAGCACCTCTGAATATCGTGTACTTTTCAGGATTCAGTCCAGATAGCCACTGTGCGGCAGCGCGCCGGCACAGTCTCCTCCAAAATCTCCTGCACTGTCCCCTTTTTGAGCCCAAATATTTATTATGGTAAAGCATATCTCCATCATATTGAATTCGTCATCAAGAAACATGCATCGAAAACACGAAATCAATATCTTACTTCATGGTCGAAATATTTATTCTGCTAAGGACTAGGGAGTAGCTCAAGCGGTCTTTCACTTTATTGATAACAGTAAGAGGTTTGTGAAAAATAACAGGCGGTCAAATTGACCGGGGAATCACCAGTGCTCAACACGGGGTGATTCTATAGCGCGTGGCGCGGCAGTGGGGTGACCCGTCTGGCGGCTGAGACACGGTACAGTGATAGAATTTGCGTTGGACGCCTTGACTTAAAGGGAATGTGGCACCTTCACAACGTGATTTTAACTGAGATAGCCAAGTTGTAAAGCAGGTCGGAAAATCTGGTACTCCATATTTCATTTGTCTTGGAACTCGATATTTCCGTAGAAAAAAGCTAAAAACTACCTGACACTAGCCCCCCTCAGCCCACCGTCGCCGGCGGCCATTGTTATGAGCTACTGGTGTGACGACATATGCTGACGTCACGATGAGCATCAGCCAATCGAAGTCCTTGAAGCTTTTCAAGTATGGTAGTGGTTGCTAGATCGTGACATCATCCACAGGCTGATATTTATTTCTTTTTCTAGAGGAGCATTTTTAAAAACCAAATATTGAGCTTATTGTACATTTTTCAGAGAAATCGTGAGTAATTTCATTATTTTTGACTAAAAGTACGCCTAATAACACTAAATTCCAGGATTCGACCAAGGTGCCACATTCCCTTTAAGCGTTCCGGCACTTTTGCATGCAGCGTAAACACGTTTTGACATAAATGTTTCACATAAGAATGGGGAATACGGTTATAAAGACAAGAGACAGGGGGAGGATGGGAGAGGTCACATTGCATTGTGTAAGTAGGGATGGGTGGGTTTTTCTCCCTGATATATTGCGGATCGGTGCGAATTTTACGTGGCTGGCGCCGCTGGCGGTGAAAATTTGTGCAATAATTCTAGATCACTGTTGCGACTCGTCTGGCCTGTCGCCATACTTTACAGACTGGTCTATCCATAAAGCTTCAGCTAATAAACATACCCAAGATTGGTCAGGAAGGTCAGGGCACAAACACCTTCAGGATCAAGACGTCAATGGTGCATTAGAGATAACATCCATGCACATATATTTCTGTTTCTACATGACACAACAAAAGCTGTTGGGACATGTGTAATAAAACAGAGTCAAAGAAGAGTAAAGATCCTGTGGGAGGAGGGTCAAAAGAAAGATGGAGACCAAACCGAGATGGAAAATTTCTATCTGTTGGAGCTCTATCTGTGTCCACGCCAAAGTATCAAGGAGCCCGCCATAGCTGTATCCTGATCATCAGCTCTGTAAATATCGGCTCATTGTGCAGGAAAACCGGACTGATGTAAACTTAACAAGACCGTTGAAATTCGGGATCAAGGTTGTTCGCTAAGGTTGACTGGTTCCCTCATAATACTATTACATTACATAGAGATGGTGGTTGTATAAGTGAGGGGGCTGGTGCCTAATTTGTCAATCAGTTAATTGATAATATATTTGTTGTAAAGCCAATCAAGAAGTTAAGGCTTTATTTAGCAGAAATCATGCATGGCATCTGCAACAAATGGGAGAGCAGCATGAACAAGACATGCAACAAACCAGAAGCAACCAACATACGTGCAAACAAGCAATCGAGCATATACACAGGCATGCATGCAGGCATGTGGACAAATCAGGCAAAGCTAGCATACCAACTCGCAGGCGCAATACAACATTCTCCCCCACTTTGAAAGAAACACGCATAATCTCAGATTGGAGCACATATACTGCTGACAGGCGCAGAACAAACATACTGCAGCTAGCATTAGAATATAACAACCAGCACAGCTTTCCACCCTTAACGTCCGAAGCAGTGCGACACACAACTCGGTCGCTGAAACTTATAAATCTAAGCGATCCGGAGGTCGTCTCACACGCGTAGACCTCCTCAGGGCTCCCTCTGCATCAACACCACGGCTGCTACGGGCCTCTTTACTGATAGCCAAATCCTCTGTCTGACGCGAACGAGCCTCTCCACCATCACTTCTACACGGCAGCGAGTCATGAGAGTGTACAATGGGATGCACTTCACGCAAATCGTTACTAACAACCGGGTTCTCGTGAAAGTCATTTCTCGATGCGACTTCATGATACAGACTTTCCCGATCATCCCGTCCACAGGAGGCATCAGGATTGCATGACATTGGTTCGGTCGACACAGGGACAGCTTCCCCGGGCGGGGCCAAGTCCCGAACAGAAACCGTAGTCTCTCTTCCGTCAGGAAGTCGGACACACGCATACTGCGGATTTACTTCAATAAGATCGACCTCCTCCACAAGAGGATAGTACTTGGACTGCCGGACATGCTTTTTCAACAGAGCTTTCCCAGGGGGGACTGAGCCAGGTCGGGACAGTAGTGCCGCTTTTCGAGCGACGAGCAAAACCAAACATCCTCTCATGAGGAGTGCAGTTTGTAGCAGTGCACAACAGAGAACGAATCGAGTGTAAAGCGTCGGGAAGGACTTTTTCCCAGGAAGAAACGGGCACCTTGCGAGATTTCAGTGCGAGGCAAACAGACTTCCATATGGTTCCATTATACCTTTCGCACTGTCCGTTCCCTTCAGGGTTGTATGGCGTAGTCCTGCTCACTGCTATTCCTCGGCTGACGAGAAAGTGCTTCACTTCAGTAGACATGAATGATGCACCACGATCCGAATGGACATAGGCAGGCATCCCAAACACAGAGAACAGCTGGCAAAGACAATTCACCACCGTCTGTGCGGACATATCGGGACATGGGAAGGCAAACTGGAATCGTGAGTATTCATCTACAATCGTGAGAATAAACCTGTTCCGAGACGATGTTGGCAACGGCCCTTTGAAATCGACAGAGAGGCGTTCGAAGGGATGGGTCGCTTTGATGACATGTGACACTGGAGGTCGGTAATACTGCGGTTTGCACTCTGCACAAACCCGACAGGAAGATGTGACACGTTTAACATCTTCAACGGAAAATGGAAGGTTGCGACATCTGACAAAGTGCATCATCCGGGTGACACCGGGATGACACAAGTTATCATGCAGTTCGGCTAACTTGTCTGTCCCAGCCGCAACACCGCATGACGCCACTCTAGAGAGAGTGTCAGCGGGAATATTCTCCCTGCCTGGGCGGTATATCACGTCAAAGTTGAAGCAAGCCAGCTCCAGTCTCCATCTCAGGATTTTCTCGTTCTTTATCTTTCCTGCATGAGACTGATCAAACATGAACGCCACCGATCTCTGATCCGTAATCAGGATAAAGTGACGTCCTGACAGATAGTGCCTCCACTTCCGCAAGGCCTCCACAATGGCATGGGCCTCCTTCTCAACAGCAGAGTGGCGCTGCTCACTGATATGAAGGGTTCTTGAAAAGAAAGCCACCGGCCGTCCAGCCTGGTTGAGGGTCGCAGCGATAGCATGATCTGAAGCATCTGTTTCAACTACAAAAGGTACTGCCTCATCGATTGAGCATACTACAGACTTCTCCACTTCAGCCTTCATTCTGGCAAAGGCATCACATGCTTCTGAGGACAGTGGGAACTCTTTGGCCTGAACCAAAGGTCGGATCTTCTCTGAGAAACCAGAGATCCACTGTGAATAGTAGGAGAACATGCCGACTGCTCTATGCAAAGCCTTCGAGTTCTCTGGAACAGGAAGCCCCCTGAGAGGTCTCAGACGGTCAGGATCTAGTCTGATCACGCCCTCCCCGATGGAGAAACCCAGAAGAGTGATGGATCTGACAGAGAAGACACATTTAGCCTCGTTTAGCGTCAGGTCGAACCGCTTGGCGGCGTCTTGGAACTTTTGGAGATTAGTGTCGTGCTCCTCCTTTGTGCGTCCACAGATTGTTACATCGTCAAGATACACATAGGTATCCTGAAGATCATTGTCCTGCACAAACTGATCCATTACTCTCTGGAAGCACGCTACCCCATTTGTCACACCAAAAGGCAGGCGACAGAACTGATAGAGCTTCTGGCCAGACTGGAACGCGGTGTACGGCCTATCCTGCTCTCTGAGGGGTACCTGGTGGTACGCACTCTTAAGATCTATGGTGCTGAAGTGGCGATACTGTGAAACCTTGTTTACAAGCTCATCAATCCTGGGGAGTGGATAGGCGTCGAGCCTGGTGTACCTGTTGATGGTTTGTGAATAGTTACCGTCCTTTTTTATGGCGTTCGTTCGCTGTTACTACGATCTGTGCTCGCCATGGAGAGGCACTTGGGCTCGATTATGCCCTCATTGAGAAGCTTTTGTGTTTCTGACTCAATGAATTTTCGGTCGTCATGGCTGTACTTCCTCGATTTAGTGGCTACTGGAGTGCAGTCTTGGGTCAGGTTGCTGAATGGGGATGGCACAGACACAGACAAGGTAGATAATCCACATACACTCAGAGGCGGCCTATCTCCCCCAAAGTTGACACTGACTGCCTCATGCAGTTTCAGAAAATTATGTCCCATAATGATATCCGAGCACAAATCTGGTAAAACAGACAGGCAGACACTTGGATACTCACAGCCCTGCACAGTAAGCGGTTCAAACAATAGCCAAATATGTCAGATGAAAGAGATGTTGCTGCCATGGAAACTTTTCCAGACCCAGGCTTAAGAACAAGGCCCAACCTCTGTGCACACCTGTGGGAGATGAAGCTTTCCATATTACCTGTGTCAACAAGGGCACTTAGCTTATGCCCTTTAAGCTCTGCATCAACAGTCACTTTAGCCAGGCTACCAGGGGATGCTGCAGACAGAAGCCCTAGCGCTGACAACTGTGCAGATGCTGCCACAGCCGAGGACCGACATACGTTCTTGAAATGACCTTTCTTACCAGTTCTGACACAGGGCCTCACGGGCTGGACACATGTGACGAGTGTGCCGAGCTCTACCACAGAAAAAGCATTTCTGACTACCTTTACCTGTACTGGCTGCAGCTGCAGCTGAGCATCCGCTATGCGACCCACAGCCTGAGGTCACACAGTTACCAGCCGGTTCACTGCCCTGCGTTTGAGCTGCACACTGGGCACCACCAGCAGACTCTGACTTGTCCACTGCAGCAGTGAATGATGTGGGGTAGAGCTCTGAACTTTTCTGTGCTATGTCCAGAGCCCTCGCTTGATCGAAGGCAGCAACTAACTCAAGCGTCTTGTTCTCCAAGAGTCTCTGGCAGATATGTTGCGACTGAAGACCACTGATGAATGCATCACAGATATACTCCTCCTTGTACTTCTCAGCTGACACTGATGTGAAGTTGCAGTCAGTACTCAGTTTCTTCAGGGCCTGGAGAAACTCATCCAAGCTCTCACCTGGCTTATGACCTCGCCTTGCAAGTAAGTGCCTAGCAAACACCTCGTTCTTGGGTTTGATGTAGAGGCCCTCCAGGGTTGCTATGGCAGATTTGAATGTCCCACATTCCGAGATATAGTCATACGCCCTTGGTGACAAGTAATTAGCAAGTACATCCAGCTTCCTTGGATTGAGTTCTGAGATGCTGTCCAGAAAGTTGGAGAAGGTTCTGTGCCAGTGTTTCCATTCTTTAGCTGCATCACTAGAACTGGGGTCTGCATCAAAGCGGTCTGGTTTCAGTATTCTGTCCATGCTGATTGATTGGAGTTCATGCGTCTTGAACTTATCCTAATTTCTGCTAAATTTTTTTCATCAGCTTTTTTTATTTCATTTTTCATATACAAACAGGGGGGACAGAAGAAATGAATAGACCAGCAAAAGAAGACATGGGCAAAGCAAAGCAAAGGCTGAACAGCTAGCAACAGAATAGAACTTTACAGGCACATAGTATAAACAAAAGGAAGTAAGCAACCAGACCACGAGTGTAAAAGAGCACGTGTGTAGCATAGGCAGAATGAGCAAATCATAAAAACCTAACAAAGAGACAGTAACCATGGAACGAGAAAACAAACAGAAAAAGCGATAAAACAGAGACTGACAGGCTAACAGCATAACAAAGTAAGATGAGCGTTAGAGAACGAAATGAACAAATATAACGCCAAAACACAGTTAAAAGAGCAAAATAAAGCTACAAGTAAACAAAACGGGACACAAAACAAAAATTTATAAGGTTAAGTTATAAGTAGATACGTAGAGGGCCCACAAATAAATTGTTGTAAAGCCAATCAAGAAGTTAAGGCTTTATTTAGCAGAAATCATGCATGGCATCTGCAACAAATGGGAGAGCAGCATGAACAAGACATGCAACAAACCAGAAGCAGCCAACAGACATGCAAGCAAGCAATCGAGCATATACACAGGCATCATGCAGGCATGCAGGCATGTGGACAAATCAGGCAAAGCTAGCATACCAACTCGCAGGCGCAATACAACAATATTTACCTAGTACCTGTAACTGAGAATAAAAGGTGATTAGAAGTAGTCGAGAAATCTGTAGCTTTTTAACCGTGAGTGGTTGTGGTTGGTATTTTTGTGACATGCATGTCTGTTCCGGGAACTAGTGATGGTGATGGATATCAATCACACAGTCTCTGTCGCGGGGTCAGCAATGAAAACACAAAATGAGCACAGCAATGAGTACACAATGAAAACGCCGGTGAGCGCCATTGATGACCAGCTTGCACAGCAGTCACCTCTGGGTTTAATATCCACTGGTACACTGTACATCACGCAGATACACGCCAGTCAGTGGCGCCGGGCTGTCCCAAAATGAGCACAGCAATGAGTAAAACACCACAAACAATCGAACACAACACCTATTATGCAGTGTGCAAATTATGGCATTTTGGACGATATCTCGTCCGTGCGAGTGCCCTTGGAGACAGGAGCGAGTGGTGTAAATTTTATCAACCTTTATCAACCCTATCTATAGGAACCGTGTATCAACCTATTTGATTTACCCTGTGTAGTAGCATGTCCCTTATGAATAAGTGGCTGCAGATGGCGCATTTAAGACATAAAAACAAAGTCACGTAATTATGAATAATCTTAGGGCCTTGATGAATAATGAATCTTGATGAATTATCACGTGGTTCTGGGTACGGTTCCTTGTCTTGGGAACCTTTTCTACCCCAGAGCTACTAAGGCTTGAGCTTCTACTTTGATGAATATTTTCTTTAGAGACAGCAATGGCGCACACTTGTTTTTTGTGTTTATTCTTGGACGACGGACGACGACAACGAAGACATTTGTGTAATGGTGGTTCCTCGTAATGGTGGTGTTGGTGGATGGTGTGGGTGTGTTGGGGTTGAAGCGAAGAAGGGTATTAAATAGTATTGATCAGTTGTTTGTGCGAGTTTGAAATGTGTTTTGCAATCAGTTTCACCACGTTGAATGTTTATGGCAATGCCAGAGATAGGAGTCTATTTAATTTTTCGAGTACCTACCTGTATTATCTGTTCCTGGGGATTTCTTTAGACCGGATTGGAATGGGCCTTTAAGATAAGCAATTGAAGCTTATTATTGAATTGATCATTTGAAACAAATTGAAACTTTGATTGAAAGACTGGAGGAGGTGGGGCTTGCCGTGTCCCAGTCTTCAGAACGTGGTAGGTGACCCGACGAGGTGCTTGGGGCAGCCCAAAGCCTGCCCCAATTGGGGCAGAAATTTGGATGCTGGGGCAGACTCCTCCAACGGAGGGGGTAATTTGTACTGATACATGTTTAATCTACTCCATTTTAAACCAAAGACCCAGGAATGAAATAAAACATGCATCTGACCAGACAACGACAACACACTCACGACCCTCTACATACCAAAACAAAAGAAACTCACACACAGAAGCTATCGTATGTTCATGAGGCATGATTTCAAGAATACTTGTATTCAAAGGTATATTTACAAGCGAAGTCTCTTCCCCTAGTGACGTCATTTGCCTCTGCTTTCAAGCCATATAATCAATACTTTAAAGAATATTTCAATTGACAACTATATTTGAAAAAAACTTTTTTCCTTAGCTAAAGCATTGTTATTACTTTGTTATCACATTTGGATGAAAGGTTCACAAAATTTGGAATATTTTCACAAGACCAAAGCAAAGAAAGAGCTCTGTACGACTGTGTGACGTCACATTACCGACCAGCATTAATTCTTGGGAGGGTCTGGCATGATTTGCTGGCCTTTGGCGATCAAAACTAAGGGGAAGAAATGCAAAAAACTACATCCAGGAAAATGTTATTTCAAGTTATAAGATTTTTTTGTTACTAAAATTAGGTTTAGATTACAAATTTAAAAATAATTCTACATTTATTTTTAGAAAGGTGCCCATTGCCTAATTTTCTTATTCACTTCCATAAATTTATGTCAATTAAAATTTTCCTTTATTTGGTATCTTTTAATCCATATTTCGCTTGATGACAAATATGACGCTTTTGAGACAAATCAGCTTTTCTTGCGCAAGTTTAACTAATGGTTGTTGTTATTTTTCATTATTTTTTCTTCTTCTCTTGGTAATTACCCAGACTGACTGCTGCCCCAAGTACTAGTTCTTGCCCCAAAGGCCCCCTCTGCCCCAAAGCTCATCCAAAAGTTGCCCCAAATCGGTAGGTCTGCCCTGAGGCTTCCCCAATGAGATCTCTTCGAAATCTGCCACGTTCTGCAGACTGGGCAGTGTCCACTCGCCAGCTTCTGAAGTTTTCTTCTCAATTAAGCTATTCGTTCTGATTCCTTTTCAGTGTGCATGTCAGTCTCTGTTTTGTGTTACTTTTTCTGTTCATTCCCGCTCCATGATTACTGCTTCATGCCAGAAACTTATGTCTTGTTCCTTCTATGTTAAACATTTGCTCTAATCTGATTCTGTTCGCTTACTTCCTCTTTGCTTTATACTGTGTGCCTGTACAGTTCTATTCTGTTGCTCCTATTGCTTTGCTTTGCCTTGTTCATGTCTTCTTTTGCTGGTCTCTTTATTTACTTCTATCCCTGTCTGTATATAAGAAATGGAATAAAAAAGTTGATGATGATGATGATGATGGCACTCTGTACAAGGTCTTGTTGGTGGGTACAAGATACCTTTACTGAAGGTACATTCAAGAGAGATTTCTCCATGCCCAAATGATGTCACATGGGCGTGGAGAATTCTTTCACCTTTGGGCTATGTGTCAGACTGCTGCTAATGGCACTGCCTGCCTACAAATTTGTGAGAATACACAGTAATCAAGTTTATCCCAAATGCAATAAATAAGCATTTGATCTTTGATTGTGGGCCTTTTTATGCAAATATTTGGGTATTTAATCATTTAATTTTCCCATGTTATATTCTACAAAGTGTTTTGTCTCATCCAGTGATCCGTGCTTGATGTTGGAGGGGGCTGGGTGTGAGTGCCCTGGGAGACAGGAGCGAATGGTGCAAATTTTATTAACCTTGTGGACATTTGTGAGACCTGTGAGAGGAATGTGACACTGAAAACCAAATAAATAATGGTGAATGGTTATAAAGACACAGGAGGGGGCCTTATAAAACTAATTAACTAATATGACAGTAGCATTACATCATGTGGCGAGGGAAGAATGCATTTTTCTCCCTGGTATATTGTCAATTGGTGCACATTTTAGGTGGCTGGCTGCGAATTTGTGTCAGAATTTCACATGGCTGGTGTGACTCATCTAGCCTGCTGCCATACTTTGCAGACTGGATTCCTTCCAATACCATTATGCAAAATAGGTTTGCACCAGTACCTCCCTGTGCCCGGACCTCTTGGAGCTTGGAACCACTGGGTTGTCCCTTGAGGTGTGACCCAGTGTGTGGAATGGAATGCCGCCCCCATTGGGGAGCGCATCCATGACTGCCTGTTCCGTGTGAGGCCTCTAAGACAGTAACACCCGGGCGGGCACAGACGCGGCCCCAAACGCATCCGCCTGGGGGCGGCACAACGTGCAGGCAGATCCAGCGATCGAGCGGAAGGTGCGTGCGTATACAAGATGATTGATGACAAATGGTGGAAGGTAATGTGTCAGCATGAGTGGCACCTGACTAATAAAGAGTGATTTAGATGATTATGGATACGTGCATAACAGACAGCTGAGTCGCGGGAGGCAGCACAAGGAAGCACAGCTTCATTGAGGCCATAAAGTGGGCCCAAGGCAGTCACCTCGAGCTGCTGCACTCAAACCTAATCACTCCTGTGACAGCGTCCATCTCACCCACCAGACTTTTTGCTGACCCAGCAATCACCACGGCTCCTCCTCCTTGTCCTTGTCAGGTTGGAGACCAGGAGCTCGACAGGGCCGATTCCTCCGTAGGCGGCGTCCAGTTGCCAGCCACTGCAACAATCTTGGACTGCTAGCTAATCGCATATCACCGTCGGTTCTATCCAGTAACTGGGCAGCTGACAGGCCCTCCGCCGCGCTCGGGACAGATGGCCCCCACAGAACGCAGAACGTGACGAAAAGCACGGTGGGCGATTTGACTGAATGAACGTCAATCAAGATGAGGAGGAAAAAATTATTACAAGAAGAACTTTACAAGCACTGTCGCGCAGCAGGGCCGCTAGAGGCAGTGTGTAAGGTTCGTAGCCGCGTGAAGGTCACATTACGAACTCTGACAGTTGCTCTAAGAGCACGTTTTTATGTAGCACACGCCTTTTGGGGGACATTGTCCACCACATCCGCCCGACCACTCTGCTCCGTACACACCACATCCGGACCGAAACGGGATGGAGCCCCCGACACCAGCATCCCGAGCCGACCATGCGGTAGCCCTGGCTCCTCCTTGTTGGCATGGTGGCTGCTGAGATCCCAGAGTTCGGCAGGTTAGAGCTGATTCCTGAGTACCGCCGGTGCCGACCAGACGTTCCCGTATTGCTGGCGGATTCGCGACACTACCGCCATCTCCATTCAGCAGCAGGGTGGCCGACCCTCCCACAGGCGCGAATGGGAGGTGCGACCGCGGCGCCGCTGGCCCGATGAGATTACTGACTGCGCAGCAGGCGGGAGCAACAGTACTAACGTGGTCCTCGACCCGACACCAGCATTGCATTGCAGAGAGCATTCATTTGATACTGTAGGACGGCCACCAAAAAAGCATCTTCATAGTTTAAAAAAACTATGAATCACCAAATATCGGCTGTTGGAATACAAGTCACTAGGTTTGAGAGCTTATGATCAGCGGAAATAAACAAAGTAGTTATAGGAGATAACATGTCTGAAAAAGGTGAATGCGTCAAGCAGAACAGGTCAGTCAATGTTGGCTCTTCACTTGATAAGTATAACAAAGCTAAACCGAGTACGGCCTAGCTTACAGAAGCTCAAAAGTACTGCTAACAATGCAGCTTCCAGTTTCCATGTATTCAGACTGGAATAATGCCTTTGCCGAAAAATATACAGTACACCAGGTTCTCGGAGGCGCTTGAGAATCCCCAGGTTGTACCCTTTCTTATGTCCGCCACTCTTCGGCATTGTGGAACACTGAAAAGTGTCACCAAAAAGACCGCCAAAATATCTACGGTCTTCGCAGTAATATACCGTGCACCTAAAATGAGTTTGCATAACACCGATAGAGAACCGCATCGAAGACCTCAACACACGGCCTGGATTCTTACAGAGCTCGATCGGCTTGACTTTCTTGACATGGAAACCGCCTTATTTCATCTAGACTATCGCCAGACATCAGAATTAACACCTGTTTGATTCAGCCGTAAATATTATCGAGGATTAGCAATCAGCAACTGACTGAACTGTGGATAACATGCTATTCTATGTGCGTTTGCTGCCCTTGAGTCTTAAGACTAAGGCTAGAGGATATATGATACCAAATTTGGTGATCAGAATACCGAAAACACTGTGTTATTATCTGCATGATGTTGGTAACAACTATTGGAAAGCGTTTAAAGTTCAGTTTCAATAAATAATGAAAAATTTGGCCTCACCGGGTTTTTGCCGCTTTTTACCGGTAAAAGCCGGCTGGCGGCAGAAATCCCTCGCAACTAGCAAAAATGCCAACTCTGGGTGTGACACTAACCGAGGCTCCAATGGCCAAAGTGTAATCTGGATGGGACTGTCAATTGAGTCCATCACGGGCCATTTTCCCAGCACTATAGCGTGGTCTGTGCTAAATTGCTGGTGAAAAGAAGTTTAAGGAGCCAGTGGCTCCCAGTCTTCAAAATCTGGCAGCATACCAGATGAGATGCACCAGTCATCTATAATTTTCACACAAATTTGCACCGCCAGCCACCTAAACTTCGCACCAATCCACAACACACATGGGAGAAAAATGCACCCAACCTCACCTACGCAATGCAATGCTACCTCTCTCACCCCCCATTCTTGTGTCTTTAGAACTGTTTATCCCCCCATACAAGGTGTGGTCACCTTTTCACCACTCGCTCATCAGCAATTCAGGTTCAATCAATGAACCATTGCAGCAAAATTCAATGCAAAATTTTGTCGGTATTCAGTGTCACAGTCCTTGCACCAGTCCTGCAAATTTACAGCAGGGTGGTAAAATTCTCACCACTCGCTCCTGTCTTGAAGGGCAGTCCAACAACGAGATCTCATCAAAAGCGCCATGCCTTGCAGACTGGAATGACTGCATCATTATCATGATTAGTGGTCTGATCTAGATTGTATTTTGGGCATGGAAACTAAGCCTATGTCCCTGAATGCCTGGAAAGTGTGCTTTTGGTATAATATTTTGTATGTTCCCTCGATTTGCTCTCTTTTGATGTCTTGTGATGTGCCCTCTTCCCACAGGGCTTGCTTTGTGTGACGTCGCGGTGGGGTGTGATTAAATAAACGCATGGTTCTGAATCCCCTTCAAATGAACTCAGCACTCCCATCCCCCTCGTTTTTCGTTTATTCTTCTTTGCTCCCTCTGCATGCCACCGGCTTCACAGTGGTTTGTGTATGGCGCTTTGCTTGTATCTGCAATACATGTTTGTAAGTAAACATGCTAACAAGATCTGGTAGTTGCTGACGTCCGGGCTTTGTCGAATGTACCAAGATTATGCAGGACAATTTATCCAATCCAGCATATATATTTCCTATCATACAGCTCAGCTACTGTGTCAGCTCTGTGTTTCGGAATGAGCATAGCCATAGGCGAAGGAACCGGGCGGCTGCCCCCCCTCACCCCAATTTTGGACTGGGGAGCAGTGCCCCCAACTTTGAGCCGATTCTGGACCTTTTCCGTTAACAAATCAAGTGATAGGCCGAATCACATTTGACACCATCAGCGGTAACACCTCCCCCAAGTTCTTGCGCCTATGTGCATAGCAGTCTTGCTACTAATATCTTCATTGGTTACATGGGGTGTGAGCCCCATTAAGCTGGGTAGTGCTTGATGGAGCTGTCTTGGTGAGCTCACAAATTAAGGTAGCTCACTTGATGTATGGTTTTCTGAGAATATTTGCTTTAGCTTATCGTGTGTAATTTGATAACTACCAGTTTGCAAAGGAATATGATACCTTTGAGATAAGGTGGCTCAGCTCAGGGGAGAGTGAAATGTTCTGGAATATCCCGTGTCTGTTAGTTTCAAGAGTGCAAGTGTCAATTTTTTCAGGATATCTTTTGTGTATTCCTGACCTAGGGACATTTTTTTCATTCTGCTTGACAATCACACACAAACACTATGTACATGGCAGTGTTTGCGCTTGATTAGTCAGTGGTCACCCTTGCAGGACAGCCATGTCTGCATGCTGCCTTTCAATTATCCCATCGAACCAGAGGCAGGGCCAAAGTTGGCATTTTAATTATTTGACTGGAGTCCAAGGGGAAAATAGTTTCTTGAGAGAATAGAACAAGTCCCTGATCTGCATTCTTTTTGCGCCCACCTCATTAACTTAACTCTCGCCCCACCGGGGCCATCGATGCCCCTCCTAAGGTTTTTCCGGGATAGCAGAAAAACGATGAGGCGCAGCACCGCGCTTGAGGGCTCTACCTCTCACTGCATCATTTTTTCCACCATCCCTGAAATTTTTTACCCCGGGTCACCCAAGGTCAGGTCACCAGACGAGGTCAACCGAGGTCACCTCACTTCAACTTTAGAGCTCTGTAAGAGCTACATTTCAAAGTCGATTGATTTGAAACTTCCTCCACTTTATGGCCCTTCAAGGGTCTACAAGGTGTATATCCGGGATTTTTCGATTTTGTGCCCTGAGGTCAGGTCACGAGGTGACCTCTCCCATTGACAAAGCATGGGGAAAAGCTGTCTTATGATCTAAAAGTCACAAAAGCGATTGAAAATGCTCAGCTTGATCAGAAAAGCGTTCTTGGACACCCTTTCACGGATTCCAGGGGCTATATTTGCCCTTTGACCTCTCCAAGGTCATCCAAGGTCACTAGGGGTCAAAAACAGTATTTTGACAATAACTTTTGACCTGTATAAGCTAGAGCGCTGAAACAAACACCATCGTGTTTGTCTTGTCACTGGCTTTCATTTGATATACAGCAAGGTCACTTTCTGACCTTTCGTGACCTCAGGTCATCTTAGGTCACAAGGTGACCTCTGAAGGTCAAACCACTGGCTGGGATTGGTCTTAACGTTTCACTTAACGGAAAAGGACTGACAATTTTCTGTCAAATGTACTTTACCAGACCTCAATAACTCTAATGGCATAAGAGTTATGCCCAGTTTGCTTAAGCATTGCATATTTGAGTGAAAATAGCCGATTTTGACCTAATTTGACCTCTGGAGGTCAAACCATTGACCTGAGCACTAAAACACGTGAAGTAATTTCTTACTGAATTCACGCGAGCTTTCTAGTGCACTTTGCAGATTTGCGCTAACGCTCATATTTTCGGAGTTAGAGCGGGGGCCATCGATGCCCCCCCCGCCCCCCAGCGAGTACAGACCAGGACATGGGACACAACTTCAATTATTTTACTTCACGCACACTCTTTACGAATCTCTAGACAAAGGAAAAGACATCACAGTTCTGTACCTTGATATTTCTCGCTATTTCGACAAAATCTGGCACACAGGACTTCTCTAGAAATGCGAACATGAATCCGGACTGACTAACATTATCCACTGGCTTCGTTCATACCTAACAGGCAGGCGACAGAGAGTCATTGTTACCGAATCGACATCTTCCCTACAGTCACTAAACGCAGGATGCCCTCAGGGCTCAGTTCTAGGGCCCCTGCTTGCTCTCCTCTACCTAAACGACCTGACCACTAAAGTAAATAACGAAATCTTGTTTTTTGCCGGTGATACTTGTTTGTTTGCTCAGCACATTTCTGGCAATGTTCAAGATGTTCAAAGATCTCTCCAGAACGACTTTGGACAAATTGAAGAGTATGGAAATAATTGGTTAATTACTTTCAATGCCTCAAAAACAATTCAACAGACCTTTACTTACAGACAAGATGCAGGAACTCCAAATCTTTTTTTTGACGATCAAGTTATCCCCATTGTTAACGAGCACAAGCATTTAGGTATGAACTTTTCAAAGGACTTAAGATTTCACTCACACCTAAGCAATATTATCAAAAAAAAATGCACACTACTCTAGGTGCCCTTTATCCAGTAGCACCATACTTACCACGTCCAATCCTGAACCATATCTATAGCACATATATCATGCCTCATTTAGATTACTGTGATGTAATATATGATGGAGTTTTAACAACTGGGGATTGCCTAAGGCTCGAAAGGCTACAAAACAGGGCGGCAAGGCTCGTTACTGGGACATTGCCAAGAACGTCTACGGAAAAATTAAGATCAGATCTGGGTTGGAATAGTTCAAAGAATCGACGTAAAATTTATAAACTTCAGTTTTTGCACAAACTGCTCCAGAACGATATACCCCAATATATAAAAAATGTTCTTCCTAGCAATCGGAATCTAACCACTAAGAGAATTACGCAACCGCAACCAAAGAATGGAACTAGCGACTAGAACGTCTAGCTTCAAAAACTCCTTCTTACCTAGTACGATAAAACTGTACAATGAGCTTCCAGAACACATTAAGAGACCATCAATTGCATAAATCCTTTAAAAAATACATTTTTGAACATTTATCTACGAAACAGCCTCCGAAATACTACACGTATGGTAAGAAAATCCCAAACTCTCTTTTGGCGCAGCTTAGAGTCGATATGTCAAAATTAAACGGCCACGCTCACCAAATCCTTCGATCAGATACCCCGTTCTGTAGCTGCGGCCATCTAAACGAAAACACAAAACATGTTTTCCCATTGCCCCAACTACGCAGTACAGAGAAACGTTCTCCACCGTAACATTTCCCTCATAATAGGAGCCAATTTTTCAGCCGATCAAAAAATCAAAATTTTGCTTCATGGAGAAACAAATGCACACAACATTAACCCGGCGATAGCGAAAGAAACTTTAAAGTCTATATCCAATACTAAAATATTTTTGGTTCGATAGCTCTGACACTTCATCTCGAAAACGCCGACGCTGCTGCAGGCACCTTCGTGTCCCGCTGGAATGAGAGGCGAGCGGCCATGGCCGACGGGCGGTCCGACTGTGCCACAGATTCAGGCACTGCTGTCGAGAGGTGCCTTGATTCAAGCGCCATGCGCTTTTGCACCAATCGATACATTTGTCCCTGATTATAAATGTGTTGTTCGAATGAAATACACGTATGTATGTATGTATGGCCCGCCCCCTCCGGTGGGGCGCGGGTTAAGGGCTGAATACTATTTAATCTGGTAAATATTAATCTGGTATGTAAATGCATTATTACGACAACATATAGCCGTTGCCGCTTAAAAAACATGAGGAATATCAATTGAATTTTGGATTTGAATTCAGTGAAAATTTAATATGAATATTTCGGAGTCAGCTATTTGGCTTCTTTAGACCAAGAAATCTGGCATGCTGACCTCACCCATTCATGGAGGCCATTACAATAACACATTACCTTGTGGGTTTTAGAAATGCTCAGTGAAAATATTAGGTTGGAATAATGGAATTGGAACGTTGCGACAGCGGTGCTGTTTTTAATATTCATCACGTGACGTGCGTGAGTCACACAGTGAGGATTTAGACCAATCGGAGTGTTGCAATCAGATGGAAAGTGATTCCCTTACGGTTTGATTTTTTTTGGGGGGGGTATCGGTGCGCCAACTGTTAGGATCAAATGGCGTCGCGAACTCTATCCCCATAGGAAGGATTTCTCGGGAGCCGGCTTCCTCTTTGTTCAGGAAATCCGCCGGGCCTTGAGCCCGGATCGGCTGCGTGGTAGCCAGCTGTGTTGACCACTCAACTACCGTGCCCTCCCCCCTCCCCGGTTTGAATTAAGACCTTATCTCCTTTATTTTAAACTGTAAATTGTGCGTAATTTTAATGCAGAAAGCTTTGAGTGCAGTGCAATTATGCCAATAGTGGTTTCTCGACACGCTCTACAAAACTACGATCAGTCAGGGGCGTCCCCACGGGGGCTAGGATGGAAGGGGGTCTCCATTTTGTAGGACATTTAGGGACTTTATTTATAAGTAAGGGGCCTCCTATGTTCGTACTTTAGGGGTCTCCTCTATAAGTAAAGGCGCTTCCATGTAGATCGTTTAGTGGGCATTCCTTGTAAGTGAGGGGGCATTCTGGTTAGGCTGTCCAGGGTCTTGCTTTATAAGTAAGGGGGCCGCCTATATGGGCTGTTTAGGGGCCTCATTTTTTAAGTAGAGTGGTCTCCTGGGCAGGCCGTTATGGGGCCTCCTTAATAGATAATGGGGCCTCCTGAATATGCCAATTCGAAGTCCTCTATATGTAGGGATGCTACACTCTTTGATAGTCAAGCGGCTATTCCAGACTCTGAAGTATCAAAGAGGGCTCTCTTAGTCAGTTGGAGGGCCTCCAAAAATCAATGGTGTTGATGCCACTGATCTCAGTTGAAAACCAACCGCACAGGTGGGACGTTTCTTCTAAATTAACCGAATGCGATGTCTGTTCCGAGATGTGGTGACGAGTGAGAGGGGAAATGTTCTATCCACTGTCGATTCTGAGCTCGCGATGTGCGGTGACGAGTGACAGGGGGAAATGTTATATCCACTGCCGATTCTGAGCTCGCGATGTGCAGTGACGAGTCAGGGGGAAATGTTATATCCACTGCCGATTCTGAGCTCGCGATGTGCGGTGACGAGTGAGAGGGGAAATGTTCTATCCACTGCCGATTCTGAGCTCGCGATCTGTTCGTCTCCATTGAGCTTTTGTCTTTTCTAACTTGCCTTCTCCTTTCAGATTTCGTTTCTCAAATTCAGAAGTGGGTACTGAGGATTTTTATTAATCAAATTCAGTGTATATTTTATAATATCAAGAAGCCTCGGAAACGGAGTATTCTTTTGCAACACCACCCTTCATTCTCAGCGTCCATATCACAAACAGTGCAAGCAGGACCTGTGCTCAACCGTTGATAGCCTCCATCCGGACACTGACAGGTAAAACACATTCTCTGTTTGACAGCTTCTGTCAGTAGCTTGCTCATGCATAATGCTTCTCACTAGAGGTGTAGCCGATGCTGGTTTTGGTCGGAACCAGCCGGGTGTGCGCGGGAACTTTGCTGGGTCCTCAGGATATCGAGTGAAGCTAATTGCGAGATGGAGCTTACCCACATTAGCTACAACTACAATTTCATATTTTCAAAGAACCGAAGAGCTCATTGAGAATGGTTTTAAAAACATTGATTTCGTTTTGCATCGAATTGGTACAAAATAAGTTCTAAGGTGAGACAGCTATTTTCCTCGGGTTTGACATGACTACACAGGTCTAAATCTTACGACACTGATCCGTTGTCGACATCTGTCATCTGAATCCAATGAGCTATACTGGAACATCTTCAAAGGCGTCACTTTGGTCCAGAATCATTATTCGTCTAGATAAAACGTCCCTAAACCGTGTGGGGCTTGGCGGTGCTGCGACCGGTGCCATAACTAAAAGAAAACTAGGAAAATGGGTCCTTCAGTCCCTACCAGCTTTTGTGCTGTAGCCTTGATGTGTAGCGAGTCAATCATCACTGGGAGTCTTTCTGCTCCCGGTTTTTAGGGTGTTCGTCGCTTAGAAAACAGCGGATGCTAGTGCTGGCATTTTATTGTAGCAGGAGATTACTTGAATCATTTGTCAGTAGTGTCTCATCAGTGTCCCAAAATTGTTTTTACACTAGGTTGCTGAGTGTTAAATTCGTATGGGGAATGTAGTTAACCATGGGACAATTCAAAATTTACAATATGGTCAGTCTATTAATACCCTTATTACCAAGTGGGCGCGCAGCGCCTGCGAGGTCTCTCCCTACATGTGGATACAATTTCACATATGAGCGACACGGCCCGCGGCCCGGCCGTCACGCTAACGAAAAGTCTATACACCCGAAAGGGTACAACATACCTTGACGGGGTCTTCACCATGTTATAGCCTTATCAATTCAATTACTGAATGTATGTACACATCAGAGGTGGGTGGGGGTACTGGACAAGCTTGTGGCACGTGCAAAAGCAGGGGTATGCCAATCTATCAAATTTCCATCACTTATTACGTCATAACTCGATTTTCACTCAGCTGAATAAGCCCAAACTGAGTGTACAGGGAACAACAATGCTGTGGGCTAAGAGGTGAGGGACAATTTCATCTTAAGTCAAAACGCTCCCGCACAGGTGCATGAGAAAGAGGTGAATATATTTCACCCCCGCGCTATAATTCAGAAACTGTGAATCCCAAGGTGATTCAGAGTGGTTGCCCCGGTAGCTCAGTTGGTAGAGCGTTGGACTCCGGCCCGCTGCTCAGTAGCATGCAGTGGCGGTGCGTGTGCAGACTTGGGGTCGGTTCCCCTGAGACCCTCCGGCGCTTCAACTGGCTGGTGAAAGGGTGACCTGAGCAGGGTGGCTGTCCCTGTGCTTTGTGGAACTTTGGCTTCTAAATTGACCCTTCATCGCGGGAGTTGCTCGTTCGGATGCTGGGGTCGGGGTCTCCGTGACAAGTTCATTGGTAACTTTAGTGAGGCTCCGACTCTAATAACCGAATTTGCTACAACTTGGAAAAAAATCATAAAAACTGGCCCAGGATCATAACAATGCCATGCTCCGAAAGATAATTGCGGGAAATAGGTTGAGCTTCATGTCTCTCTATCAGTTCGCAGCGGGCTGCTACTCTGGAACGGAAGGGGCACAGCTGTCGGGAGAGGGGTTTCCAAATAGTGGAACGGAAGTCTGCCGCTGCGAATGGACAGGCGGCACAAAATAATGATAAAAAACCACCAGAGAGCTGGGTGCCTCTGCCAGATTTAAAGGATTCGTAAGCCAGTCATATCGTGCCTGTACCGCACAGCTCTTCCATTTTGGCACGCGCAGTGTAGGGGGTCCTAAAATACCCCTCCACCTATTTTTCCGAGGTGGCCGGATAACTGTTCTCAGCCGGAAAATGCTGCTTGGCTATATTTCATGGGTGCATTGATTGGTGAAACAATTTCGAAAATCGGTCAATAATTTTTTACTTGTATGCTTTCAAAGTCAGACCTATATTTTGAGACCGTCGCAATCGCGTGGTCGCACCAGTTCTCCTGCACTGTAGACCGAGTAGTGACGTAATAACGTCATATAATCGGGGTATATGTCAAGGTCACCTCACATGCTTGTTAACACCCGCACTGGAGGGGGTCTGGCACTAACGCGCACTGGAGGGGGCCTGGAAGGCCCCCTAAGATCTCGGAAACTAAGAGGGTTGAAAACGCCACTTGGGAGGTGGATGGGGGCTGTGGTGATCTACATGATGACCAATTTTCATTGACCTAGGTCAATATCTTCAAGGTCAAACAAGGTCGTAAAGGTCAAATATTGGCCATGCTGGGAGCGATTGGTAAATGCTGTGATTATGCAGGAAAATGGCGGGAATAAGCTAAAGGCGGACAGGTTCATAGAGAAGAGGTCTCAAGAGGCTTCCCCACTTTTAGGTCAAGGTCATTCAAGGTCATTGACCTTTAAGGTCACCATATGGTATACTACTTATTATTTACACTTTGACTAACACTGTAGCCACTGTTTGGCGGGAAATGAGGATTGACCTTTCCCAATGACCTTTGACCTTGACCTTTGACCTTGATCTTTGTATTAGGGTACCCTACCGATGACGTCATAGCATAATATATGTGACGGGGTAATGTATTTGGCCGGACGCACAGTGGTCAGTGACCTTGAAAGTGCAGATATGACCTTGACCTGTGACCTTGACCTTGACCTTGACTTTCATGTGAAATGACCTTGACATATAGTCCCGCTTATATGACGTTATGACGTCACCACTCGGTCTTCAGTGCAAGCTAACGGGTCCGACCGCGCGTTTACGGCGATCTCAAATGTAGGTCTGACTTTGAAAGCCTATAAGTAAAAATTTTCGGCCGATTTTCAAAAAATCTTCACCAATCGACGCGCTGTTGAATTCTGTTAAATGTGGCCACGTTTCGTTTTTCGGCTACAAGCGGTTCTCCGGCCACCTTGGAAAACAGGTGGGGGGCCTCCGAGCCCCCTGTTAAGGTCATTGACCTCAACTGTGCTGTCCGATGACATTACCCAGTATGACGTATGATATGCTATGCCTTCATATTTAAGGTTACTCATTGTCAAGGTCACGGGTCATGTTCAAAGATCTTTCATCAAGGTCAGGCTCTCATTTCCTACCCAAAGGCTGCTATAGCGCCAGCTATATTGCACCTTAAAGGGACTGTGGCACCTTGGTGGAATCCCGGACTTGAGTGTGGTTAGGGGTGTTTTTAGCCGAAAACCATGAAAATGCCCTTGATTTTTCGGAAAAATGTACAATAAGCTCAATATTTTGCTATATTAAGATGCTGTTCTATGGTAAGAAATAAACCTTTGCCTGTGTATGACGTCATGATCTGGTAACTACTACCATATTCAATAGGCTTCAATAGGCTGACTTCTCACCGTGACGTCAGCATGTCGTCACGCCAACAACTGACAACTGTGGCCGGCTGCTTGGGTACATTTTAGGTAGGTTTTTAGCTTTTCTCCACGGAAATTTCGAGTTCCAAGACAAATGATATAATGAGTACCGGGTTTTTCAGCATGCTTTACAACTTGGCTATCTCAGTTAAAATCACATTATAAAGGTGCCGCATTGCCTTTAATTGAAATATCTCATATTATTACGTCATAAGTTAGTGACCTTGAATGACATCGACCTCAGATTTTCAGGCAACATTGTGTGGGACCTTGCGTCTGTGATCTTAGTCGGCTTTCTGTGTATTCCATGATTTTTTGCATAATCACGGCATTTCCCAAAAGGTCTCTAGCGCGACCCAGATTTGACCTTTGCGACCTCATTTGACCTTGATAATATTGAGCTAGGTCGATAAAATACGGCCCTAATGTAGATCCCGATCGCCCCTACACACCTACAAACGAGCTTATTCCAACCCTCTTGGTTTTTAGATCTGACAGGCACCTTAGCACCCCCCACACCCCCCCCCACTGCGCGTTGACGCCAGACCCCTTTCCACTGTGCGTGTTATGGGCGTTCAGGGCGCCTTCGGCTTCCGACACAGTCACCCGGCATCCACAGAGGCGGGACTCCACGGTCCCAGGTTGGAGTGACCGCCCCCTTCGCCCTTCCTCTTTCTGGAACCGTTCTTACGTTTTGAAGAGCCTGGTCTCTTTTAGAATGTCCGAGATTGCGATGATTTTAGCTTCGAAAGACTTGGCAACGTATACCAATCGGTCCCTCCTTGTGGTTGTCGCCCATTTCCTCGTGAATAATCCTGCACTGGCACAAATCGGATCTGCCATTGCAATAGGCAACATCAATCCATATGGAAGCAGCTTTTGGTAAACTTAGCCCCGGATTGATTGATCTTAATTTTATATTCTTCCACCTCGTCTCGTGCTCGATCCGACGTGGCCGTCTGCTCGAACTTTCGAAGCTCGCCAAATAGATGATGTAACAAGTGTACCGATATTTTGTTGATGCGTGGTGCCCCCCTCCCCACCCTGTCAAAAAGCCACGGACGGCGACAGGGGTGAGTGCAGCCTGGTCGGCTGTAGGTGGCGGTGTCAGGACGCGGCGCGGGGACTGCAGCGGAGACCCGCCGGCCCTCTCGCGCGGTGCAGTCGTTCCCACGCCAATGGGTGACGTCCGGCTGTCCCCGCCGACGACGCCGCCGGCTGGGCTACGCTCCAGTTGGTGCCTGGGCTCCTGCGGCGGCGAACTGACCAGCGCGGTCGCGGTGACGCCTGTCGCCCTGTGGTTAACCGGTGACGCCTGTCGCCCTATGGTTAACCGGTGACGCCTGTCGCCCTGGGGTTAACCGGTGACGCCTGTCGCCCTGGGGTTAACTGGTGACGCCTGTCGCCCTGGGGTTAACCGGTGACGCCTGTCGCCCTGGGGTTAACCGGTGACGCCTGTCGCCCTGGGGTTAACTGGTGATGCCTGTCGCCCTGTGGTTAACCGGTGATGCCCGTCATGGTTAACTGGTGACGCCTGTCGCCCTGTGGTTACCTGGTGATGCCCCGTCATGGTTAACTGGTGACACCTGTCGCCCTGTGGTCACCTGGTGACGCCTGTCGCCCTGTGGTTAACGGTGTTGAGCCGGCATTATGCATGGGCAGCGCGCGTAATTGAGCGGCGCGCGTGCAGAAGTAGCAGGCGCGGCGGTCGCTCCAGAAACCTTGCCGAGCTCTCGTGGCTGGCGCCGGCCGCCGGGCGCCGCCACGGCAGTTTCTCTCGGCACGCGTCACGACGGCGTGCAGTGCTGTGGAGTGCTCCTGACAGTGGACTCTACGTTTCGGCGGGCGTTATTCTGTCGTCTGTGAATTTTTTTTTTTGCCAGCGCCTGTGGTGGTTTGAAGGTGCGGAGCGTCGTTGGTCTGTCACCGGCCAAAGTCGAAGTGAGGGCGCCCCGTGGTGCGGTCGGAAGTGAACGTGAGTTGCCAGAAGCGTGGGAGTGGACCGGCGGGAAGCGGCTGATTACGCGCGGGCCCCTGCCGGCGATCTCAGGCAGCGCCTGTCCGGCGGGTTTGTACCCAGCGTGGAGGTACCCTGTCATTTCGTCAGCCAATGGTGTGCTTCTCAAACAGCCAGCTACAAAGAAGCATAGCCAGAACGGACCGTGTCCAGAGTGCGAATGCACGGTATGTATCTCATTTTCACCAACAGAGCACCGGGAGGGATCTTACATTTATTCTAGTGTCGAGGAGTCACGGTAAAGCTAGTAGACCATTTTGTCAAAATTCTAAAAGCAACAATTTTTGACAACATAGGTCTGGAAATCAGGAAATCACGTTTCGTTTCCACCTCAAATCGCTCAAAACAAAGATATCGCCTCTTGTCTTACTACGCTGGGTTGACGGGTCGTTTCAGAATCTGGCAGCTTGCGGCGACTTGTGGCATGCCAAGTTGCGTGGCCATGCCATTTGTTAGAATTTATCACGTGACATGTGCTTCCAGATGGACTGGAATTCTTGCATTGTTAAAAAGTAATAAGCCCCTTTACTTTGAATTTTAAAGCTTGTGGAAATTTGATACAAAGAGCTTTGGGTGAAATGAAATGCATATGTCAATAGATGTTTCTCGACACGCTCTAAAAACTGTCATTTGAGTTCAATGCCCATGATAAAAGAGGGACACTCCCTTTAAAACGTCCCCAAAATGCACAAGACCTTATCCAGGGACTTGGTTTACTGGAAGAGTTACACTAAAAGTGATTACACTACACTTACGCCGCCTCTCTGCACAGGCCGGCTTGGCAATGCCCAAGCCCGCTGCAAGGCGAGGACTGCCGAGCTGACTCAAAAGACCGAGCCAAGCCCTTTACTGGAAGGGAGCTCCTGGAACCAACTAGCAATCTGAATAGGAGGGAGTGGGCATCCCGGATACGTCTCCCAAAGCATCCCCAACAACGACCGAACTCGCCAAAATTTTCCTCAAAATACGAATGTCTTCAGGATTTTGACCGTTTGCGCCCCTTCCCACCCCGTAGGGTAGTGTCTGGAACCGCCCCTGCTGGAGGGAGCTGTCTTCAGTCCAATGTTCTCAGCAACTTTAGGTCAGCGCGTAATTTTTTGGTGTTTGAACATGTGCTGTATCTGTCGCAAGTCTGTAACTAGGTCACACATGAGTTTCGTGCGTGGCAATGTTCACAGGGCTCTCACATTTCTTGGCCTAAGTTTGCTTTTGTGTCAGGGTGACCAGTGCTCCTACCCACGGTCCCGGAGCCGAACAACTCTTGGTGGATTTGTTTGCTCGGAATGTTACATACCCTGAGGCGACTCGGACTCCGAATTTTTGGCGAAGAGGATTTGTACAGACGGGCTCGGCTCCGGCTCTCCCCCCTTCAATAGGATCGGCGCAGTGCGCCTGAGGGCAGGGTGACTGACGCAACGCGTGGGAGGCGGCGGTGTCCGACGGCCTGTTTCACCACGCCGCCCGACCTGCGGCAACGCTGCCCAGCGGGGCTGATCCCGTATTCGGGCCCGCCTCTCTGCCCAGTGCCCGGACTCCGACTGGTGACTCACTGGCCGTCTCCTTTTGCGGCGCTGGCTGCGGCGGCTCCACGGACAGCGCGCCGCGTAGGTGTTTCGGAGGTGCGGCCCGTGCCTCCGCTTATCCGGCCTCTCTCGTGGGTGGAGGTACGCTAAAGCTGTGGAAAGCGGGGCAGTGTGGAGCTGTCCCGCCCAGCTACCTGATTTGTGAACCAGGGGGACTTACTTCTCCTAAATTGCAGTCTCGACCGATTGTTTTAGCCCATGTTCCTGCTGAACGTGAGCTTAAACAAATATTTTCATATTCTTAGTAGGGAACCTCGATAACGTTCTATCGATAATGATAACATTACAAATCATCGCTAGCCTTTTTTGCACAGTGATTAAGTCTCACTATTGGCTCTGACCCCTCGGTCGCCACCAGGTCGGAATCCGTCCCCCATACGTAAAAAGCCGTTGTAACGCTGTTGAGGCGGTGTTGAAATCCAGGACGAGTGGACTTAGTGAACCTCTCTGCACTGTAACAGCTGCAACTATCATGCTCCCGGGCCGGGCGAACCCGCAGTGAAGCGAAGGCAATGTGAGGGGGTCCACGGATGAGGGAAACAGTCTAATATTTTCGTAAGAAGTGACCGATGTTGTCGACGGACCGCTTCTAATTGGTCCTGCTGGCGGTCTGGAGTGGTCTGGGGCGCCTTCGGCTTGCACTTGGTAAAAGGGAGAGCTTCTTTTGTCGTGAGTTGTGAACTAAGACACAGGTTTTGTGGCGCGTGTCTATAAACCAATATTGACTTGGTTCCTTTCACCCAAAGCTCTTTATATTAAGTTTCCGCACACTTAAAAGTTCAACTTAAAGCGTACTACGTCCGAATTTCAAACCATGTAGGAATCCCTTTCCATCTGGCAACGACTGTCATGTGATAAATGTTAACAAATTGATTGGATTTTGCCACGGTTCCTATAGATACGGTTCGGACATGACAGCCAGCTGACTGCCTGATTTGGCAGCACGTTGAGGATATGGCAGTATTTTGAAGGGTTTTGTTCAGATAACTCATTTTGTAGCATAAGGTAGAATGCAGCGTTTTGATTGGGTAATCGAAACGTTTGAAACGAATTCTGAAGGAATTAGCATGAAGTTCATTGTGGATTTTCCTTGTTATAAAAGCGCTTTAGAGACTAAAAGCTGCACCCAGAAGATAGCCTGATCAATTTTACATACCAAAAATAAAAATATCCCTTAAGCACCACTTCATTTTCCCACTGGCCCGTGCCCCAAACCCCTGCAAACCGTCCCATTGGAATTACATGTTAAATTTTGCTGCCAAAAACTGTTAGAACCGAAGTGGAACCTCAAAACCCCGATTCTGAGAAGTATCTCATGTCCCCCTGGGATTTTGCAGCGTTGCATGTCGCAAGCAGCCAGCTCGGTTCAGCTTCGTAATTACACGCGACGCTGAGGTTAAGCGAGCGTGGTAAAAAGGAGGCAATATTTTTTGTTTTGAGTGGTTGAAGGTGAAAACAAAAGGCTGCTTCCTGGATTAAATATATTTGGTCCATAAATAGTCCTGTTTAGAATTTCGACAAAGTGGTCCGTCAGGTGGTACCCACGCAGTGTATGTGGAAATGCCTTATCTACTGTTATCTTTTTGGAAGTATTCTTGCATGCTTTGGTGATGGATGAGCTGTATGCAGAGGCGTGAATTGGGGGCCATGCACAGGCAAAAATAATGATTGGGGGTGTCCAAATTTTAAACGAGGTCAATAACCACCATAATAACATGTGATAACATGATGTGCCTAAGGCCTTCCCATAGGTCTGTTGAAGATCATAAAACCAATTTAAAATCATTATAATTAAAACACGAAAATTTAAAGGATATTTTAACACTATATCAACGTTTGATTGGAGCTGCCCGGGCACCCCCAAAGGTGTAGAAATCCACAGCCCTGGCTGTATGGTGGGTTACTCGGCGTTTCTGAGACGTCTGGAACAGCCGCTGGATCGCCGGCCAACAACAGTGGCTTTATGTCACTGCGCAATGCGCACAGGCTCCGAGCCGGGAAAAGACAAGCCTACCTGTTGCAAAAGTATCGCTGAACACCTAGCGCGTGAAAGATATTTGGAAATTTCAGAGACACAAAGATGATGCAATAGACCAGAAGGGCTGAAGAATTTTCAATAATTGAACGTAACACCTACCAACGTGTCGAACCCCGTCGCTGCTGTTTAAAATCATTGGCGAGCCGTGGGAGCGTTGGTGTATGCCTTGACACCGTTGTATTTGATATTTATAACAACCTCGTCCGGGTGCGGCCAAGTCAAAAGCTGTCGTCCGCAATTTCACATGGAGTGTGAACAAGTAGGGATGCCATGCTCCGGTCGGGAATGAATATCAGATAAGGTGCAGCCTCGGAGTAGAACATTCCGCGGCAACATCATTAACAACGCGGTCTTTTGAAGTGAGGGTATCATGGCTGGCATTAGCCCAATGTAGACCATTTGGCCGGAGGGCTTTCGCGGTGGCGACGCCGTCGTTACCTCGATCCGATGGATTTACAACGCTGCTGGTATGGTGCTTGTTTTGGCCCGGCGACCTGCAACCTCTACCTTGCAGATTCCTTCCCATTTGGGTGTTGTCGTCTGTGTCATAATTTATGGGCCCCTTTTGGAAATATGGATTGCACACTGAAGTTCTGCTCGGGTCTGTTGGTCAATATAGATGGTGGTAAACCAGTCATAGAGGTCTGGTCGGAAAGTATCAGCCTACTCATTGCACGTTTGTGCTCTAACGTTTTGTAGATAGCGGTCATTTGAAGGACCCTGACAATATTTTTTTTGTATTGCGATTGTTTTTACAGTTGGCTCATACCTTCGCAAAATATTCCGTGCTATGAACAGTTCCGCATCGTATCAATTCATCCTCCGTCTCCATCCACGATTCCAACTGGAACGGATTTTTTTCGGCTGTGGGGAGCGGCTCTACTGCTGGGGATTGGCATGGTCGTCCGTTTTCCCTTTCATCACCAGTGATATCAGACACAGACAGCGCTCGCCGGGCCGGCCGCCTTTGCCGGCGGTCCAGGCCAGCCGCCCTGGTGGCCCCCCGATCGGCCCGTCGCCAATATTGAGCGTATCTGTGTGGCTGGCGGGCGGCCACGGTGGCTCCTGTTTCCGCCCCGCCCACGCGACGGCCGCCGTGTTGTGAGGCTGGGAAGATCTCACCTGGCTGTGCGTCGCGCCGCGCCCGCTGGAGACGGTGGGATACCGCGCCGATGAAAGCACACCGCCCGCCGTAACCCGCAGACGTGCGATATTGGAGGTCGGAGATTACTGGAGGCGCGGCATCAGATCGGCCCACCCGTCTTTGTCAGCTGAGTGTTTCGTTAACTGTTGATGTATGCCGTTGCCAAAATAGAGGCGGTGCATCCTGCCCGCCGCCGCCGCGTCGAGCTTGGCATGTGTGAAATGTTCCTCCGCTGTCGAGAACGCGGTGAGCCGCGGCCTCCACCAGCCCGTGACCCGGGCACGCCTCCAGGCCCAAATGGCACATTTGGGGGGCTCAAGTGGCACATTTGAAGAAGGAACCTCCCCATCCAGGCTAAAAGAGAACCCGGTTTTGGCGACCAAGCGTAGGTAATGAACATATTAAATTATATAGGCCGTAATTAAGTGCAGTACTGTATGTTAGAAGGGAGCTTTCACATCAGTCCTGTAAACATCGACGTATGACTTTCCCCGAGTATCTTTCTCTACCAAAGGTGTGCTAATGTTGATCTTTTCGGAGAAGCAGTGGCGATGGCGTGATATTTATGATCAGTGTGTGGCCAGCTGATGTGTCCATTAGATTAATGTCGTTTGGCAGCGGCGTCCGGCCGGACCGCCGACCGTGAGGGAGAATGTCACCTTTCATTAGCGTTTCGGCGGTGTTCAGTGTCGACTGCTCGCAGCGTCACGTAACGCAGCGCCGCCGCCCGGCCGTGACGGAGAATGGGCGTCTGCGTGTGAGCGTGCATCCCGGCCTGCGCGTCCCATTCCTGCGCCGCGCGGCGGGCGGATGGTCTGACAGCAGACACAGCCAGTGCGCTGCCGAGCCGACACCGCCAAATTCGCCACTCAACCTGGGCCTTGGCTTTGAACAGGACAGTGCAAAGGGCACCTCTTGAAAATAGTCTAGTGCTAGGCGGAGACGTTACCGCTGCTTGGGTTGGGATGTAGCTCACGTACCCCGGCACCCACCTGGAGATCCCCTTCGACATCCCGTGCGTGTCTCCCGATAACTCGGGTGTTGCCTCCTGGCGGCGTTTTCCGGTGCTGCGAGGCGAGCTGCGGCAGCCTCCTGCTCGGCATGCAGCTCCGCCCTCCAGGCTCCACGCGTTATTCGGCCCGAATTAGCCCGGCTGGCGTCTCTCCAGTGTGGCCCTGCCCCTGCGCCCTGTCTCCGGCCGGAAATCCAGTCTGGCGCCGGCTCGTCTCCTTCCCTTGTCCCGGGCTCTCTGGGCCAGCTCCGGCCAAGCCTCCCGGGCAGAAAACGCCACCCTCTGCCGGCACCGCCGCAAGCCGGCCGTTTGGAAAGCAAACACCGTTTCAGGATGGTCTCTCGGAATAAGCGGTTCGATGTGTTTCAGGAATGGGTCTGCTGATGTGGTTTTGATATGGCAAGACAGTTTGTGAGCTGTAGATGACTGGATGAGGCAAAGTTGTAACAGAAAATTCATACAAGGGACCGTAATACACGCATTTTTTATTGACGATCTATTGTCTTCATCTCGCCTCGACTTAACTGCACCATAACACAAAATATAAAACATGCAATACGGCGCTTGGAAAATCTCTCAAGGCCTAATGACTGATGACATCCGCCCACAACAATACAAAAGGTTAAAGGGTATACAATATACATGCGGTACCTTTCCCAGTCCTGATATCTGTCTTAACCGTAGCCATCCGCCCTCTCTCCCACTGCTCTTAGCTCTTCATCCTGAGTTTGACATATCTCGCAGTTCGCTCAGAACCCTGTTGGTCAGTTTGAGTACGAACCTGTGCGTTATTAACCTGGTGCCCCGCCTTGTCTGCATGTACCGTTCGGTGTGGTGGGGCAGTGCTGCGGCGCCTTCCCTGTGCTCGGCGCCGGCTCTGTTTCATCTGGCTCTGGGCTGGGTGGGTGGTGGTGTGTCGGGGGCGCGCTGCCCGGCCGGTTTACATGCACCACGGCGGCGGCGCTGTTTGGATGGGCGCCGCGTGCCAGCCGGCGGCGCCCGGCTAATCCCCGCGGGCAGCTCCGGCCCTCCCCTGTGCAGTGGTAGCCCATTAATCTGAGAAGTGGCCTGGCAACGACGGAGAGAAACACGCTGCCTTACTACTTTGTGGAGAGTTAGCCCTGAGTGTGATATTTTACCTTCCCAGGATTCTCAGCATCGGAACAAGAGAGCTTACCCTGAGCATGGGTGCCGGCAAAAACTCCGCGACGAAAACGTTGTTTTTGCATGCTACAAAAGGAAGGGTTTTGGCATTATCACATCGGATCAATATATTTTTCTCGGGAAGGAGATGTCCCTTGTGACTTTACGGTTGAAGACATTTTTCTTAAGATTTTTTCAGCTTGGTAGCTGGGGACTAATTTTTCCCTCTGGCTTGAAATGTTGATAGTGTATTTTATGACTCGTTCTTTCGTGCCTTTGTAGCCAGTTCGATCCCAAAATGCAACTGCTTTTTGCAAGTTTTTTTATTAAGTAAATTTAAACCTTGAGTAATTGCAACTGGACTCCTTTTAGTGAATGGCGGAGTGTTTTCCAAAAAATATAGGTACAGTTTTTCTTTGGAATGATCATTTTAAAGCATACGATCATCGTAATATCGCAAATTTTAAAATGAAGGTTCGCACTAATATGCAGCTGTTTGTAAATAGCCTCTCATCCATCCTGTTTGATGTGTGAAATGCTAAAGGTTTATCTGAATTCAAAATGTGTAGTTGTGCATTTGTGAATGTAATCACGTGCTCTCTACAATCCATGCTCAATAGTGTGATACCCATTGTCTTCACCGTTTGCAGGTGAGATCAGCGTTTGACAATCGTCCGGTAAAAGCCATCGGGCGTGATTTGAGACGTCACGGCTGGATGACAGTGTACCGATAACCGCTTCGGACTGGGTTGCAGGCGCGGCTGCAGTACTGGAAGTGATGGGCGCTGAGACGCCACACTCGCTACGCTGACGTTGGGAGCCGCCCGCGACGGCGGCCGGCGCCATGTCGCCCCCGCCGCCGCCCGCCTCCGAGCAGGTGCCGCCCTTCTTCTGTCGCCAGTGGGTGTTTACTAAGCTGCAGCAGTGCCTGCAGCACAAGGCGTCGGCCTGCGGCGGCGCTCTGCTGGTGGGCGGGGTGGGCACCGGTAAGACGGCGGTGTGTCGGGAGCTGGTGTGTCCGTCGACCTCCTCCGGCCGCCAGCTGATGCTGCACCACCGCCTCCTGGCACACCACTTCTGCCGCGCCGAGCTGGCCGCCTCGCTGAGACCAGCCGCTTTCATCCTGGGCCTGGTGGAGCAGCTGTCTTGTTCGCCGCTGGTGTCCGGCTACGCGGAGAAGCTGCGCGACCCGGACATCGCGGCGGTGCTGACGCCGGCTTTCTGTAGCCGCCGGCCGGAGGAGGCGCTGCGGCGGGCGGTGTTGTTCCCGCTGCTGGAGCTGGACGGGCCGCCAGCGCCGCTGCTGCTGCTGGTGGACGCCGCTGACGCCGCCGATGGAGTGGCGCAGCTGCTGGCTGCCCATCACCACATGCTGCCCCGCTGGCTGCTGCTGGTGGTGACCTGCCGCCGCGCCAGCAGGCACGTCACCCGGCTCTTCAGCGGCTTCCGCAAGGTGAGCGCCGACCACTGCCGGTCCGCCTGCCCGCTTTGTGTGTACCTTTGTATCGGACTCAAGTTTCCGTCGCGCAACCGATTGTGTGGGAATGTCTGCCTGGTGTATGGCATCGATTCAGTTTCTAACCGTTTCTTTCCAGTCCACTGTGGGGTCTTTTGCACCCCTTAGCTTCGCTTACAGTCTCTTTTTTTGTTTATCTTAGGTGTTTAATCCTCTTCAAGTTGTGACGTGCGTTCTAAAGCGAATCAGCTGTCTCCACTGGCGTCCTCTGTGACCTACAGATCTCTCTGGACGATCTCCGCAAGGCGAACGTGGTGACGGACCTGCAGCAGTACATCCTGAGTCGCCTCGAGCGTGAGCCAGCACTACGACAGCACCTCAGCAACGAGACCGCCGAGATGCTCAACCAGCTGCACATCAAGAGCGCCGGCTGCCTGCTCTTCTTGGAGAAGGTGCTCAACGGTGTTCGTGAGGGGTTCATTCTTCTGCGTGAGGTGCGAGAGATCCCCGGGACTCTGAACGGCCTGTATCTGTGGCTCAGCCAGCGGCTGTTCACCAAGAAACACTTCCACAAGGCGTTGCCGGTGCTTAACGTGCTGCTGGCCGCGCTGCGCCCGCTGCCGGTGCCGGTGATATTCGAGTGTGTGCGGCTGAAGCACAGTGCTGTGACGCGTCAGGACTTTGAGCGGCGGCTGGCCGTGCTGGAGCGGGTCACTGTGAGCGGTGCCGACGGCGGCCTCAGCCTCTTCCACCACAGCTACGCCGAGTGGCTGACCGACGTCAAATACTGCACGCAGCGGTTCCTGTGTGCGACCCGGCGGCGGGTCACGGCCAGCTGGCGGCGCGGCTGCTGCGCTGCGGCCGCCAGCTGCTGCCGGCCGAGGTGCACCAGCTGGCGGCCCACCTGGTGCACATGTCGCCGCCGCTGCCGCCGCTGCAGCTGGCGGCGCTGCTGCTCTGGAGCGGTGCCGAGGTGGAGACCTGTCTACAGGACGGCCAGCCGCAGCAGGCGGCCGCGCTCCGGCTGCTGCTGGAGGCCGGAGCTGAGGAGGTGCCGCTCAGCTCCCCGCCACCGCACAGTCGGCAGCCCAGCGAGGAGCCGGAGCTGCGGCCCTCTGCCGACACCCCCGCTGACGACGCCGCCGTCGCTGCTGATGACGACGATCCGGACCCTGGCGGTGCCGAAGGCGACCAAGAGGACGCGGCAGAGGGCGGTGCGGAGGCGTGCGGCGCGCTGGAGGGCTCCGAGGACGGCCGTCTGCTACAAATGTACCTGTCGCCGGGTGACGCCGGCACCGACGAGCGGTCTCTGCTGCTGTCGGCGGCGCAGCAGGGCGACGCCGGGCTGGCGCAGCTGCTGCTGCGGCGCCACGTCGACTGCGACGCCAGCGACGCCGCCGGCCAGACAGCGCTGTCGCTGGCGGCGCGGCACGGCCACGCCGAGGTGGCGGCTGCCCTGCTGTCGGCCGGCGCGGCGCCCGACCGGCCCGACGGGGACGGCTGGACTCCGCTGCGCTCCGCCGCCTGGGCCGGCCACACCGACACGGTGGCGCTGCTGTTGACGGCCGGCGCTGCCGTCGACAGCGTGGACGCCGAGCAGCGGACCGCCCTGCGCGCCGCCGCCTGGGCCGGGCATGACGATATCGTGGCGGCGCTGCTCGCCGCGGGCGCGGACGTGAACGGGACTGACCGCGAGGGTCGCACGGCGCTGATCGCAGCCGCATACATGGGGCACGTGGATATCGTCCGGCGGCTGTTGGACGCCGGCGCGGATATTGATCATGCCGACGGAGACGGCAGGACGGCGCTGGGCGTGGCGGCGCTGTGTGTGCCTGCCTGCGAGGGCGCCGGCCGCGTGGTGGCGCTGCTGCTGGAGCGTGCGGCTGATGTGAATCACGAGGACCGGGAGGGCATGACGCCGCTGCTGGTGGCTGCGTTCGAGGGGCACAGGTGAGTGGCCCGTGTGGTGTTACTGTGCCGCTGCACCGTTCATCGACGGGTTAGTGCTGTCCATGGCTCGTACCGTATAATCCATGCTGTGTGGTACGGTTTGTCGTTTAAACTGATGCAGCATGTCGAAGACAGGTTTTCGCGGGACCGGATGCAACCTCCCTGCCGTTTGTAACCCATCACCGCCGGGGGGACCGATCAGACCCCCCCCCACCCCACCCCCGGTTTTTCGCAAATGATTCTGAGCTGATTCAAATGGAACGCGCGTCGCTTCGCAAGTATTTAGGGCAATCAATTTGACAATTTGTGACCAGTGTGGAACTGTTTGCCAGAAGAGGGTTTTTTGCCGCCAGCCGGTTTTAACCGGTTAAAACCAGCAAAAAGTGGCAAAAACTATTCGGGGCCGAATTCTCCTTTTTGTCGTATAATGGACCTTTGGTGCATACAATAAGCGTTACCGACAAAATGCTGCGAGGTTCACTGTATTTTCGGTATTCGGAACGACTTCTGAGCTTAAAGGGAATGTGGCACCTTCACAACGTGATTATAACTGAGATAGCCAAGTTGTAAAGCAGGTCGGAAAACCCGGTACTTCATATTTCATTTGTCTTGGAACTCGATATTTCCGTAGAAAAAAGCTAAAACCTACCTGACACCAGCCTCCCTCAGCCCCCCGTCGCCGGCGACCATTGTTGTGAGCTACTGGTGTGACGACATATGCTGACGTCACGATGATCATCAGCCAATCGAAGCCCTTGAAGCGTTTCAAGTATGGTAGTGGTTGCCAGATCGTGACATCATCCACAGGCTGATATTTATTTGTTTTTCTAGAGGAGTATTTTTAAAAACCAAATATTGAGCTTATTGTACATTTTTTCAGAGAAATCATCAGTGGTTTCATTATTTTTGACTAAAAGTACGCCTAATTACACTAAATTCCAGGATTCGACCAAGGTGCCACATTCCCTTTAAGGCCAGCAAAAACACTGCGGATCACGTTCCACCCACAGTTCAGCTACATGTCTCTGATGGTAGCTAAATCAAACTGCGGCGGATTCTGATGCCTGGTAGACAGGCTAGACAAACCAGATAAGAAAGTTATTTTCTTATTTTGGCATATCTATAGAAAGTCACTTATCTTCTACCCAGATTTCAGTAATCCACCTTCAGCCCAATGGGAGGTTTCTCAACACCCCTCCCCTTCGGTCTCGGCTCCTATTTGGCTTTGGGATCTCGGCTCCTATTGGGGATAGCGAAAAACACACAAGGTGGTATTAGCCCATGAAAAATATTGTGAAACGATATCGTAACGTTTTGGCTCAGGTCGACCTTGAGGTCATGACAGGCCAAAATGTGTCTGGCTAAGGAAGGTTTTTATGGCCCCAACATCTGACTGGCTTGCGTAAAAGCCTATTTTTAGGCACCGTTCGAATGTTAATAGTACAGGATGTCGAATGATGCATAACATAGCACCCTTGTCTTCTAAGCCACCGGTCCAGGGTTCAAGTCCCGGCGGAGCCTCTGAATAAGTCGATCTGATCCCCAACACTCTCCCAACAGTGTGAGAGTTGGCGACGCCGTATGACCCGGGCAGTTGATGCGTCGTTAAACCCCAACAATTATAACATGATTATTATATGTCAAAATATAAAAATGGTCTGATCAAATTTATCCAAAAATCCAAGGTCGCTTTTTTCTAACATGGCCAATATGTGGATCAATCATCTTGCAATAACAACATAAACGTAGTAGCATCGAAACAAAATATCTGACTCCTTTTATATGGAAGTTATTGACCCGAGTCTGGAAATCTGCTTACGTCTCAGATGACCTGTCAAAGGTCACAAGTCAAAACCTATGACGAACCCTGGAAATGACCTAAGATACCACGATATTTAGAATAGCAAGCTATTCCAAGTCGTATCTGCGGATTGTAAATTTTTTGCCTTTTCCCATTTTCCCCATGATTTTCAATGGAGAGGTAATGAGAGGTACCCACATCTGATCCTAGGTCATAGATATCGAAAATCCCGTTTACAAGATTTCTGACGCTTGTTGGGGTTATTATGTGATGTGAATCTTCGATCAATACAGATATTCTCATAAGTGCCAATTGAAGCATTTTTGGAGATGAGGGCACTGGACCTAGCCTGGTGATCTGACTGGAGGTGACTTAAACCCGAAATTTTGATAGTTGAGCATTCAACCAAGGATAAGGTGTGCCAAGTATGGCGGTGTTCCGAGTCCCGTTTTTTACACCGTCCGCTTCCCCCACTAAGGGCTTGATTAAAATGGCATCCTCTAGATTCCATATTATATTCTTTATCTGACGTCTTCTATATTCTAGCTTCGATTCACTTTCGACTAAGGCAATGCTTAAAATGGCATCTGACATCCTCTAGATTCTAGCTTCGATTCCGCCAGCCACCGACCTGACCGAACTAATATGATATCTTGGTTAGTAAAATTCACCAGGCCACCCTAGCTTAGTGGTAATTTACAACCAGTCAAATTATAACACGCCGATAACCAGCTTTGGACGATATGCCACTGCCGACGTCATTGCTGGTGTGACTGCAAGCCACGTAAGTCTACCGGCAGAGGAACACGGTTTGGGCTCCTCGGTGCTCAATACATTTGTGGCGTCAGTTTAGAACATAATTCCGCACGGCACAATCGCCGTTTCCTCGGTATAAACAAAACTTCAGCGGCGGCATTCTACAGCCGGTGTCAAAAGGCAACGGCCATTACCTGTTTGCGCCATAAGCCACTAGCGTTCGTATTTACCGAAATGCACTCCTGCGAAGCAGCTGTCTATGACTGACTTTCAGCTGACAGTAGCCCTGAGGCGAGAAATTCGTTATATTTTTCATACAAAAATATTTTCTCCAAACAATAATGAAAAATCATACAAGTTTCCGCACAACGATCACAATTCATGTATCTGCCATTTTTAATATACATTTTTTACTGGGTCTATAGTCAATTTATTCCTCGTTCTTATCCAAATTGAAAGCGATGCGACCTTCACACATCAAATGCATACATAGATACCTGAAGCCGCCCATTTAGCTGTATTCTTGTCTTTCAAACCCAAGGACAAAAAATGACGACATGGAATACATCTGGGAAAATGACGTTAGAAAGTGACTTTATACACGACTTTATGACTTTATAATGATTTTATAAGCCTTTTGATGGCTTCTGAAAGCCAATTTGGTTTGAATGGCTGATTAAATTTACATTATAATATAGAATAAAAGAGCACTGAAGCATCTGAAATCACAACATGTCAAGTGTTAACGCCAGAAGTTCCCGCAGGGGACCAATTTTCATCTGCCGGACCTGTTGGCACCTGCTGACTGGTCCGGCACATGGATAATTGGGTACGGGATGTGACGACACCCGCGACCCCAGCTGGCAGGATGGGTTTCGCCCCTCGCCTTCGGGCGAGAGGCCAAATCGAAACTGCCATCCTCATCCTTTCTTAGCCCTCCTAACTTCAAATCCCACCCTCTCCTTGTTCCTTTTCCTCTTTTTTCCTTATTTCCTTGTGTATCCATGCCTTTCCACCCGTATCCTTTCTGTCCACTCCTAAATACCCCTCCTATCCACTGTCCGCGATGTCTAGCCCGGCGTGTCTCCGTGGGTGGCGGGGATGTGTGCACTATTGCTCGTCTTGAGTGTGGACATCTCGGTCGCGTGTGGCGCGCGGCTGGGCTGGACAGCGCAGACCGACCCGCTTCTTACCCACCTTTTCCCAGTGTCATGGGCGACCCCGCACGTGCCTATGATTCCTGGATGGTCTGGGTGCATGTAGGCCTCCGGCTCGTGTGGCTGACGATTGGATCCCTCTAGTCGCCGGCCTTGCGAGCCGGGGGCTCGCTTCTCTTGGACCAGCCGGGAATCAGTTGTGACGAGCAGGTGGTAGTCGCCTGCTCCGATGAGGCCTTGTGGGGGCGCCTGTCTTTTTAAGGTGAGCTGCGCACCGACCCGTACCCCGAGATGAAGGAGTCCTGGTAGTTGAGCTGAGGTAGGCGCTGTTTTGGTTCGTATGCCTCTAGCAACACTCTACTTTGGTCTGGATTTCCGCAAGGGCGGGGAACTCTTGAAGGCATCGGCAAGAGTAGCAGCATTTTAAAAGTCTGCCGGCCTTTGGTGGGGCTGGGCTGTCCCTCCCTCCTTTGGTGAGGTCCCGACTTCACCCTGGGAGGGAGGGGTGTCCGCGCCCCGCCCGGGGTCGTCCAGGCTAGGTGCAAGGGGGGTCGTCGTCGGGGCAGGGGGGGTTTGGTGAGTCTCCCTCTCCCCTCTGTAACGGCGGCGTTTCCCCCGTATAACCAGCCCGTGCGTCGTCTCGCCTCGTAGCACCCTCGTCGGAAGGGGGGGCGCACGTGGCTGGTGGAGCCTTATGATTTTCCTATGGACTCTTCAAACTCCACAAACCCCTCTCACCACCTCCAGCAGGAGGCTAAAATCTCCCAACCCTCTAGAGGAGAAGGGACTGCGCGAACACTGACACCTAGTTCGCGTAAAACCATCTCTCAGCCGTCCTGTCCTCGTGTCCTAGTAATGCGAGGTCTGGACACATCGCTGGCATCTCTATCACCCTTCAAACGAAAGGAGGCACTTTATAATCTAGGGAAAATAGAAAGATGTCAAAAACTACGCGACGGGTCTTTGGAGGTAGAATTTGCGCACACAAAGGATGCGGAGCGTGCACTCTTAGTCTCTGAACTATCATTTAGTAGGAAGGAAGGGGGAACCAAAAAGACCTGTAAAATCGCAATCTCGGCAGAGGCACACAGAACAAAGAACTTTAGGAAGGGCGTGGTCAGTAGTCAGGAGCTTAGAGGACTGTCTGAGGAAGAGATCGTGGAAGGACTTGAGGACTTCGGAGTTGTAGAGGTGCATAGGATTCGAAGGAAAAGTGGAGAAATAATGCTAGACACAGACACTTTGATACTTACCTTTGACACAGATGAATTACTGAAGCACATATTTGTGGGATACTCACGTCACACCCAACATATAACGCAGTTTTCTCGCGGAACATGCTACGGCTGTTTGTGAACGTGCAAAGAGGAATCCCACTGGGCGTACGCGTCCAACGTTTCTCGGCCGAAAGTGGTATCCAGCCGAGTGTTGCGACTCATAGCGAGCTTTCAGACATCTCTATTTGGGAACTTATCTGCCCAAAAACCGAGATGACTCTCGCAGGGAAAACCAAATCCGATACTATCCCTACTGAATTTAAACAATTGGCGCTCGAACACATCGCACAGTATGCAGATCATGTGTCGTTCTACACTGACGGATCAAAAACTGATGTTGGATTGGGATGCGCTTTTGTTACGGATACAGTAACAAGAAATTTCTCACTTTCATCTTTTGCATCGGTTTTCACCTCTGAACTCACCGCCTTGGATAAAGCTCTATGCTTTATCGAAGTTAGTGATGCCACGAAATGCGTTATTTTCACCGATAGTCTTAGCAGCATTCAAGCTGTGAGTGGTTTCAACCCAAGTGATGGACTTGTTTTAAACATTGTCCTGCGCTTAACCCGCCTCGCCAGACTGGGAAAGTATGTAACACTCTGCTGGATCCCAAGTCATGTTGGAATACAATTGAATGAAGTCGCAGACGCAGCGGCCCGACGTGCTTCCCGTAGGCCCTGCAGGCGTGCGCAACGAATCCCCCCTAGAGATTTGTACCCATATATATGTACTCACCTTCGCAGTGTATGGCAAGAACAATGGAATGATATAATAAATAACAAGTTGAAAGTTATCAAACCTGAGATCGGTGAATGGCCATCCTCGCTGCGGCCTAACCGCCGTGAGGAGGTGGCGTTGTGTCGATTGCGGACTGGCCACACGCTGGCCACTCACCGATACCTGTTATGCGGCGAACCTCGACCACAATGTCAGCGATGTGCGGCGCCCCTGTCGGGCCGACACGTGTTAGTCTCGTGCCCGGAATATGCTAGACACAGGTCTTTGCATTTTGGCGTGCACCGGCAGGAGTCCACACTTTTAGAATTGATCGGCCGTGACTCCAGTATGGTTGAACGGGTGCTGTCCTATCTTAGAGACATTGACTTTACGATAATATTTGATCCTGGTTAAAAGCGTGTGTTGTGGTAGTCAGCCGCGCTGATAGGCGCCTGGCGCCGATTTGGCGGGTCCTCCCTTTCGCTCCGGGGCCTTTCAAGTCTCGGAGCGACGGGGAGGGCCTCCGTTAGACGTCGGGCTTAGGTCCGGCGCCCCGCCCCTGGGTCCGTTGGTGCGGGGTGGGCGCCGGAAGTGATGCCCCGGCGCCCCACGCCGGGCGCCTGCCGGAACGGCAAACCTGTTTGATCTGTGTTCATGTATCCGTGCAGTGAGAACCATAACTACGATGTGAAAGAATCACTATTTAATGTAAATATTATTTCGCTTTAGACGAGACTTTACTTTCCCCTAAAGACAGACAAAATTATAAGCTTTGACGGCAGAGAAGTGTTCTGGGCGCTATATGACCTCGCAGGTTGGCGCCCCCTAAAACCCAATAATCAATCAATCAACGCCAGAAGTGATCCTTACAATCACACATCATGTCCTTACATTGGCATTCCACAGAAATATTAACTAATTCTTAGCTCTTTATAGTTTTTGCTACTTTTTGCCACCTGGGTTTTTTCCAGCCGGGCTTAACCGGAAAAACCCAATGGATTAAGCCGCTTTCAGCCGGCGACTGCCAACCCTGGCCTGCTTGTGACCATAAATTAACATCAGGTCAGGTCAACTAGTGATGACGTCATTTCTAAACCCATGTAAGGTGATTCTGTTCTTTTAAAATGAGACTGACAAAACCAGGGTGTAACTCGGCTTCTAGAAGACGTAGATCAAATTTCTAAACATCATTCGAAAGCTCTTGAAACAGGAATGTGCATACTGTCATCCATTTTAAGGCAGCTCAATGCCAGAGTCGACAGCGATCACCGCCCCTCAGGGGACAGATCTTCACTTGCCGGATTCGTCCGGCAGGTAAAGATTGGAGCAACGGGGTGTGACGCGCCCGGGCCCCAGTCAGCCTTGGGAGGCACTTTGTTGCATCGCCGCGGATACATCTTTTCTAGCCCTCCGACGGCCGCCGCCTCTTCCGACTGCGGTCGGTTAGAGTTGGCGTCTGAGGTCGGTGGCTCTGGTGATGAAGTCCGCGGCGATGCTGATGGCTGCCTTACGGGCCCTTTGTTACCTGGTCGGTAACCGTATGGGATCGGGTCAGTTCTGTCCTGCACCTCCCAGTATGTAGCTCTTGTTTGTTTTTGTTTTCTTATTTTGTTGATTATTTTTAGTTCCTATCCTCTTTCTATGCTTTAGTTGTTGATTCCACAGTTATTTGCCTTCTTCGGCATTTTATGAGTGTGAGGCGCCCACTCGAGGCCTATCTCGAGCCCCGGCGACGAGGTTGACGGAATCCTGGGGGGGGTTGAGGTCCCCCTCGGGCGGGTCAGTCCCGAGGGCTCCAACACGCCCCCTTTGGCCCAGATATCTCGATCCAACCAGGGGTAAGCCGTCCGTAGGCTGCCGCGGGCGGCCTAGCTACGCGGCAGTGTCTACGGGCACTGTCGCTCGGTCCAGCTGGGCAGGGGGGTTTATGTTTCGGGCGTGCGGCGCGGCGCCCTTCGCGGTGGGGACTGTGATAGTTCTTGCCGGGCGCGACGCGGGTCGGGGTTTCGGAAACCGTCGATTTGCGAGACTCCGGCCTGTTGCGCGCGCCTGGTGGACCGCAGTCTCCGCTGCGTGAGGGCTGCCGCGTTCTGCGTCGTCCCGACTCATGACCCTGCCGGCACACTGGGCTGACGGCGTCAAGGGGGTGGGTGCGTTCTGATCGGAGGGGTTGTGTGAGTATCTCTCGCCCCTCTGAGACGGGCGCACCTGCCCCCGTAGGCACTGTACCAGCCCCTGGGCCCAGCTATGGACAGCTGGCAACCCGGGGGGCCGAAGGTAAATTCTTTTTCCATGGCTGCACCTACTCCACGCTCTTCCGGATTGACCTCAGGCACTACGACCCCCGCTCCGAACTTGACCACCGCTGTTACTGCTCCTGATACCGCTGATACGATGGATCTTACTGTTGACCGACCCCCTGCGCGAACGGCCACTGACCTGGAAACCCCTTTGACTTTCGTCATACAGGTCAAGGATAGCTCAATGAAACTGAACCCATTCCAACTGCACGGCGCTCTCGAGGGCTACAAGCGCAAGCACACCTACCGATACAGAGACGGAAGGATCGAAGTGGAGATGGGGGACAAGCTGAGTTCCAGCAAGCTTCTGAATACAACCTCATTGCAAATCCGTACGGCGAACAGGATGCTGTCAGTCCCAGTCAGTGTGTCCCCACATTACACGAAGAATCACTCTCGCGGTGTCATCAGTTGTGCGGAACTACGTGACTCTACTGACGAGGATGTGCTCGCAGGGCTAAGAGACCAGGGAATCACTGAAGTGAAGAGAATCCTTAGGAGAGGGGATGGCCAAAGCATAGATACTGGCACCTTTTTGCTAACGTTCTCGGGAACAGCTCTTCCCAAGAAGGTGCGAGTCGGATGGATATCCGTCAAAGTGCGTGCATTCCTGCCCACCCCTACTCGCTGTTTTAAGTGTCAGAAATTCGGCCACATCGCCAGCAGCTGTAAGGCCAAGAGCGCTGCGGACGATGTTCTGCTACCGAACACAACTCTGCCAACTGTGATGCCACACCCAAATGCGTAGGCTGCGGGGGTGACCACGAGGCATGGAGCCGATCCTGTCCCAGGCTGACTGAGGCAAAGGAGGTACAGAAAAAGAAGGTGTCACCTCCTCCCAAGGTAGCACCGACCCAGACACCCCAGGCCCCCAGGCGTGCTCCTGTCCCCACTAGCACGTCGTACAGAGACGCCCTGGTGGGAGGTCAGTCCGGCGCCCCATCAGCTGAAAACCCCACACAGTCCGACACTGCACTCAACCTAGATTCCAACATATGCCAGCTAACAGACCTTTCCCTCCGCTAATTCCTCTCACTGATCTCTGATCTTCTGTCACACAGATCGGCTGAGTCCCGCACCATATCGGTGGGCTGCTCTGACACAGGGGAAAAAGCAACACAAACTCCACTCCCGGAGCGCTACGATGTTGCTGTGGGCACGGACCCCCTTGAATCTGAGGTCCCCAACGCTGAGGCGGCCAGTCAGGCCGGCCCCCCAGACAGCGAGCACTCACAGGAAGTATCTGGCAAGCGAGCCCGAGAGGACTCGCCAACCCAGCCACATATTCCCCAAGGTCCGGCTGCACCGTCTGCGACGACGGAGTGCTCCGTACCCACGCTCAGTAGAGCTGACCATCCTCAGGCGACCGAAGCCAGAGAATCGGTAAAAACACCAACACAACGCGTTAAAGAAACTACAAACAAAGAACAACAACAAAATAAAAAGTGTAAACTCGTGACCACAGCAACAATGGGGAAAGTAAACTCCCAAAACGACCAAGGTACAGGCATGCCCCCGCCACCAACCCCCTCTCCACGGCCGGAAATTCCAGCCGTCACGAAGACACCGCCGCGGTGTAGCCCTCAGACTGAGGAAGTCTATCGCAGCTATCTGAGCGTTAACCCCACGCTACCTCAGCACAAACTAACAAACTCCTCAGACCAGAGGCAGAGCTGCGAAAGAGGTCGCTCAAATTCGCTAACACTGGACCGCGGGGATAGGTACCGCTCCCAATCAAGAGAGCATGCAAGGCGCCCTATTTCAAGGGAAAGGCTGCAGGAGCGACGCACTAGTCACTCCCGCACAGAGATGCTGAGCGGGGGTGTGCCGTTTCAGGCGCCCAGTCACCAACAATGAACATGACAAATATTAATTACGGACTCCTTTTACTTACCACTTTCACTCTGATGACAACTTTCCTGCCGTGGAATATGCGGGGATTTAGAGCAAACACGAGTGACCTCCAGGCGCTGATAGCCGCCAAAACTCCCGTTGCAGTTGCACTACAAGAAACAAAATTACAACAAAACCACACATGTAACATACACCAGTACAAAACATATCGCTACGACGTTCCCACCACCTCTGTCGCCCACGGAGGAGTAGCCCTTCTTGTTCATTATAGTACCCCCTCAATTGCATTCCACCTACACACTGATCTACAGGCATTAGCAGCGACTGTCGACCTGAATGACATCAAATTAACAATTGTTTCTGTGTACATCCCTCCCGCCGAGGCGTTCCCCGTTGGTGCATTTGAGAATTTAGTGAGGCAGTTGCCGAGACACAATATCATTTTAGGCGATTTTAATGCATATAATACCGTTTGGGGCTGCCCACACTCCAACCGACGTGGAAGACGCTTAGAGGATGTAGTTCTACGTAATGACCTGTGCATTTTTAACACTGGCGACCCCACTCACATTGCACTACCGTCAGGAGCAACATCCGCCATCGATTTGTCACTTTGCTCTTCATCAGTAGGCGATCGTTTCAGTTGGCGCACCCGCTCGAACCCGTGCGGGAGCGATCATTACCCGATCTGGCTCTGGTCCCAGACTCCTCATCCAGGATTGAGGACACCGCACTGGAACCTTAAACGTGCAGACTGGGAGGGTTTCACAGCCGACTGTGCTTTCGATTTTACCCCGGACTGGGACGAAACAGCAACAACTTTTTACAATGCAATACACTTCCGATTAGTCGACACAGCTAATACCTATATCCCCAAAACAAGCTCACTCCCCCGCCGTATCCCTGTACCGTGGTGGAGCGATGAATGTAAAAAGCTATCAATGAACGACGACGATGTTTCAGAATGTTTTCAAGACGCCCAACAACAGACAAATTAATACGATTCCGACGCGCCAAGGCTCTTGCGCAACGGATTGTTCAAGACGCAAAGCGAAGGTCGTGGAGAGCATACATCGACACCATAAATAGACTTACACCACTGAGTACAATCTGGCGCCGAGTACATCGCCTATCCGGCCGTGGTTCTGCTACATCGCTGCCAGTGCTCTCTGGCCCCAGTAGCAACATCACCAACCCTGTAGATGTCGCAAAAGCGTTCGAAAGGGCCTGGACCGCCCGATGGCCCCGACCCCAGGTTCAAACGGTACAAACAGCAGAAGGAGCGCTTTCCAGTAAATTTTAGCTCAGCAGAACAATCGGAATTTAATGACCCTTTCTCTCTTGGAGAGCTTCGAATGGCACTCTCACGGGCGAGCAGCACAGCCGCCGGTCCAGATACCATACATATTGACATGATAAGGCACTTCAACGAAAGGTCGCTCGTTGCACTGCTGGCTTTCTTCAACTCGCTCTGGATCTCGCACGATTTTCCTAGTTCATGGAGAGAGGCCACTATCATTCCAGTTTTAAACCCTGACAAGGACGGCAACGACCCCTACATTACAGACCCATTGCCCTGACCTCAAGTGTATGTAAACTAATGGAACGCATGGTAAACGCACGCCTGGTGTGGTATTTGGGAACCTCCGGTTTTTTCTCAAATGATCAGTCTGGGTTCCGTGCAGGCCGGTGCACAATGGATCACCTTGTCTCGCTAGACACCTCAGTCCGTCCTTCGTTGTCTTCCAAGCAACATGTCTTCGCCGTCTTTTTCGACATTGAAAAGGCCTACGACACGGCCTGGCGACACGCAATACTAGAGAAAACCAGACAAGCCGGTGTTAAAGGTCACATGGGTTACTTCATTGACAATTTTATGAAGGAACGGAACTTCAGAGTGAGGGTGGGCAACTCCTTGTCAGACAGCTTCTGTCAGGAGGGTGGCGTAGTCCAGGGTGGGGTTTTAAGCGTGACCTTGTTCGGGATTTTAATCAATGACATCTGCAGCGCTCTAAAACCGAGAGTCGAGAAATCCCTGTTTGTAGATGACTTTGCGGTGTGGGTCAGCACCTCCACGTCTGTTTCAGCCCAAAGACAACTTCAGACATGCCTTGACCAGCTATCTGAGTGGAGTATGAGAAACGATTTTAAGTTTCCGACCGAGAAAACTGTGTGTGTGCACTTTTGCCGCCGCCGCTCATGCCCTGATATTAGCCTCCGACTGTACGGCAGGAGAGTGCCTGTCGTAATGCAGACAAAATTTCTAGGGATGACACTGGACAAACGCCTTACATACGCCACTCACATATCACTGCTCCGAGACAAGTGTTTCAAACATATGAACATTCTAAAAGTAATATCCCGCACATCATATGGAGCTGACAGAACCACCCTTCTCCGGCTGTATCGCGCCTTCATTCGATCTGTTTTAGATTATGGATCGCCTGTATATGACAGGGCCCTGAACAGCGTGAAACAGCCCCTGGACGCTGTCCACCATGCGTGTGTGCGTTTCGCGACAGGCGCATTTCGCACCTCCCGGAGAGCCAGCCTGCTGGTGGATGCAGACGAGCCTCCTCTGGACCTGAGAAGAAAGCGCCTTAGCCTTATGTATGCTGCCAATATTAGGCAATACCCAGAGCACCCAGCATTCAGGTGGATATTTGAGCCTTCCCTAATACAATCATTTTCAGAAGGACGGGTCAGTTCCTGTAAAGCGCTATGCATGCGGATCTCAGAGTGGGTACAAGAATCAAACATAGACTTCAGCGCGATAACAAAGAAGCGCCCCCAACGTCCCGAGCCTTGGCGACTTGCCCCTGTCGAGTGCGACACAAACCTGCTACGGTTCAATAAAACCACAACAGCACCTGCAGAGCTGCAACAACTAGTACTGGAATTAATTGATACATATGCAGGATACGCTATCTACTACACTGATGGCTCTAAAGGGTCGGATGGAGCCGGATGCGCCTTCACAGGCATGGGATCGTGCCAGAGTTTTAGCCTCCCACGAGCAGTCTGTTTTTACTACAGAACTTTACGCAATCTTCAGAGTTTTACGACACTTACGCCACGGCTCTGAGACCCGAGTTCTCATAGTGACAGACTCTGCCAGCTCGTTGGCAGCACTTCAGTCGCACCAACCAGCATCATCCTGGCTTGTTCCAGCGATTAGAAGGCTATTGACAGCTCTTTTTACGCGAGATATGACTATCAGATTCCTCTGGGTTCCAAGCCATGTTGGGGTGCCTGGAAACGAGAGGGCAGACGAAGCTGCTAAAGTAGCATGCGCGCAAGAAGATACCTTTACTTAAAGGTACGTTCAAGAGGGATTCCTTCACGCCCGAGTGACGTCACGTGGGCGTGGAGGAATTCCTTCACCGTTGGGCCGTGTGTCAAACTGTTGCTAATGGCACTGCCCGCTTACGAATTTGTGAGAATACACCGCAATTAAGTTTGTCCCAAATGCAATAAATAAGCATTTCACCTTCGATTCTGGGCCTGTTTCTGCAAAAAAACTGGATATATAATCATTAAATTTTCCCATGATATATGCTACGAGGTGTGACGTCACATCCGGGATCTGCGCTTGCTGTTGGAGGGGGCTGGCATGCGTGCAGCCTCTGATGCATCGATTTAATGTTCCCGCCAGTGACCTGAAAGCCGAATTTAACGAACTCTTGAGAGTGGAATGGCAGACAAGATGGGAAGCAGAACCTAGCTGCACACTTAAACGTCTTCGGCTAAGAATAGGGAAATGGGAATCCAGTAGTTGGCGGAGCAGAGGAGAGGAGGTGTCGTTGCCCAGGTTACGAATAGGGCACACATACGCAACACATGCTCATTATCTGACTGGCTCCGACCCAAATATTTGCTCTTACTGTAGAAACCGGCTGACTCTCGAACATGTGCCCGATGCTGCCGCTGGCTGTGAACAGATTTGTAGAATCCGCAGCAGATTCTTCCTATCAACACCGTTGGCTAACTTGCTCGGTGACAGTGCAGCTGTAGACATCCGTAGTGTCCTACAGTTTTTAAAGGAAATCAAGTTCCAGATTATATATAACCCACGCCAAACCAGCCATACCTAAAAACCTACAGCTCTATCATTAACTAGCTGCATGTAGACACGCTGTGCAACCCGACCCACTACATGCTTTTCGCCATAACTCAACCAGTGATCCACTGGAACTGATTTAACCCTATAACGATGGGCACATATAGCCTCAGCAGCTGACGTGCCCGAAAACCCCAATCATCATCAGGCAGCGATCACCGTTTTCGAATTTGTTTGTGGCTATAACTTTTGAACGAAACAAGATAGTCTTAAATTTGGTGACACAGTAATGAGTATAACCCAAGGATTCGAGTGATTTGCAACATGACCTTGAAGGCCATTATTTGACTTTGACGTAAGGTCAAGGTCTTAATGTGGCCTTACAAAGTCATGTCGTATATGACTTGAATCCTTGGGTGAAAAAATTGATGTATTTTTTTGTTCTAGGTCTCATGGTTCGATCCCGTGTTATAAGTGATTTTCTAAATGGGTCTAAATTTGACCCGTTTTGGCCCACTGTGACGTCACGGGTCAACGGATATGGCTCAAACTCGGGTCCAAAAATTAGAAGACGGTAAGGCGCTGCCAGCGCCTTTTCAATTTTTCATGGGGGTGGCCTCCGATTGGACCCCCCTCCAGTGGTGTGTGTATGCAAAGAGCCCATGCGGTGCCGGGTTAAACGACATACCGACAAAACCGACAGCTGACTGAGCCAGAATGTGCAATAACTCCGATTAGAGATCTGACCGGGGCCCAACTAGTTGCTTATGACTGCGCAAAATTAGACTTGAATGATAAAACATTGGATATTGAATCGAAGGGTGAAACAAAGAAAACAAAGTCTGCAATTCGTAGTACGGATACTGTCCGAATTGTTGAGCTGGGTAAGACTGGCTGTTTGAAAACGTTTGCCGACGACTCCTAGCAACCGGCACTGGTGGCATCGACACATTTTGTGTTATCCTGCGTTTTTAAATCACGCTCTGGCCTCTATCCCTGATTTCTGGTGTCGATTTAACATCTACTAGTGATTCTGCGTGCGGACCGTTCTTTGTATAAGGGACCGTTCATTAATCACGCCACATCATCATATTTGGCATTTTAGGGCGCGCCGACGTCACGCTCCGAGGGGAGGGGGTCGGCCGAAACGTGACGTGGGGAGGGGGTTGACCAAAGGTGACGTGCTAATACACGGGGTGGTCTTTTGCCGTCGGCATTGTTTGGTGGTTTTCCTCCTACTGTTAAGTTGTGATTTGGTAAATTATCCGCATTCATTTGAAAAAATTAGGCGCACTGCACCTTTTGTATCGGGAAATCCCCTAATCTCTGAAATATAAACTGATCACCGCGCGCTATTTTTTTAGATCGCAATATCCAAAACATACATAAACTCGCTTTTTCTTGTTTTCCATTTTTCTACTTCTGACAGAACCAGTCAAACAAGAGCTCACTGGTCCCTCTCCAAAGCCCATGGAGATTTCAGCCACTCGCTTAGGAGGTGGGTCTCAAAAAGTGAATGTCAAAAGTAAAAAAGTGGACTTTTCGGAGGTTAAAAAGAGACTGTAGGTACATGCCGGGGGGGGGTTCGAAAGCACATCGAAAAATAGGGGTTGTAAATTTTTATTCATACATTACGCCTCCGGGGGGTTGGCCGAAATGTGACGTGCTGTGACGTGGGGAGGGGTCGAAAACACATCGAAAAATCGTGACGTAATTTATGAACGGCCCCTAACCTTGATACCGCGTGCAAGCCGATATTCGTGTGGCAAGTAACATGAATCCTCCCCGATGGGCACGGTGGAGGTTGCCATCTGGTTTGTCGCACAACCCTAACAATTGTTCTTATTGTGTGACTAGGACACTTTGTCTTGACAGATGCTCGATTTACAGTGGCATCACGTGGAAACAGTGACATGCGAATCTGTTGCTGTATCTGGCCATAAATGTGCGTGACCGTGACGCCGCCGCCCGGCAGAAACGCGATGTAGGACCGAGATTGGCGGGAACTGTCTGACTGCCGTACTGTGTGTTCGTAGGAATGTCTCTCGCTGTGACAGTGCGTTGGCCAGTAAATGTAAATGACGGATGCTGGGCCGCCCGGAATGGATGTTACCTTCGCATCACTTGTGAACGAGATAGATGTCAAGACATGCCTAACTGTTACAATACCTCTATGAACATGTGTCGGCGGGGACGTTTGTGACTGACAGTGTCGACAGGGACGTGTGTGACTGACAGTGTCGGAAAGGAGGTGTGTGACTGACAGTGCCAGGAGGGATATGCGTGACTGACAGTGTCAATAGGGACATGTGTGACTGACAGTGCGGGCAGGGATGTGCGTGACTGACGGTGTCGGCAGAGAGGAGCGTGACTGACGATGTCGGAAGGGACGTGTGTGACTGTCAGTACCAGCGGGGATGTGCGTGACTGACAGTGTCAATAGGGAAGTGTGTGACTGACAGTGTTGGAAGGGACGTGTGTGAATGACAGTGTCGACAGGGACGTGTGTGACTGACAGTGTTGAAAAGGAACGTGTGTGACTGACAGTGTCGACAGGGACGTGTGTGACGGACAGTGTTGAAAGGGATGTGTGTGACTGACAGTGTTGGAAGGGACGTGTGTGACTGACAGTGTTGGAAGGGAAGTGTGTGACTGACAGTGTTGGAAGGGACGTGTGTGACTGACAGTGTTGGAAAGGACGTGTGTGACTGACAGTGTCGACAGGGATTAGCGTCACAGCGACATGGTCGGCAGGGACGTGTGTGACTGTGACATGGACGTGTGTGACGTGACAGCGACATGGTCGGCAGGGGCGTGTGTGACAGTGACATGAACGTGTGTGACTGACAGTGTCGACAGGGACGTGTGTGACTGACAGTGTCGACAGGGACGTGTGTGAATGACAGTGTTGGAAGGGACTTGTGTGACTGACAGTGTTGGAAAGGACGTGTATGACTGTCAGTGTCGACAGGGATTAGCGTGACAGCGACATGGTCGGCAGGGACGTGTGTGACGTGACAGCGACATGGTCGGCAGGGACGTGTGTGACAGTGACATGGTCGGCAGGGACATGTGTGACTGACATGGTCGACAGGGACGTGTGTGACGTGACAGTGACATGGCCGGCAGGGACGGTGTGACAGTGACATGGACGTGTGTAATGTGACAGTGACATGGCCGGCAGGGACGTGTGTGACAGTGACATGGTCGGCAGGGACGTGTGTGACAGTGACATGGACGTGTGTGACGTGACAGTGACATGGCCGGTAGGGACGTGTGTGACAGTGACATGGTCGGCAGGGACGTGTGTGACAGCGACATGGACGTGTGTGACACTGATATGGTCGGCAGGGACGGTGTGACTGACATGGTCGGCAGGGACGTGTGTGACAGCGACATGGTCGGCAGGGACGTGTGTGACAGTGACATGGACGCGTGTGACAGCGACATGGCCGGCAGGGACGTGTGTGACGGTGACATGGACGTGTGTGACAGCAACATGGTCGGCAGGGACTGTGTGACAGCGACATGGTCGGCAGGGACGTGTGTGACAGTGACATGGACGTGTGTGACAGCGACATGGTCGGCAGGGACATGTCTGACTGACATGGTCGGCAGGGACGTGTGTGACAGTGACATGGACGTGTGTGACTTGACAGCGACATGGTCGGCAGGGACGTGTGTGACAGTAACATGGTCGGCAGGGACGTGTGACAGCGACATGGTTGGCAGGGACGTGTGTGACAGTGACATGGACGTGTGTGACGTGACAGCGACAACGGTCGGTAGGGACGCGTGTGGCACGGACGTGTGTGACAGCGACATGGCCGGGAGGGACGTGTGTGACAGCGACATGGTCGGCAGGGACGTGTGTGACAGTGATATGGACGTGTGTGACAGCGACATGGCCGGCAGGGACGTGTGTGACGGTGAAATGGACGTGTGTGACAGCGACATGGTCGGCAGGGACGTGTGTGACAGCGACATGGTCGACAGGGACGTGTGTGACAGTGACATGGACGTGTGTGACAGCGACATGGTCGGCAGGGACGGGTGTGACAGCGACATGGTCGGCAGGGACGTATGTGACAGCGACATGGTCGGCAGGGACATTTGTGACTGACATGGCCGGCAGGGGCGTGTGTGACAGCGACATGGTCGGCAGGGACATGTCTGACTGACATGGTCGGCAGGGACGTGTGTGACAGTGACATGGACGTGTGTGACAGCAACATTGTCGGCAGGGACGTGTGTGACAGTGACATGGTCGGCAGGGACGTGTGTGACAGTGACATGGACGTGTGTGACGTGACAGTGACATGGCCGGTAGGGACGTGTGTGACAGTGACATGGTCGGCAGGGACGTGTGTGACAGCGACATGGACGTGTGTGACACTGATATGGTCGGCAGGGACGTGTGTGACTGACATGGTCGGCAGGGACGTGTGTGACAGCGACATGGCCGGCAGGGACGTGTGTGACGGTGACATGGACGTGTGTGACAGCAACATGGTCGGCAGGGACGTGTGTGACAGCGACATGGTCGGCAGGGACGTGTGTGACAGTGACATGGACGTGTGTGACAGCGACATGGTCGGCAGGGACATGTCTGACTGACATGGTCGGCAGGGACGTGTGTGACAGTGACATGGACGTGTGTGACTTGACAGCGACATGGTCGGCAGGGACGTGTGTGACAGTAACATGGTCGGCAGGGACGTGTGTGACAGCGACATGGTTGGCAGGGACGTGTGTGACAGTGACATGGACGTGTGTGACGTGACAGCGACAACGGTCGGTAGGGACGCGTGTGGCACGGACGTGTGTGACAGCGACATGGCCGGGAGGGACGTGTGTGACAGCGACATGGTCGGCAGGGACGTGTGTGACAGTGATATGGACGTGTGTGACAGCGACATGGCCGGCAGGGACTGTGTGACGGTGAAATGGACGTGTGTGACAGCGACATGGTCGGCAGGGACGTGTGTGACAGCGACATGGTCGACAGGGACTGTGTGACAGTGACATGGACGTGTGTGACAGCGACATGGTCGGCAGGGACGGGTGTGACAGCGACATGGTCGGCAGGGACGTGTGTGACAGCGACATGGTCGGCAGGGACATTTGTGACTGACATGGCCGGCAGGGGCGTGTGTGACAGCGACATGGTCGGCAGGGACATGTGTGACTGACATGGCCGGCAGGGACGTGTGTGACAGTGACATGGACGTGTGTGACAGTGACATGGACGTGTGTGACAGTGACATGGACGTGTGTGACGTGACAGCGACATGGTCGGCAGGGACGTGTGTGACAGCGACATGGTTGGCAGGGACATTTGTGACTGACATGGCCGGCAGGGACGTGTGTGACAGTGACATGGACGTGTGTGACAGTGACATGGACGGTGTGACAGTGACATGGACGTGTGTGACAGTGACATGGACGTGTGTGACGTGACAGCGACATGGTCGGCAGGGACGTGTGTGACAGCGACATGGTCGGCAGGGACATTTGTGACTGACATGGCCGGCAGGGGCGTGTGTGACAGCGACATGGTCGGCAGGGACATGTGTGACTGACATGGCCGGCAGGGACGTGTGTGACAGTGACATGGACGTGTGTGACAGTGACATGGACGTGTGTGACGTGACAGCGACATGGTCGGCAGGGACGTGTGTGACAGCGACATGGTCGGCAGGGACATTTGTGACTGACATGGCCGGCAGGGGCGTGTGTGACAGCGACATGGTCGGCAGGGACATGTGTGACTGACATGGCCGGCAGGGACGTGTGTGACAGTGACATGGACGTGTGTGACAGTGACATGGACGTGTGTGACAGTGACATGGACGTGTGTGACAGTGACATGGACGTGTGTGACGTGACAGCGACATGGTCGGCAGGGACGTGTGTGACAGCGACATGGTTGGCAGGGACGTGTGTGACAGCGACATGGTCGGCAGGGACGTGTGTGACAGCGATTTGGACATGTGTTACACCGACATGGTCGGCAGGGACGTGTGTGACAGCGATTTGGACATGTGTGACAGCGACATGGTCGGCAGGGACGTGTGTGACAGCGCAATGGTCGGCAGGGACGTGTGTGGCAGCAATTTGGACATGTGTGACAGCGACATGGTCGGCAGGGACATGTGTGACAGCGATTTGGACATGTGTGACGGCGACATGGTCGGCAGGGACGTGTGTGACAGCGCAATGGTCGGCAGGGACGTGTGTGAGCTGCTGCTGGAGGCTGACGCGGACGTGGACCACACGGACGGTGCCGGACGCTGTCCGCTGTTCGCCGCCGCCTCGATGGGCCACCACGACGTGGTGCAGCTGCTGCTCTTCTGGGGCTGCTACTGCGACAACATCGACCCGGAGGGGCGCACTGTTCTCAGCGTGGCCGCCGCGCAGGGTTGCATCCAAACCGTGCGCCTGCTGCTCGACCGCGGTCTGGACGAGGGCCACCGCGACAACGGCGGCTGGACACCGCTCCACTACGCGGCCTATGAGGGCCAGGCCGATGTGATAGACGCGCTGCTCGACGCGGGCGCCAAGGTGAACGAAGTGGACAATGACGGAAAGCATGCGCTGATCCTCGCCGCGCAGGAGGGTCATGTGTCCGCGGTGGCGGCGCTGGTCGAGCGCGGGGCCGATGTGAATCTCCGCTCGCACGACGGCAAGACGCCGCTGCGGATGGCCGCGCTGGAGCGGCACAAGGACGTGGTGCACTACCTGGTCTGCAACGGCGCCGACGCCAGCTACCGCGACATGGACGGTCGCAGCACGCTCTACCTCCTCGCGCTGGACAACCGCACGTCCATGGCGGCGTTCCTCCTGGACAGCGGCGCCGACGTGGAGAGCCGCGACCTGGAGGGTCGCACGGCGCTGCACGTGAGCGCGTGGCAGGGCCACACGGAGACGGTGCGCCTGCTGCTGCAGCGGGGCGCCGACCCGGACGCGGCTGACGCGGAGCGGCGTACTCCGCTGATCGGAGCCGCCTGGCAGGGCAGGCCGGCTGTAGTGCGAGCTCTGCTGGCGCACGGCGCCACCGTCGACCACTGCTGCAGTCAAGGTGCCACTGCACTGTGCATCGCCGCCCAGGAGGGCCATCTCGAGTGCGTGCGGGTGCTGCTCGACCATTTCGCGGATCCGAACCACTCGGACGTGCACGGGCGGAGCGCGCTGAAGGTGGCGCTGAAGGGCCGCCACGAGGCGGTGGTTCGTCTGCTGGAGGAGTACGGCGCGAGCGGCTCGGCGCCGCCGCCGCTGCCGCCTGCCTGCCACGCCAGCACCAGCAACACGTCCATGAACTCGGCTTCCACTGCCGAGACCAGGCCCAGTAACGCGGTGCTCCTGCCCGGCAACTCGCCTGCCCACTCGCCCTCATCCACCTTCGAGAAGAACCAGTCCTACGCATCGTTGTGCGGTGGCGATAACTCCAACAGTAAATCCAGCAGCAACCTGACCGACTCCACCGGCAAGTCGTCGCAGGCGTCGCAGCCGGCGCTGGACGCCTCGCCGGTGGCCGGTGCGCTGTCCTTCACCCAGCAGCTGCAGCAGTGTCGGCGGCGTGGCTCGCGCGCCAGTCGTGCCGGCGCCGGCACCGGCTCCTCGGCCGGTGGCGGCGCTGTCGGCGATACCGGCGAGCGGCGGCCGGCGCCGGCCAGCCCTCCGCCGGTACACGTGCCACTCATCTACGCGGACCCGCGCGACTCGCGGCCGCCCCCGGAGCCGGAGCCGGAGCCGGCGGCGGCCGGCAGCGGAGCCAGGCGGCGCGGCTCGGCGCAGTTCACATTCACACAGAACGAGCACATGCGCATCATCCTGGGCACCAAGTCGTCATCGGCAGAGAGCAAGCCTCGGCGTGGCCTGGCCGCCGCCGCCAACCAGGGATTGAAGGCGGGCCTGGGGCTGCTGCCGCGCCCGCCGGCTGCGGCCAAGCAGCGCACGCCGGCCGCCGGCGGCGACAACGGCGGCGGCGGCGGACTCCTGCGGAGGGAGACGCCTCTATAACACCTGCCCAAGGCGAGTTCCGGCCGCCTGCTACGCCCATGACGCTTCGGTTTTTATCGACCGAAATCACGCAAACACCAATGAAATTTCGTTTCCTTGCTGCATTGCGTGTGGTTTTCAGACAACCAGAATTTGATTTGCCAAAGTTTTTGGTAGCTGGGTTGGGTTAAATGGATTAGGAGAGACTGATGCTTGGGCGTTTCTCGACAGCCACTGGGCTCTTGAGCACGGAAATTAGGTTTATACCTTATGAAGTCCCTTACCCAGTCATTACATATCTGATGTCTGTGCTCTGAAACTGCGAAATACAGAATAGGGAATGCTGGTTTAAAACAGTGTCATGTCTCGTATACAGCGTGCTGAATTCCCCCGAGGGAAACATTAGACTGTGGATTTAAAAGGGCTACGTTGACATAGCTTTCAAGTTTCTCATGCGGTCTAAGAAGTGGTACCAGCTGGATGACTCCCTGAGTGTCGGTGCTCGTGTCCGACGTGTATGTCCGCCTGTGTAGTGACGTGTCCGTGTTCCCGGCAGGCTGCGACCGCCGGCTCCCCTACTAGTCTGAGACGACGTCGATAGCGCCCCCGTTCGGCCGCCCCAGCTGCGGCCGGCGTGACCGGCACATCAAACGACGACGTCGATGTTTTATTACGCTGTTTGCACGAGTATTGCTGCCTCTTAGGGCCGTTGTTACAGAGGATTCTGCCCGAATGGTCCATTTGTGGAATTCATGTTCTCTCTTGTGCGATGGTTATCATGTTGGAAGCTGATCTGGTGATCGGGAAATGGCGAACCTTCCCGTTTTTTTCTTATTTCGTGTTGTGTAACTGATTGCGGTTAAGGCATACGTGTATGGAATATTTGGCAGCAGAATCATGAGTGTGCGATGAATTTGTTGTGTGTGGGTTTGCGTTAGCCGTGCACGAAGTCAGAATGCTTGATATTAAGGTCTCTGTGTTTCTAGTCTATGGTCTAAGTATGCAAGATTGGTAACCGATGGTGTACTGCCGATGACTTTATTCTGTTGGCATAATTTACCCACTTGGCTTGGAAACATCAGATGATCATCTCCGGGTGGGGCTTCTTCCCTTAGGAATAATCAGGTATTATCATTCTTTGCGCCGGACTATGCAAAAACTTATATCACTTTGCGCCTGTTTCGTGATGTTCGGAGAGAAGCCTGCGATGACTAGCCGTGCGGACAGTGGCGACCTAGCGCTAGTATCGTGCTGCTCAGATGGTTTTGATGGTCCTTACTCCGGGATACTTGACCGGGTCTCGTTAGGCCGACCATGCTAACGATCACACCACCCCAACTCTATTGCGGTAGCCCTGGATCCCCTTCCCCAGGGTCGCGCCCACCGTAGCAATACTGAACCACTGTGCTTTGTCGTAACCTGCACTGCCTTAGGCGTCCTAGCGAATGTTACAGACACCACGCTGGCCAAGAACTGCTTACAAGCTACTTAATACATGTCACACGAATGCGCTCGTCTGTGGAGCCTGGAAAGAGGCAGAGGCTGCCGCCGATTCCATGCTAAGTGCCAGTACTCGAGGTGCGGTATGTATTCTTCTCATTCATGTCCCCCGTCTGTTTTCACTAGCCGAACTGCTGAATCCGGGGCCAGGGCGTTAGAAATACTTAGATAACGGCTTGACCTATGTATAGGAGGGTTCTAGGAAATGAGGTTGCGAGCGATAGCGGGCAAACGGACGCGATCACGCAGGTGAAAGTTCAGGTTTTATGCTGTATATTTGCATGTCACCAATAAGAATTGCGGTTTCGTCGATCTATGGAGCCAATTGTAAAAAAGTATACCAGCATACTCCTCGTTTCTGGCTTTGTCGCACAATCCCAAAATTGTAACGACCTGGGTTAGCCTGAAGGATCTGCATGTGATATGTATGTACCAGCAGCTTGCCTTCTCTTCCATTACACCCACCTAGTTTTATCTTAACTCATGTCCCGCTGTGGTCGCGCGTGACTTGTCTCAATAGGGGAGGGGAGGTCATGTGCCTCGCCTCCTGCCAATCTCATTTTCCGGATAAGCTGAAGAAAAATTACGGGCAGAATCCGGAATCTCTTGACGAGACGAAGAGAAATTATACGAAATATTTTGGGGAGGTCATGTGCCTCGCCTCCTGCCAATCTCATTTTCCGGATAAGCTAAAGAAAAATTACGGGCAGAATCCGGAATCTCTTGACGAGACGAAGAGAAATTACACGAAATATTTTGGTTGCGTCAACATTGAGGTCACCAAATATCAAAGAAGGTTGCGAAGGGTTACAGCAGGATGTTATAGATTTTCCTTAAATATTTTGCTGAACGGTGCTATATATTTTTTGCATCACTGCTGTACTCTCGTGGCGAATCGAATGATGTATTACATTAACACGCGCACTGGAGTGGGGTCTCGGAGCCCCCCCCTCCACCTGTTTCCAAGGTAACCAGAGAACCGCTCGTAGCCGAAAAACTATATTTGACTACGTTTAACAGAATTTAAAAGCGTGTCGATTGGTGGAATAATTTTGAAAATCGGTCGAAAATGTTTGACAGGCTTTCAAAGTCAGACTTGCATTTTCAGATCGCCGTAATCGCGCGGTCGGACCAGTTCACTTACATTGGAGAGCGAGTGGTGACGTCATAACGCGATATAACCGGGATGATATGTCAAGGTCACCTTACATAAAGATCACAGGTCAAGGTCATGTCAGCACTTTTATGTTCACGGACCTCAGTACTTCCGGTCAAGAGGCGTTACCCCTAGTAACACAGCAACATTGTCACAATGTTGTGAAAATGTTCCGTATATATTGTGACAACATTGTCCAACAAGGTTGCCAGAACATTTGTTTGTGGACACGGGACAATGCTGTGACTATATTGTCCGGACAACATTACGGAAAGTCAAATCTCGGTATAATTCCTGTATTTAATACAAAATCCCTACAAAAGCATGTTTTTATGGTATTATTGTTACCCAAGAGTTTCCAAATACTCCTATGTCTCCTTTTCCAGACAAATTATTTCTTGCCATAATACCTTGTTGTGATAGTTATGTCGCAGAAATATTGCAACAATGTTATTTGGGGCATTATTGCTTGGAAAATATTGCTACAACATTGTTGCAATATTATGGAAATGTTAACATATTGTGGCAATATTTTTTATGTTGTTGTGACAATATTGTTAAAACATTGCCTCGACTTTGCTACAATGTTGTGGATATGTTGTATAGATGTTGATGTGACAATATGCCTGCAATATTGGTTTTCAATATGGCTGTAATATTGCTTCCTGATATCGTGGGAACGTCTACATTACTGATCATCGTCACATTCGTTCGAATCCGTCAGGAAGAAGGCTGGAGTTTCCGTTGAGCGTTCATTACTCGGAAGATACTACACTCAGCCGGCGCCGACCGACCCGGCGTTGAGTAATTTATCGCAGTCGGACGATATGAACACACGCGGCCGGCCAGTGCCGCACACAGATGGCCCGACCCATGAGGCGAAGAACAGTTTATCGTAGTCGGACGATGTGAACACACGAGGCCAGCCAGTGCCGCGCGCAGACGGCCCGACCCATGAGTGTTATAATCCCGTTATGCTATGCGGCTTCGTCTCGCGCACACGTAAATGTTCTGTGCAGTAGCAGGCTGTGCTAGATCTCGACTCCCACCGAATGCAAACACACACCGGCCACGGTCACCGCCGCCGGCCAAGCCCGGGAGGGGCAGCGCAAGCACGCCGGCCGGCGGGGAATCAACATCTCGCCCCACGACGATTGCTGCATATAATTAACATGAACCTCTTAATGGGACAAAATGCAGCAGAAACTAGTCTTCACACACATATGCAAATCGTTTGAAACACACTAATCATACGAGCGGTCGTTGCAGCGGACCTGGAGGTGCTGGGCTGCCGACGGCCGCGTCGGCTGGATCTGTCTGGCTGGCCGGGGCGGGAAGCTGTGCCTGCTGCAGCGACACCACACGCTCCATCATTTGTGAGAGCCGCTCCACCGCTCCGCCGATAGCTCCGCCGATAGCTACGCCTGCTGCAGCAACAACTGAGACAGTTTCTCCACATCACCCATTTTTAGCACTGAAACGCAGAACAATAGGAGCGAAAACTAAACATTAATTACACAATCCACGACCGCACCATTTTTTAATCCCGTTATGCTCTGCGACTTCGTCTCGCGCACACGTAAATGCTCTGTGCAGTAGTAGGCTGTATTAGGACTCCCGAGCACCGACTGCCGCGACCACATGCATGCACACCGGTCACCGCCGCCGGTCAAGCCCGGCAGGGGCAGCGTAAGCACGCCGGCCGGCGGGGGATCACAACAATGAGGCGTTGAGCAGTTTATCGCAGTCGGACGATGTGTACACACGCACCCGGCTAGTGCCACGTGCAGACTGCCCGACCTGTGAGGCGGGTCAGGCCACGGTAGATACCATGACGTCACGCTTGACATGACATCTCATTGGTTGGCGCCGGTCCGGTGACATAGTCGGCGCGGAGCACCGAGTGGTGCGAATATACAGAACCCGCACAACGTTGTGAGATAAGACGTGTGACCAAACCAAACAGTAAAAAAATAGGAGAATTAGCCGGTGGAAAAATTGAATTAGGCGGCGGAAGGTCTCGCAGCTTTGAGGGAGACACTTTCACCAGGGCTTGTCGGTGTTGGATTGTGGTGCAACTGTCCTTTATTTTCCATCCGCATCATCTCTGACAGTCCAGATGAAATTATCGAGTGCACTCCACTTCCATTGTTACAATGTTCCCGCTACAATGTTCCCGCTACGTCATCGTCACAAGGTTATCTCGAAATTTTGCTGCAATATTGTTTTCACAACATAGTCACAAACATTGTTTTCATAACATCGCCACAATGACAACAAAGTATACGTTGCTGGACCCACAATATACCGCCTAAATTTTCAAACGTCGCACCCAGAACTGAATGTCTCGCTGCACTAGTTTTATTATAACATAAGCATGTCAATATTGTTTTTGGAATATTGTTACAATATTGCTGTCACAATATTGCTGCACAGTTGTTGCGGAAACATTGTCACAATGCTGCACTAACAATGTTTTTCTATCGTTTTTATTCGATATTGAGGGATTGCTTGGAGCACTGGATCAATTATGACTGTGTCGAATTTCAAATCATGCATTTTTTCACAAGTACCTCTTGGTTGTATCAACAACATTGTAGAAACATTTATACAATACTGCCACTCCCACGTTGATTTAAGGCGTTCTGAGCACCTTGTTTGGTCGTATCCACAATGTACGCTAAATATTGAGACAATATTACAACCGCAATAATTTTGTCCACAATATTGTGACAATGTTAAAGCAAATGTTGTGATGACAGTATTGTTTAGACAAGATATCCACGATCATTGTCACAATGTTGTGTGCTACTAGGGTATTAGGCTCGACTCCCGAGTACCGACTGCCGCGACCACATGCATGCACACCGGTCACCGCCGCCGGTCAAGCCCTGCAGGGGCAGGGTAAGCACGCCGGCCGGTGGGGGATCACAACAATGAGGCGTTAAGCAGTTTATCGCAGTCGGATGATGTGTACACACGTACCCGGCTAGTGCCACGTGCAGACTGTCCGACCTGTGAGGCGGGTCAGGCCACGGTAGATGCCATGACGTCACGCTTGACATGACATCTCATTGGTTGGCGCCGGTCCGGTGACATGGTCGGCGCGGAGCACCGAGTGGTGTGAATATACCTGCACAGAACCCGCACAACGTTGTGTGATAACTCCTGTGACCAAACAGTGCCAAATATCGAAGAATTAGCCGATGGAAAAATTGAATTAGCCGGTGGAACGCCTCGCAGCTTTGAGGAAGACATATTTTCACCAGGGCTTGGCGGTGTTGGATTGTAACGCAACTGTCGCTTATTTTCCATGCTCATCATCTCTGACAGTCCAGATGAAATTTTCGAGTATACTTCACTTCCATTGTTACAATGTTCCCGCTACGACATTGTCACAAGGTTATCTCGAAACTTTGCTGCAATATTGTTTTCACAACATAGTCACAAACATTGTTTTCATAACATCGCTGCAATGACAACAAAGTATACGTTGCTGGACCTACAATGTACCGCCTAAATTTTCAAATGTCGCACCCAGAACTGAATATCTCGCTGGACTAGTTTTTTATCACATAAGCATGTCAATATTGTTTGTGGAATATTGTTACAATAATGCTGTCACAATATTGCTGCAAAGTTATTGTGGAAACGATGTAACAAAGTTGCACTAACAATGTTTTTATCGTTTTTATTCGATATTGAGGGACTGCTTGGAGCACTAGATCAAACATGACTATGTCGAATTTCAAATCATGCATTTTCTTCACAAATACCACTTTGGTTGTATCAATAACATTGTAGAAACATTTATACAATATTGCCGCCCCCACGTTAGGTTAAGGCGTTCTGAGCACCTTGTTTGGTTGTGTCCACAATGTAGGCTAAATATTGAGACAATATTACACCCAGAAAAGTTTTGCTCAGAATATTGTGACAGTGTTAACACGAGCATTGATGGGGGGGGGCGGGTACCCGCCCCTCTCGAGTTTTTCGGAGATAACAGAAAAACGGCGGCGCGCAGTGCCGCCGTACTTGGCATACCTTTTCCCTCATCATTTTAACAACTTCTTTAAAAAATTTTAGGTTAGGTCATCTCAGGTCAGGTCACCAGTACAGGTCAAGTGACCCGACCTCAAAAAAAGTTTAAGATAGCATAAGTCAGAGCAGAGTGAACTTATCCGATTGAAACTCATATCACATAATGGCCCCACCGAGTTCTCTAAAATATGTTCCGGTATTTTTTATTGATGTCATATTAAATACTTTAAAATTTTTAAATAACTCAGTACATAATTTTAGTGATACTCTGTTTCTAATATTTTATAATTACTGACCTTAGGTCAGGTCAAATCAAGGACTTTACCTAACAAGGTCAAATTATATATCATTCGATTCGGCTTGCTGAAAGGATTCATACAGTTTAAGTTGTCTTGCTCTATCTTTACTTGTTCAGATGTAATGGCCGAAAAACTGTTTTTACATGTTATCCCTATGACGGCATGTTTTGACCTCTTGTGACCTTAAATGTGACCTGACCAAAAATGGTTCAAATGTTTTCGATGGAGAAGTGGATGGGCAGCCGAACGCCGTTTACCGTTTTTCGCTACCTTTCGTGGTTCTCGAGATCTTGGAGGGGGCGGGTACCCGCCCCGACAATGCGAAGGTGGCTCAGACCCCCGTCAATGCGCGTGTTAAAGCAAATGTTGTGATAACAATATTGTTTAGGCAAGATATCCACGATCATTGCCACAATGTTGTGTGCTACTAGGGTACTTTCTGTTTGTCGGGAATGATGCAGAATTGACATGAGAAGAGCTACCCTGAGCATTATCATCGGGAAGGCTAGTTGGATGTAGATATTCGCATTGAAACGATGAGAGGAGGAGGAAAAACAGCACTGCCAGCAGGGCGCGGGTTAACACACGGCTCAATGGTGAAGGAGTTCCTTTACGCTCCGTGTGACGTCACTCGGGCGTGGAGGAATGCCTCTTGCACGTACCTTTAAAGGGAGATGCGCGAAAAAATTATTATTGTGGTTTCTTGCTATTTGAAAAATCCTGATAAGGAAACTATCAATTATTTTTGTATCTTCGGCAAAATTTGGGAGGCCACTCACTTATTATGGAAATAGGTCAACAGTTTCGATAAAACGCCCATCACTTGCCCGTGCCCATACTAGAGGTGGGACTTTTGAAAAAGCTGGTCCCGGTCCCGGTCCCGGCCAAAATTACTTGGTCCCGGAGAGGAAGGATGCGGTCCCGGCTTGGTCCCGGCAACCTTTTCCCCCACTTACTGGCTTTTAAACATAATTTCTTGTGGATTAAGAGCCAAACATATTAAGAAAATTCATATCATCAGTACATAAGTGAATCAACATAAAGTATGGTCCATAGCTTCAGGAAATCCATACCTACTATCATGAAAAATGGCTACAATTATCTCACAATGCTGAGGAAAGATTTGCATTTTAAACCCTTAAAGGTAAAAAACTGTACATCAATACAAATTTAAGCAGTATCACACCTCCCTTCTGTCCATCCATAAACATTCAATCAATCAGCATATCTGAGTTTTATCAGGGAAGGTCAGGACACAAATACCTGCAAGTTAATCAAATCACAAAAGCACAGGAGCTATTTGACATCACTTTTACAGTTGGTATGTGACTTAACGACTGTTTTTGACTGTTTATGAAGAATTATGTGAGTTGACACGCTGGATGAAGGAACTGACAATTAATATTTTACATACCTAGGTAGTTCTCCAAAAACAATTAGGTAAGAAGCCCCGCCTTCCTTCCTTCCTCCCCAACACCCCACACCAAAAATGTCGGGTCTATATCAGATGTTCCACAAATCATATTTTCCCCACGATCAGTTCTTCCCCTCGTTCAATTCTTCCCCACGATCAATCTTTCCCCACGATCAATTCTTCCCCACGATCAAAAATTCCACAGTAAAGTTTACTTCAGAGCCAAGGTTTTTTAGTATACTGTTAAAGTCCCGGCTCCTACGTCATAAACCCAGGCCGAGGTATAAAACTTCAAACCTTGAAATAAGCACCCGAAACAGGAGTAAATGTCTAAAATAGTGATGAGGTGAGGTGAATAAAACGAGTCTTTTTACAGGGTTCAGTGCGGTGTTGGGCAATTGACATCGGCCGGTGGCGACGCCTGGCGGAGGGCAAGTCAAGGGCGGAGGAGTAACGGCGGCGGTCAAGGGCGGCGATGGCATGGCTGGCTGGCCGTCCTGTACAGGAACTGTCTCGCATGCTCGCATGCGATGAACATCATGTTGCAGCAGGGGCGGATGCAGAAAAGGGGACCTATCTAAGTTTTCTTATCTAGTTTTTTATCTTGCGTAGTCAAGAAATGTGATATAATTATCGGTACAGCAGTGTTGTCATCGGGCGATTTGCTTAGTGCGGTGCATGGGGATTGCGTCGGCTGCGATGTTCATTACATTTCAGCAGTGGCAGAGCCAGGAGGGGGAGCATTAACACATTTCCGATTTTGGTTTTAACATTTGTATAGGCCAATGACATGATAAGTTTTTTAGGGCATAGGCGGGTCCAGGGGGCAAGGGGGCACGTGCCCCTCCCCGATCGACCCTCGGTGCCCCCTGAAATGGTCACGGCGCCCCCTGAAATTTCGCTTCCCACCCCCCCCCAGGATACGAAATCCTGCGCCCACCGATAGGATTTGGCGCCCACCTGATAGGTTTTGCTGGTCATAAGTGGCGCCCCCTGGTCCGGATGGCGCCCCCGGGAAGGTGCCCCCCGATCGGCAATCCTGGATCCGCCTATGTTTTAGGGTACGTTAAAAAGTGACATTTCTTCTCCCGAGCTGCCCCTCAAAAGTGATGTGCCCCCATACCAAAGCTCTTGCTGCGCCCCTGCCTGCTACCGGCCGTTCGCGCACTTTCCCACGGTTAGCCTGAAGGAAGTTGCTCAATCTCCGTCAGAAGTAACCCTACGGATTTCTCAGATTTTAACACCCGCACTGGAGGGGGGTCTGGCACTAACGCGCACTGGAGGGGGCCTGGTAGGCCCCCCCAAGATCTCGGAAACTAAGAGGGTTAGAAAAACGTTACTTGGTAGGTGGGTGGGGGCTATGGTGATCTACATGATGACCAATTTTCATTGACCTAGGTCAATATCTTCAAGGTCAAACGAGGTCGTAAAGGTCAAATATTGGCCATGCTGGGATCGATTGGTAAATGCTGTGATTATGCAGGAAAATGGCGGGAATAAGCTAAATGCGGACAAGATTCATAGAGAAGAGGTCTCAAAGAGGCTTTCCCAGAACTTTTGGGTCAAGGTCATTCAAGGTCATTGACCTTTAACCCTTGCCCCGGTGGCGGGTACGAGCCACCTTCGCCCTGGTGGGGGGGCTAAAAAAGACCCCCACGATCTCAAAAACTAAGAGAGCTAGAAAAAAGCGCAAAACAGCAATCGAAAGCTATTCGAAAATGATATCGAAAATACTTCAGTCATTTTTCTTGTCAGGTCAATATCAAGGTCACCAGAGGTCAAAATAGGTCAAAATCGCTAATATGAGGTGTACTAAGAAAACCTCATATATCTCGGAAACTATGATAGCTAGAAACATTTTTCTAACATCATTCGAAAGCTCTTGAAATGCGCTTTCATTACAGTGGCATTTATTTTCGTGTCAGGTCAAAGCCTAGGGAGCTACAGGTCACTAAATATTGGGCATATTCTTAGGAATGTCCATAGCCACCCATGCATAAGGGCGTTTACTTTTTCGCTAATAGCTCCCAAACCAAACAAGATACAGCCATAGTTTATGCACCATTGCAATCCTCTCGTCAATACGAATCGAATGATATATGATATTGCTATGCCAGGCCAAATTTAAGAATTTGACCTGACCCAGGTCAGCGGTCTGACCCAACTTGACCTGGTATAGTCATGATGTATATCATTTGACTTGCAGTGACTATACGAACACTTTGGTGACAAAATAAAAGTTCTATCTTATTTTATTTAAATTTATAGAGTAAAACACCAAAAATTGCTTATTTGACCTCAGGTGACCCTTTAAAGGTCATAAGTCAAAAATTTTTAGCATCAACTTCAGAAATGGGCTAAAAGCAAAGCGTAACCGATGTTTGAAGTTGATTCCATCTATACTTACTGAGAAAAGCTCATTTCGTGATTTTCCCCATGTATTTACAATGGGCAGGTCATGCTCTGCTCATGACCTTAGGTCACCAATATCAAAATCCCGGAACATATGTTGTAGCTCCTGGTGAGCCCAATATGTGGTATGAGTTTCAACTTGATCGATTAACCCTTCTTTTAGTTATGCGGTCCTAAGTATTTTTTGAGGTGAGGTCACTTCACCTGGCCTGGTGACCTGACCTGATATGACCTTGAGCTAAAATTTTCAGGAAAGATGTAAAAATAATGAAGGAACAGCTAGACCAGGTTTGGCGGCGCTGCGCGCCGCCGTTTTTTGGTCACTTCGGAAAAACCCGAGGGGGGTCTAAAAGACCCCCCACCCGGGCGAAGGTTAAGGTCACCATATGGTATACTACTTATTATTTACACTTTGACTAACACTGTAGTCACTGTTTGGCGGGAAATGAGGATTGACCTTTCCCAATGACCTTTGACCTTGACCTTTGACCTTGACCTTTGTATTGGGGTACCCTACCGATGACATCATAGCATAATATATGTCAGACGGGGTAACGTCATTTGGCCGGACGCACAGTGGTCAGTGACCTTGAAAGAGCAGATATGACCTTGACCTGTGACCTTTGACCTTGACCTTGACTTTCAAGTGAAGTGACCTTGACATATAGTCCCGCTTATATGACGTTATGATCTCACCACTCGGTCTTCAATGCAAGCTAACTGGTCCGACCGCGCGTTTACGGCGATCTCAAAATGCAGGTCTGACTTTGAAAGTCTATAAGTAAAAAAATATTCGGCCGATTTTCAAAAAGTCTTCACCAATCGACGCGCTATTAAATTCTGTTAAGTGTGGCCACGTTTCGTTTTTCGGCTACAAGCGGTACTCCGGCCACCTTGGAAAAACAGGTGGGGGCCTCCGAGGCCCCCCTCCAGTGCGCGTGTTAAGGGTAAATAAGGAGACGCAGTTTTTTGCCCCAGTGCTGTCGTCGGGCGTTGGGCTTAGTGCCGTGCATGGTAGTTGCGTCGGTTGCGATGCTCATTACATTGCAGCAGTGGCAGAGCCAGGAGGGGGAGCATTAACACATTTTCCGACTTTGGTTTCAACACTTGCATAGGCGAATGTCATGACAAGTTTTTTAGGGTACTTGCATTAAAAGTGCCATTTTTTCTCCCGGGGTGCCCCTCATAAATGGTGTGCCCCCAGCTGTTCGTTCCCTAGTTTACCCCGTTTATTGACTCCATTTGAGTCAAATTTCAAAGCTAAGTTTAAAGTTTCAATGGGGTAAACAGGCATACGCGTCGGAAAAGGAGGGGCAGGGGGCCTGGCCCCCAATTTTTGGCAAAGAATTTCCTGATCTCAGTCAAAATGAGAGAAAACTGGACATTCCTATATCCAGCCGCTGCAGAAGTCAACAAGGAGCCCAAATTCGAACAGTTTTTGGTCCTGATATTGAAATTTTTTGTCAGCATCAAGTTGAAGTTTGGCTGCCCCCCACCCCCCCAAATTTTTTGCCGGTGGAGACACTTATATAAACAGGCAAACATTTAGGGCCATGTCAGCACTAAGAAATTTGCTGGTCAACAGGCTAACGCCTAGGGTCATAACTAAGATAACTACAGGCTAAATAATCTTAACTTAATATGATAATAATGACAGTGGCGGATCTAGCCGGGTGGTTTGGGAGGGGCAAACCAAAGTCGAAAAGCAAAAAAAACGTCGCACAGTGAAAAATTGCGTTACAATATGCCTTTTCGGTAGGAGTTTGGGAACTGGAGACGAAAAGCGAAAAAACCACACGGGGTGAAAAATATGGACTCAAGAGATACTTTTTTTCCTATCCAAGCCCCAATGTTTACACTGAACTTCAATAATACTGCTTGAAGTTGAGAGCTAAAGCACCAAAATCTTGCTTACAAGCTAAAAAGGAGTCGGGGAAAAGGAGGTCGATCGCTTTGGGGGGGGCAAAAACATAGTTTTGCCCCGAGCTTTTCCGTTTGGGGGGACAATTGCCTTTTTGTCCCCCCCTGGATCCGCCACTGAATAATGATGAATTATCTTAACTTAACACGCGCCCCGCTGGGGTCCCTTGCATGACGCGCCCCGCTGGGGGCGTTTTTCGCCCCTTCCGTATCTCGTTTCCCACGAAAGCTAAAGGAAAATTACGGGCGGAGTTCGAGAGCTCTTGCCAAGACGAAGAGAATTTATAGGTAGAATTTTTACGTCAGATCAATATTGAGGTCAGCATAGGTCAAAGAAGGCTCCATAGGCTTACAACAGAGCAGTGTACGTTTCCCCCTCTAGATCTGCCCAAAGCTAGAGCAAATCTTTATGCATCATTGGATTCCTCTCATCGCGGCGAATCGAATGATACATAATATGACCTTGCTAGGTCATATTATCCTCGACCTGACCGGGCTCCCCTCCGTCGTTCTCGCTCCGTCCGCTGTCGTGGCCGGGTGGCGCTCCCGCCCGTGATTCGTTGCGCGGCCGCGGTGCTTCCGTCGCGGGGGTCTCGGGGGGGGGGTGGGGTTCGTGAGCTGCACCGCTAGCGTTCTCTCCCTCATGTGTGGGACGACTCCCGGGATAACTTCATCACCTCCTCTCTGTCCCTTCATCAAGTACTGTTACGCTATTACCGTTATGCAGAGTACCCGTGTCTGTCATTATGTGATGCTGCTGAATAAACGTGTAACGGTTTCAATAATCAAAATGACATGAGCTCGGTCCTAGGTGAGGGGTCACAGAGTGACCTGGTATGGTCATGCTGCATATCAATCGACTCCCCGTGACAATGTAAACACAATGCAAACAAAATGGGAGCTTTATCTCAATTCAGTCAGAAGTTATTGGCAAAACAACCACTCTCTGCTCCCGTGACCTGATATGACCTTTGAGAGGTCAGATGCTCAAAAACTCAACTTTATGGTTAAGATCGTGGTAAGAATAGACAGTTTGAGAATTTTCAGCCTTATCTATCCAGTATTTCCTGAAAACGAGTCCATTCTATTTTTCACCATAGACTTAATGGGGTGACCAAAAAATTGACCACATCAAATTGAATCCTGGCTTCACCCCTGGCCCGACTGCTTTTCTCCGTTGGTACAAAATTTCAGAGCTCTATCTCAAGCACAAGTCTCACAATCTTCTTCACTGCTAAGCTTCTCAATCTTCTTCACCGCTACTCTCGTCTTGCAAGCTCTACCTTCTACCGGCCGTTCGCGCACTTCCCCTCGGGCAGCCTGAGGGAAGTTGCTCAATCGTCGTCACAAATAACCCTGCTGATTTCTCAGTTTCTAGGGTGAATAAGGAGACGGAGCTCGTTGCCATAGCTACCCCCATTCATTGGCTCTATGTGTGCCAAATTTCAAAGCTAAGCCTTAAGTTTAAATTGGTTGAACAAGCGAACATTTAGGGTCATGTCAGGACTAAAACATTGGCCAGATGCAGAACTCTGGGAAAAAATGCAGTGTCGGAGCAGACAACTCACTAGGCACTTGCACTGTAGTCGCATAGTAAAAACAATGACTGCCCGTTGATATGGCTTTTTTGCTGATATCCCGAACGACACGTCCAAATGTCTTGCAGGCAGGCTGAAAATTCTTGTCTTGCAAATGCACATTTTTTTCTCAAATTTGTATTTTCGAAACCTCTCTACAAAGTTACGAGCAAAAAACCCTTAAGATTGTCGTGTGAAATTGCCGGGAATATCATTTTTTCATATTATCTCATGAAATACTGAATGAAACTGGTGTTGGTACACTTTAATTGAAACGGAATGGTACGTGTTTTCATTTCCAGGCAATAGTTTAAGTTTGGAAGCTGTATTTGATGACTTATTGGCATATATGTCGAAATGAAAGGCCAAATTACAGACTATTTTTAGACCTATAACTTGCTTCGTGTTTTTTTATTCTTTAGATTTCTTGATGTTAAAATGTTTTTTAAATGTCTTATCTATTTTTTGTCCTGTAAATGAGCAAAATCTGACAGGGCTTTATCCAGTGATTAAATAAAAAAGAGAAAATATGAAAACACCATAAAACACGTTTACCACCGATTTTCTTGGTACGATTCCACGCATCCATCCAGCCAAAATTCGGCAAGCGGGGCCGCAGAGCTCCGACAATGTGATATCCAGATGTGCCACGATGTCATAATATCCAGGCATTTACATGCTCTCCAGACATTTCATTATCCCCCAGCATAATGTGATTAACCCGCTCACCAAGCAAGAGCAGACAGACAGTCTGCAGGCGTGCATCCAGGATTTTCCTTTGCGCGAGGGCCTGGCTGACGAAGGGGATGGCGAGCTGATGAAGGCCGGTGCTGGAATGCGAACCATGCCTTGACCAGGAAAACAGTCTGCTGGGGGTATAAGCCATTAGCGAATCAATGAATCTATGAAGCAGGGCTGGGGGTGGGCACTAAAATAACCCCTTAGTAGTGCTCGAATGGAAGCCAGCTGAAATTAAGAGGAAACACCAATTCAAACAATCTAGTAAACTCTAATCAAAGGGAATGTTAAGCATGCGACTCATTTGGAACTCTGATGACTCTATCACCGATCACCAGACTTGAGGCTCCCAACGGCTGACTTGCAACACCCGCCCGTTTAAGGATATTTACACATTCGTGCACTTAAAGCAATATGAATGATGCCTGGCTGCGCTGATTTTGTTAATTTCTCCTCAGGGGTCATGGCCGTGTTAAGCTGGAAGAAGAGCAGCCAGGCATGCTTCATGTAGCATGGTAGACCAGTGGCCGATCTTTGATTAAAGTTTCTTTAGATAGTTAGAGCAAGAATAGCAAAGGCGGTTGCACGTCTTTTACGGAACTGATAGATACTATCAAATATTATACCATATCTTGTTTTTACTAAGCTTAGGGAGGGCCTACGGTGTAAGTTGTGTTTAAATGCAATATGCATTGAATTAATTTGATTCAGCTACATGATTCAGCCAACATCTTAATGCTGGGTACTCGCATAGTAGGAAAATTTCACGTTGGAGTGAGGGCCATAACCTGGCGGATGGTGTCGTATCGGAAAGCTTGCGAGTCTTATCTTTTCCGTATGCGGACCCTTTGAATCCCCAACTATACCCCAACAAGCAGGCTCGGCCTCTCTGCCGTAGCCGCCACCCTACCCTCGCAAGTGTCGCAACACTCCACGACCCATTCCTCGAAATAAGCTTCCCCCTTTGCTCTGCGACATTTACTTAAACACCCCTCCCACAAAATTATCCACATACTTAAGAGGCGGTCAAAGGTGCATTGCGCAGAACGCCTTATACTGAGCCTTTAGCATTGTAGGTTTTGCGCCCCTGTTCGGTAATAACAAATACCTGCTACACCATTCTCGGATAGTCGTGTTAAGGTATTGCAGCGTAAGTGAATACCTCCTGTGTTCGTCCAGGCCGGAGAAACGCTAGTTACTGGTGATGTATGATTTATTTTATACACGTGCGAGATCATTGTTAAACCATTTCCGATGTATTGAGCACTACCATTATTGCACTGTTAACACAAATCGTATTATGCATGTCAAACAATGTACAGCTCATATGCGTCCAGAACGGAAGAAGCAGGCCTGGATGAAAAAGCAAAGGGTTAGATCTGTCGATAATCACGTCAAACATTGGTGAAATTTATCTCGGACACTCCTGCATTTGTATCTGTGTTTGTATTTATTTATGTAAATGAGCAACAGGTAAAACCCACTTATAGTTCAAGTCAAATAAGTAAAAAAAGACATGATATTCACAATGAAATGATACAAATGATATTCATGACATTCCGACATGGGGAAACAAAACTAAGCGCTCGTCCATACGCGTCGGAAAAGGGGGACCAGGGGGCCTGGCCCCCCACTTTTTGGCCAAAAATTTCCTGATCTCAGTCAAAATGAGAGACAACCGGACATTCTTATATCCAGCCGCTGCGGAATGCAGCGAGAAGTCCAAATTCGAACAGTTTTTGGTCCTGATGTTGAAAGTTTTTTGTCAGCATCAGGTTGAAGTTTGGCTCCCCCACTTTTTTGCCGGTGGCGACACTTATGCGCTCGTCCTAACTTTTGATATCATTAAAAACCTCCGTATAGATAAAACATGATCATGATATAAAGACTCTAAAATAATAAAAATGGGTATATAAGATTAGTAGATAAAACCACAAGAGAAAAGACAAGATAAAAGTTAAAAGCTTCCACCCAAACAATAAGAGCCACACGACAATAAAAATGGGTGCTGCTTGTCTAACTTCACCACAGCTCCTTTAAAGGGAATGTGACACCTTGATAGCGTGATTTTAAGTGATATCTCCAAGTTGTAAAGCACGCCGAAAAACCTGGTACTCTACATATTAATTGTCTTGCAACTCAAAATTCCCGTAGAGAAAAACTAAAAACTACCTGAAATGTACCTCTCATGTACCTCAAGCAGCAGGCCACACTTGTAATGGCTGTTGGTGTGACGACATATGCTGACGTCATGGTGAGTATTAGTCAATCGAAGCCCTTGAAGCCCATGGAATATGGTAGTGGTTTCCAGATCATGACATCACCCACAAGCGGATAATTATTTTTTCCCTCGAGGTGCATTTTAAAAACCAAAATATTGCGTTCATTGTGCATTTTCCCTAATTATAATAAATTCCAGGATTCGACCAAGGTGCCACATTCCCTTTTAAGATCTGGCATAAGAACACTTGGACTCAAAATCATTAAAAGAGAGTAAGACACGAATAAAAACACCTCGCGTTACAGTTTCAACTCGACCAAAGGGGACATAAAAATTTGTCGCTGTGCCCACCTAGTTCGACGCTGTGGAACGTGAAAGGGGACGCTCTCGAGCAGGAAGGCGGAATATATTTTGCCCACGATTATTTTTTTACGAAGCATAAATTATATTGGCACATTCTTTGCGAGAGGCTGGCAATTTCGAATAAAATTAACAAGTCGTAATAAGAAAGCGTGGTGGAAGGCCGAGATGTATGAACGTGGGCAGCTAGCCACAGAAGAAATTTGTGCTGAATTCTGTCTAACCTTTCCAAATGAGTTTGAGCAGCCTTTCCCCAAATGACGCAACCGTAATCAAGAATGGGCCGAGCATTGCCGAAATATGCTGCTAGAATTGGGTCTGTTTTCAGACTTCCCACTGCTCGGCCGGTCTGGAGAAATCGTATGAGCATATCCATCGTCCTTTTGCCTTACTGACAATTTAATCTGTGTTTTTTTAAAGGTCAGAGCCGCATGACGAAATCCATGGAGCGAAGCAGATTGAGATTTCTCAAGAGGCTCTATTCTGGCCGCTTGGCGATTCTGACAGTTGATGCCAGGGCTCCGGAATTTTAAAGGGTGATAGCGCTTTTACGCTAGACGCCTAAACCAAGGCCCCAAATCTAAACTCAAAATAGTTTTTGAGAAATTTTGGAACAAATGTTTTCAATTTTGTATTTTTCTCATTTCTATTTCTTAAGCGACGAACTTAAGACTTGCCTCCTTTTGAATAAGCAACAGGAATCACCTAAGAAAAAATTCGAAATTGTCCGCCAATATTTATTACGCCAAAACGCAGTATTTCTAATAAAAGCAAAAAAGCGATTGAAATTTGACGGCCGACTTGTAAGCTCGATACGTCAGAGGGTACGCTTCATTTAGTTTAAAGACAGCCACCTGGAGGCAGCTAGGTCAATTTTCTTGTGCTTAGGCATAGTTTCTAGTGAAAAACGTAAGATTCTGAACTAGTTTTTGCCATTTTGCCGGAGGACTGCATTTTTGCCAATTTAATTTAAATCCTAATATCTCGCGATCTAATGCGCCGATTTGACGATTTCATTTCAAATAATGAAAGAACATTGCTTCCCCTAATAATAATTGGAGATGGATATCGTGATATTAAAATTCGTTGTTTCATATGTATAAATATAATTTTAGTAGAACACATTTTATTTGTAGTTTCTCGGTTCCGAGCACATGTCATTCACAAGGTCACAATTGACATGGCTGAATAGGAAAGTTAATTGCAGTCATTTCATTCATTTACACTACCCACTTATCTCCAACGGCTTTCGAGTAATTCATCCGAAACGGTATTTCAATGACCTAAATTTCTCCGAACACGTTTGCTTCTCACTATGGCAGGGGCGCAGTCAGGGGGGGCACAGGGGCACGTGCCCCCCCCATCGGTGTCGGGGTGCCCTTTTGATTGCCGGGTGGTGTACCCCTTTGAGCCGTGCCGCTCGAAATGTAGTGCCCTACGCTGTTGAACCTAGATGGAACTAGACCGCATTTAGTTATTTCAACTATTGTTTGACAATTAAGTGCCTTTTTAGTCAGCTAGAGCATTCTGTCGCCTTTCCAAGCACCCGGGAAGAGTATACGCACGTAATCCGTTTCCAGATAATGCCTCATCGTCGCCAATAATCGTACGGGTGGAGCTCATCTGGTGCCCCCTGGAGGTGATCATGTGCCTTCTGAGCTGATCTGATGCCCTCGTAGTCAATCTGGTGCCCCCCTCCCCTGAATAAATAATTGTGCCTTCTGAACCTATATAATGCTCTCTAAGTTATTCTGATGCCTCCGAGCCTGCCTGCTGCCCTATTAGCTGTTTTAGTGCCCCTTGAGCTGATCCAGGCCCCTGAACTTATTTAATGCCTCCCGGCGTTTATCTACTGTCCAGGGGGGCACAGGGGCACGTGCACCCATCGGTGCCGGGTGCCCTTTGATTGCCAGGTGGTGTACCCTGTTTGGGCCGTGCCGCTCCAAATTTAGTGCCCTACGCCATTGAACCTAGATGTAACTAGACTGCATTTAGCGATTTCAACTATTGTTTGACAATTAAGTGCCTTTTTGGTAAGCTAGGGCATTCTGTCGCCTTTCCAAGCACCCGGGAAGAGCATAGGCACGTAATCCGTTTCCAGAAAATGCCTCATCGTCGCCAATAATCGTACGGGCGGAGCTCATCTGGTGCCCCCTGGAGCTGATCATGTGCCCTGTGAGCTGATCTGGTGCCCTCGTAGTCAATCTGGTGTCCTCCTGAGAAAATAAGTGTGCCTTCTGAGCCTATAAAATACTCTCTGAGTTAGTCTGATGTCTCCGAGCTTGCCTGGTGTCCTTTTAGCTGTTTTAGTACCCCTTGAGCTGATCCGGGCCCCTGAACTTATTTAATGCCTCCCGGAGTTGATCTACTGTCCAGGGGTGCGGCCAGGAAGGCACGGGGGGGGGCACGTGCCCCCATCACTGCCGGGGTGCCCTTTTGATTGCCAGGTGGTGTACCCAATTTGGGCCGTGCCACTCGAAATTTAGTGTCCTACGCCGCTGAACCTTGATGTAACTGGACCGCATGTAGCGATTGAAACTATTGTTGGACAACTTAATACCTTTTTCGGTCAGCTAGGGCATTCTGTCGCCTTTCCAAGCACCCGGGAAGAGTATGGGCACCTAGTATGTGTCCACCTAATGCTTCATCGTCGCCAATAATCGTACGGGTGAGGCCAATCTGGTGCTCCTTGAGCTCATTTCGTGGCCTCTAAGCTGGTCTTGGCCCCTTGAGCTGATTACTTGCCCTCTAAGCTGATCTGGTGCCCCTGAGTCAATCGAGTGCTCCACTGAGCAAATAATTGTGCCTCCTGAACCTATATAATGCCCTCGGAGTTAGTTTAATGCTTCCGAGCTTGTTTGGTGCCTAATAGCTGATTTAGTGCCCCTTGAGCTGATACGGGCCCCCGAGCTGATCTCATGCCTCCCCAAGTTGATTCTGTCTTCTAAGTCAATATGGTGCCTCTTCAGCTGATTAGGTGCCCCCTCAACCGACTATTGATGTCTCCTTAGATGGTCTGCCCCCCTGAGCTGGTTTGGTGGGCCCTGAGACCACCTTGTGTCCCCTGAGCTGTTATGTTGCTCCCTGAGCTGATTTAGGCTCCTGCCATAGTCTGGGGGCTGGGAGCTGATCTGGACCCCGAGCGGATCGATCTGGTGCCACCTGAGCCCATCTGATGCCCTCTGAGCTAGTCTGGTGCCCCTGGGTAATCTGGCGCCATTTAAGCCGATCTGGGCCTCCTTACGTGATTTCATGAGCAGCTCTAAAGCCCTGAGCTGAGCTGAGCCCACAGAGGCTGATGAGGGCCCCTGAGATGGTATGGGGCCTCTGAGCTTGACTTATCTGGTATTCCCGAGCTGGTCGGGGACCACTGATCTGATTGTTTGTCCCCGGAGCTGATCTGGTGCCCTATGGGCATCTGGCGTCCCCTGAGCAGCTCTGGGGCTTTTGAACTGATTGGGCCCCGAGCTGGTGAGGGATCCCTGAGCTGATTTAGTGCCTCTGACTTGAGCATGCCCACTGTGCTGATCGATCTGGTGCACCCTGAGCAGGTATACTGCCTCCTGAACTCAACTAATGCCCCCTGAGTCGATCTGGTGCCTGCTGAGTCATCAGTGTGTCTCCTGAGCTCATCTTATTCCCCTCTGAACTAGTCTGGTGCCCCATGGCTAATATGGTGCCCTTTAAGCTAAACCGGGCCTCCTGGTTTAATTACGTGATTTCCTGACTAGCTCCCAGACCCTGAGCTGAGCTGGCCCACAGGGGTGGTGAGGGCCCATGAGATGGTATGGGGCTCCTGAGCTGATTAAGTGCCTCCTGACTTTATCTGGTATTCACGAGCTGATCTGGGCCCCGAGCTGGTCGGGGACCACTGATCCGATTGTTTGTCCCCTAGACTGACCTGGTGCCCTATGGGCCGATCTGGTGTCCCCTGAGCAGCTCTGGGGCTTTTGAACTGCTTGGGCCCCGAGCTGGTGAGGGATTCCTGAGCTGAATTAGTGCCCCTGACTTGATCTTGCCCCCTGACCTGACTTGAGGCCCCTGAACTGATCTGGGGCCCCAACAGGGGCCAAAAAGTGTTCAGGTTGTCACCATTAAAATGCCAAACCATAAATGTGTCACCAGCCCAGGCTGTAAAATGTGGCACGTTTGAGTTATTAAGATATCAAGGGATACTCCTGGACCATCTTAGTTGTTGAAAAACATTGCGAGTTTAAATTGCATGTGCAAATTTTGGCTATTTGTTCCGTTATTCGTCTGGAGCAAACATATCAGCTAATTTTGTCACCTTGTCCATCTTGGGCTGTCACCATTTAGAATGTCAAAATGGTCAGTTTTTTTGACCCCTGGGCCCCAAGAGCTGATCTGGGGCCCAAGAGCGGATCTAGGTTCTGAGGGTACCCTGAGCTGGTCTGGGTGCTGAGCTTGTGAGAGCCCCTTAAGTTGGCTTGAGGTTCCCTGAAGTGCTCTGGCGCCTTAAACTGTTCTGGGGCTTCTTGAACTGGTTTAAGGCCCTTTGAGCCTATCTGTGGCCCATTGAGGTAGTCTGATGACGTCATCTCTGGGACCAATGAGCTAGTCTAGTCCCTGGGTGAAGCATGAGCTGCTCTGTGACCCTGATCTACATCAGGGGCCCCTGAGGTGGTCTTGAATAGATAGATAATAAGAACACAAGACCAACTCCCATCATCTTGGGGTGGGGTCAATGAGCTAGTCTATTCCCTGGACGCACAACTGGGGGATGGGGGAAGCTGCTCTGGAGGCCTCTTATCCACACTTGGGGGCCCCAGAGCTGGTCTTGAATAGATGGGGAATAAGATTACAATGGAAACTCCCCTTGTAAAACGGAGCTAACGAGGAATGAGGAATCTCTAAAACGGCTTGTGATACCTAGGCACCCCTGGTTATATAAATTTATTATACTGGTGGATTCTGGGAAGGGATGATAAAAGGCATGTGCCCCTGAGATCAAAGCACAGTCCCCTAAACGAGAATTTCTACAAATAAATTTGAATGAAGAAATAGTTTTCACAATTTTCAGCACTGTCACACCATCCCCATCCAAACCACCGGCCTGTTCACCTTTTATTTACTCTTAATTGGGACCGAGCCTTGAGAATATGGAACTTAATAAACGCGTTCAAAGGTATCTCCCAAATTTTCCGGCAGCAAAAATGTGTTCTTCCAAAGACACTATGCTACTCCTCGTCCCACGGTGATTGTGGGAGGCAAGGAACTTAATCTGCATTCAGCCAGGGCTCACTCGTCACGACAAAACCAATGGGCATAACAAAATAATTTTCGGCTCCACTTTGCCTTAACCTGCACATTGTAACAGATATCACATGCTCCGCTGATTTCTCTGATGTTAAGTACTTGCATGAGTTGGCTGTCCTTAAATCTACCAAAAAGTAGTGTTTTGGCTACTTGCATGGCATTTTGGTGATATTTTTTCCCCTTTTTAGTTTTAATCGAGTTTTCCTTCTCCGTCATTGATTTATTTGCATTTTTTATTGAACCAAAGATGCCCAAAAAATGATATAAACAAAGATATAGTAAGTTTTTTTAGGTTACGTTAAAAAGTGCCCCTTTTTCCCCGGGGTGCCCCTCAAAGTTGGTGTGCCCCCCATACGAAAGCTCTGGCTGCGCCCCTGCACTATGGTTTAAAGTCCTCATAATGAATGGAAGTGGATGCAATTTGACATAAAAGTAGCTTAGGGTCGCCGATACAAGTGATTCTAGGCCAATATAATGTTTGGGGGCATTCCAGGACAAAACGCAAAAAAATTTCAATTTGACACCACCATGTCTAGAAAAAATCTGAAACTTTGTCTCCGGGGTAGTTTTGGGCCAGAAACACGCTTGTGAGAAACTTAGCCTCCCTCCGACCAACGGTGACCGAGTTATAGCCCGAGGTATTTTCGGGAGGTCACCTTGTAGACTCATCTTTGATGCTTCATAACTCAACAACACATTGCCCGATTAACAAGTTTTGTATATCAATGAACTCGTCTTGAACCATACATTATTTTGAAAAAATTAAAATTTTAAAAGTTTTGACTTAATTCGTTTGACCTTTTCTTAGATGACCTAGCTTGACCTTTTCGACATTGAAATTGACCTTTTAGACACCTCAAAAATTTTGCTTCATCAAATATCTTTTGATAGAAAAAATGCGTTTTTTTATAAATTCAAAATATTTAGCACCGAAGGTGGGTATGTAGATCGTTTTTGACCACTGCGGCAGTACAGCCTTATGTTTAACGCCGCAAACACAGCGATTGCTTTTGTAATCGGTTGCTGGTAATCATATGGCATCGTCTTTACGAAATTTTCATCGTGAAAGTGTCAAAATATATGACAATTAACACGCGCCCACCCGAGGGGATGGGAAACCGGCCTCCTCAGGCCTCTACAGGTAGTAAAAAAAAACACCTTCGTGCAGCGCCACCGTACTCCATGTACCTCTAACACAACATTTTGCAACTTCTGAAAACATAATTTAGGTCAACTGGGAGGTGGTAGGTACCGTAAATACTGAAGGCCAGCTGGCAACTGACTGGTGAGGGGGTGACCTGAGGTAGACGGTCGTCGTTATGCCTTTTGGGACTTTCAACTTTGGTTCATTGATTAACACTTCATCGTGGGAGTTGCTCGTTTGAGTGGTGGGGTCGGGGTCTCCGTAAAAGTCCCTTGATGACTCTAGTGAGACACCTACTCCTAAAACTGAACTGGCATCAACTTGGACAATATTTATGAAAATAAAAATTGCAGTCATTAAAAGTGATGAAAGGGATCCATTGCTTCGAGGGAGACGAGGGCAAATGAACTTATTAATAATTGACCTTTCAGCCTTAAACGAAAATTTACAAAGATGTCGCGGCATTCTCCATAATTGAAACAAGTATAACTTATCCTATGGGCACCACTAACTCACACAATTACATCGTTCCTGGAGATGGAAAAATAATATCGATACAAGGTGACCCAGTGCAGCACAGCATACGTTTGAGAGGAATTCATGCAATGTAACGTGTCTGAAAGGCGTTCATTCCCAAAATGTAATATGAATCTGCTCATATATGAGAAAAAATGTCCTGAAATTGTAACGCATTCTTGTCACTTGAACAGGTTGCCTCTTAAATGATATTTTTACAAGGGTGATCATTTCATAGCTGACACGGATCCCAGAATCCCAGATGAATAATGACACAGTGCACTGGGAGTGATGCCACTAAACAGCCAGTTTTAACCACTACCGAATATGTTACATACAATCGTTTGGTCGTGTCACCTTTGAGTTTGCTCGAGGTCACAGCAGAGCATATTTTAGGAAATGGGGACGGGGGGCATTCGGCTGAAAAGGGCACAAATTCCCCCTAAAAGGGCCCCCACAGCATCAAATGACTGGTGACTGGTGGGCACTGGGCCGTCCAGGCCGTTCACTGGTGGGCATAGCATGGGGGATGGGGGGCAAAACCCCCCCCCCTTTAGCTTTTAAAATACCCCGGGTCACAGTATTTTTACAGGAACTAAGTGGAAACCTGAATTTTGTGGCATAATAGGTGACAGAGGTGAGCCGTAGAAAGAAACGTTCAGCACCATTGGAACACTCTTGTTGAGCCCAAACGGATTATGTATCTTATAATATTACCTAGTCAAATGTCAAAATTAACCTGCTTTGACCTAGAGCCAGGCTTAGGTCTGTATGGTAAAAAGAATATTAATCAAACTGCAGAGGCAAGTCAGACACTACAACGTAAAATAAAACGTCCATCGCAATTCTCGACAATTCTCAATTCTCTCAAGTCATCAAAATTTACCAATTGCTCCATGCATTTCTAATGAAAAGATCATGACCCCGACCCTGCTCCCGGTTATCGACATAGAAATCCTGCTACGAAAATTATCGTGCTCGGCGACCTTACTATGTAATGTGAATCTAACGACGATAGGCTAGATTTGATATTATTGATGCACCTCCCAAACTTTTTTGAGGTTAGTCTCTTGACCTGGGTTGGCCGTTTGACCCTAGTATGACCCAGGACATAATTTTGCCAGAAGCTGCAAAAATTTCGAGTAAGAGCTACATGAAGTACGGTGGCGCTGCGCGAAGGTCTTTTTTACTACCTGTGGAAACCTGAAGAGGCCGGTTGCCCACCCCTTGGGTGGGCGCGTGTTAATTCTCATATATTTTGACACTTTCACGATGAAAATTTCGTAAAGACAATGCCGTATGATTGCAAGCAACCGATTACAAAAGCAATCGCTTTGTTTGCGGCGTTAAACATAAGGCTGTAGTACTGCAGTGGTCAAAAACCGTCTGCATACCTACCTTAGGTGCTAGAAATTTGGAACTTATAGCAAAAACGCATTTTTTTCTATCGAAAGATATTTGACGAAGCAAAATTTTTGAGGAGTCTATAAGGTCAATTTCAATGTTGAAAAGGTCAAGCTAGGTCATCTAAGAAAAGGTCAAACGAATTAAAAGTCAAAATGTTTTAAATTTAAATTTTTTCTTGACAATAATGCATGGTTCAAGACGAGTTCAATGATATACAAAACTTGTTAATCGGGCAATACGTTGTTGAGTTATGAAGCATCAAAGATGAGTCTACAAGGCGACCTCTAAAAATGCCTCGGGCTATAACTCGGTCACCGTTGGTCGGAGGGGGCCAAGATTCTCACAGGCGTGTTTCTGGCCCAAAAACTACCCCGGAGACAAAGTTTCAGATTTTTTCTAGATATGGTGGTGTCAAGCCTTGGTCGATCTGTCCTGGAATGCCCCCTTTACCACTGCAAATGGCTTTGTGTTTCAAAGACTCCTCTGGAACTTTAGTCTCAAACTTGCAACTGAAAAACAAACTGCATTTCACCTGGGTTAATGCAATACTTCCTCCTCTCTTTGTGTGTCAATACAGCGGCCAATAGTCGCTGCACTAAGCCATGTAGACACAGTTTATCACCCGTGTTTCCATAGGCGGATCCAGGGGCAAGGGGGGCACGTGCCCCCCATCGACCCTCGGCACCCCTGAAAGATTGATGGCGCCCCCTAAAAGTTGCTTCCCACCCACCTCCCACAGGATACGAAAGTCGGAGCCCACCGATAGGTTTTGTCGGTCATAAGTGGCGCCCCCCTAGTTCGGATGGCGCCCCCCGAAGGTGCCCTCCGATCGGTAATCCTGGATCCGCCTATGCGTGTTTCAATTTCTCTATGCCAATGTCCGATTATTTCCCAATTCAGAGGATGACAGAGACGCTGTCAGCACTTTGGTCTGCCAATAACCCGTCTAAACGCAGATTCTGCAACCAGGTGATGGCGGTGCCAGAAAACAAGCATGCGTTTTCGTTTGTAGTTATTTTGTTTTGATTTGCTTTTTGTTTTTGGCTTACACTTCAAGTCATTGAGCACGGCAGCCCCGCTTTATGGCTTTTATTACGTTCTGCACTTGACACAACAATAAAACGTTTCCATTCTAAATCAAGCAAAAGAGGCATGCCATTCCATTAAGTGACACTGGCACCGCTATGGAATGAAATATGTGAGTACGGGAGTATGGAAAAGGGCATGGAGTACTGCTTACTGTAACATCATAGTTAAATTGCATGTTTTGTTCAAATACTAAAAATGAAAACATTGACTAAAATAAGTTTATTTTTTAAGCTGTATGCTGTCTATGATATTCATCACACCAAGTCTTGTACGACAGTTGAAATATCCCACTTAATAGACAATACAGCATTCACATCACAGCTCAACTCTCAGAGACCAGGACTGACCCTGGCGGCTGCCAGAGGTGCTCGGACACCCGAGGCATGCCGCGCGCGACAGGACGGCCAGCACGGGGAGGGGAGGGGAAGGAGAGAGGTGAAAACAAGAGCTGTGTTCATACCACGGTCTGGAAGATAACAGTCTGCTCTATCATAATGAAATTTTGCACTTTCTTTGCGTCTGTTCTCAGTATCATGGTGTGACTGACTTAACTGTGTATATTCTATTGCATTAAACGTTAGTGTCGATCACCGAAGGGAGACCACCCGCATATTGTTCTGTCTCTGGCAAACATCCCGACAGCAGTACGTCTATCTCTATCCTCTATGATAATTTTTAAAATATTCAGAGAATGACAGAAATAATCAAGACCTCCCGTCTGTCGACGCCACGTCTAAAGGCACATTCCTAGGCTGGGTGACGTCGATGGTGGACAAACAAGCACGCGCTTTCCCTTCCCACGGTACAGATACAAAGTACGAAGGACCAGTCTTTAAAACCAGTGGCTTATCTAATATTGCATAGTGGTATGGCTTACTGGTAATACAGTGCACATGACTTATATATGTCATACCCGTTTACAGCCCGACTTGAAGAGGAAGCAGCAGACGAAGATTAGTCCAATCCGTGAATCCACCACCTCACGAATGTCCGAGCAAGTTGAAATAACACTTGAACAAAACTGAGATGGCAGTTACAGAACAGACTTTTGGGTGGTCGTTTGATATCTTCCTGAGCTTCTAGAATTACAAAACGGCACCTGTTTTACCGATCGAGGACCCGAGACGGATCATACAACGGAAGAGGTTAAAAGGGCAAGAGCACGTCCCCCATCCCCTATTTCGGAGGGGTCTGACGCTTGAATGGTCCGATCTTGATTGGTGCCAGGCCAAAAAAAAAAAAACACTTCTAATCGAGAATCGACCAGTTACGGAGAGGCAACTCAACTATTGAAGCCAGTACTGTTTCTTTGTACTGTTTGTTTCAACACTTACAGTTTTTATGCAGTTACAGTTTTAAAACAATATTTTACGTCAACTTTATCTGTCTCTGAAAACTGAACAAAGCCGTGTCCCATGGAAGAAGTCTTGAAGCGTTCTTGCATATGTTGTGCAATATGTAGGAAGATGCCAGGTCGGTTGACCCCATAATTGGAGTCCTCAAGTTGAATCCTAGTTAAAGGCAATTGAATTTATTACATCACAGCAGGAACTTGATTTTTGGTACATGTTGAACTTTACCTTAGGAACGGGATGAGCTAGAAGATCGAAATAAAGACCAGTTTTTTATTTAAAAGATTGAACGCCGGAGCGTCTCA